>VZSJ01002368.1:7452-70192 GCA_013398405.1 Pheucticus melanocephalus | reverse complement strand
TTTTTTTTTTTTTTTTTCTTCTCTATTCTTTTCAGATTTTGGTGGCAAACAGCGTTTGTTAAACAATGGTATCGTGCCTCTCACGTTGGTCAGAGCTGAGTCTGCCCTGATCAGCATCTCATGTGTCTCTAAGGCCACCGTGAGCAATAGAGGGTGTGCACTTTGTGGGCACCTCTCACATATAATTTCCCCACCCAGAACTCAGAAATACTCCTTTTTGAGCTCAAAACTCACTTATCAATATAAACATAAAAAGCAGGAATTGTCCTGTGATTCCTGTATTCCCAAAAGCATGGGGAAGTGCTCTGATGGGAACATGGAAACAGGTAGCTGCAAAAACTCCATTTCCTCAAAAAACCAACATTTATTGTAACATACATGATTCTGGGTTTTTTAATTTCCTGCCTCCCCTTCCCCCATCGTTGCTGGGGAGCATGTGATGACTCACACAGGATATGTGTGACTGAACTACTCAGGCTTTTTGAATGGTAAAATAGCCAGGTACTCATTTCAGAGGCCCACAGTTTTCTTCCTGGCAGTCTTTAGAGAGTAGTTTACCATCCCTGCTGTCTGGCTCTGCAACAAATGCATTAGCTGAATGAGGTTTAATCTCTTACAAGAAGCTGCCAAATTTTAAATGTGCTTTTATGGTTCACTTGCCATTATTTATAATTGAAAAGAACAAATCAGGACTGGGGTAATACTATAATTCAGCTTCAAGCTGAAAGTCCTTAAAGGCTGTGCAATTCTCTAATACAAGGTAATAAAAGCATTTTGTATTTATGCTTCAGTTTAGAGCTGCATGCTAATGAGTATCTTAAATGGGGTATCAGGAAGCAGAACCTGCTTGCTGCAGTAAAATCTCAAGAATTCCGAGAAATTCTGGTTTCTCTGAGAAGCCCAAAAGCAAGTAAATCCAGGTATTTCCTGCAGGTGTCCATTCCCCAAATTGTTACATTCTTTAGGAGATGCAGAACAGTATTGTGGTATTGGTTTTGGTTGGGATTTCTTTAATAAAAATTTACTCTCTAGAAGTAGTGTTGGCCTAAGCACTTTCAAACCAGTCAAATGTGCTTCTTCTACCATTTCCATGTGTTTTTTTGGTATTTTGGTATTGGGGTAGTTGCATGCCTGCTGGTTTAAGGAGGGTATGCACAAGGGGTCAAATTCTTCAGCTGAAAGATCCCTTTCCAAAAGAGCTCATTTTAATGCAGTAGAAGTCTGCAAAGCTGAATTTCATAGACAGGCTTACTTATATTTCAGGGATGTAATTTTCTAGTCTGGCCCAGGTGAGTGCATGTATTTATGGAGGGTATTTTAGAGTACAGCTGTCTCCTTAGCCAATTCTAACCCCCATTTAGGTACCAGGTGTGGCTGGGATGGCAAACATAAAAGATGTGCTCTTTCCCTTTTTGCCATGAGCATCTTCTGGGAAAGTTCACCCAAGTGTGGTAAATATTGCAGTCATATGTCTGTCTCAATAGCTTTTCATGCCCAGATAAAACATTAGAAAATTGGTAACTCTGTGCACTAGTAATGAATGGATAATCACAAAACAAAAGTGTAGGTTAATGTATGAACCAGTGAATTGTCCAAAGGACAAACCACTAGAGATGTACTCATTTTCACTAAGGTATCAAAAGGCTTTTTCCTGGGATACCATGGATTGGATTGGATTGGGCCTTAAAGATTGTTTAATCCTGACTCCCTGGTGTGGGCATGCACACCTTTACCTAGACCAGGTCATTCAGAGACCCATCCAACTTGGCCTTGAACAAACACTTCCAGAAATGAGGCATTCAAAACTTCCCTGGGCAACCCATTCCAGTACCTCACCACTCTCACAGTAAAGAATTTTTTCCTAAAATCTAGTCTAAACCTGCTGCACTTAAAAGCCATTGCCCCTAGTCCTGTCACTATCTTGTCAAAAGTCCCTCTCCAGCTTTGTTTTCTCCCTGGAGTCTTGTCCTTTCCAAGCTCAACAGTCCCAACTCTCTCCGCCTGTCTTCTTAGGGAAAGTGCTCAACTCCTCTAATCCTCTGGACTCACTCCAGCAGTTCCATGCCTCCCTGTGCTGGGACCCCAGAGCTGGATGCAGGGTTCCAGGTGGGCTCTCACCAGAGCAGAGCAGAGGGGCAGAATCCCCTCCCTCCCCTGCTGCCCACGCTGCTTTGGCTGCAGCCCAGGACACGTTTGGCTCTCTGGGCTGGGAGTGCCCATGGCTGGGTCATGTCCAGCTCCTTGTCAGCCAGCACTCCTGAGTCCTTCTGCTTGGGGGTCTTGGGCTTACAAGGAAAAGAACTAATTTCTCCAAGATGTCAAAGAGTTTTGGATATAAACTGGTGCTTCCCACTTCCATGTTAGTGAGGCATGTTTTAAAAAAAAGGATCAAAAGAAAATAACTCCTTTGGACAGCTGTCACTCAGGGAGGAGAGGACCTATTACAGAGGCTGTTTCTTCAATGCACTGCTTCTGATGCCTGTGTAGTCAGTACAAGCAGGTGCTCTAAACTCTTGGTGCTGATAAGTGATGAGGGTTTTCTGATGCTTTGAGCCTGTAAAATCAGCAGTGATGCTTATGGTCTATATTAAATAAGTGTTTAGAGGTTATGCGCTGCCTGAGATGGAATTCATAAATAATATAGTTTGAGACCCTGTATATGTGGACATTTTGTGGGCAGAGGTAGAAGATGTTTTACTGCTGGCAGAATCCTAGCAGGACAAAACTGGGGCAAGAGGGTGAAAATCTAAGAGATGCTAAATTTTTTAGGATGACTTCTAGTGCTGACAGTGCTGAAGGGATTTGGTGGGTGTGGCATGCCTGGGGTCTGGTCATCCTGTCACATTGCCCACCTGCAGTCGTAGGCTCTCATCTTGCCTTGGGGAGTTTCTGCCCCAGAAATTGGAGGCATCTGAATCTGTGGGGTCACTTCCAATACCAGGCAGTGGAGATAACATTTGCTTTACATGTAGCATCTCCCTTTCCTCTCTCATGTGAACCTGCCTTTTTAAAACTTTTTTATATAGCCAGTCTGCTCCTTCCTGCCTGCCTGGGTGCTGGAGGCATTGCCTGCTCACAGACACAAGCTGGGGTTGTGTCGTGTCCCTCTACTGCCTTCTTTTGAAAAAGTAAAATAGAAACTCAGAGAAGAGCAGGGGGAGGGGGAGATAACACGTGAATCAGTTTGCTCAAATTTAGGCTTTCTTGGCTTCAAAAGAGGGTTTGAGAAACTGTTAAACGTCTCCAAAGAATTTGCTTAAGATGTTTGGCAGGGAGCAGATGTGTGATCCTGGCAACACCACCGACAGCTCCACAGCTATCTATCTATCTGTGTGGCAGGGAGCACATCATACCTCTGAAGCTCAGACTTCCTTGGCAGGCAGGGAGCAGCTTCTGTGAGAAAAATATCACTAGCATCCTCTTATCAGGTCAAAGTGGAGGTCAAGGAGTGTTAATTAGGCTCGCAAAGTAACTTGGAAAGGTACTGTGCTGTGCTGGAGAGCAGCTGTTTCAGCGACAAAGTACAACAGACAGAGGAGAAAAGGAAAGTTTTCTGTCTCATGCATGTAGTGTTTTATAACATGCTTGTTTTTCTGCCAGCATTGATCTGAAGCAATAGCGAGTTTCTTTGGAGATTGGGCCAAGTTTGTGTTTGGAAAGAGACAGATAACTTGGAGCTTCCAAAACTGCACTTGGATGCAGAATTCAGTTAAGCTCTTCCACTTTCCTCCTGTGGTGTGGAGCATCCTAGTCTGACTTCATTCAGCAGATAGGGAACATTGTCCCTGTCTTGAGGGCCATCCCCACGCTGAAGGGCAGGGTGCTGGAGGTGCACAGTCCTCAGCAGGGAGGTGCTCCAGGTCTGATGGCCTCATATACAAGCAGGAGGTGCTGGGCTCCACGGCTCACCTCCTTTCCTCACCAGTGGACTCTACTCTCCAGGCAGCCACTGCTCTGCTCCCTCCTGCACACCCTTCTCTGCAGGACAGAAGAGGGTTTGGTTTTGGGGTCAAACCCAGCCAGTCCACAGCAATACTGCAGTGAGGAGGACAAAGATTTGGGGTGCTGGGGCATGTGGATGGAGCGGTGTCAATGTTCAGCTTGTTCCTATTTCTCTGGGTTGGAGAAGGTCTTGTTGCTCAGCCTGTCCCCACTGGATCAGTGTTTTCTTTTGTGCAGCCCCTGCCTGCAAGGACAGGTGCCTGGTGAGCCAGGCATGGATTGCATTTACAGTGCAGGTGCTAATTTCACTGAGGAGTAGCCATGACCAGGGGCATGGCCAGGCACAGCCTTTCCAGCAGGCTTCCAGCTGCTGCTGAACTGCAGGGAGCTCGGGGCAGTCCCCAAGATTTTGCACGTTTGTCTGAAAGAGATTTGCTTTTGTCACCTCCCCCAACTGGGGTGTCACTGGATTTGCTTTGAGGGCAAAGAGACAAGTTACCTGCAAACCTGTCCTGCTGAATCTGGAAGTGGCCCTGTAAAGGCCTTTATGGGATGGGTTCCCACAAATCTTTGTGCTCCAGGGCAGCAGCCTTCTCTCCAGGCATGCAATGCCCTCCTGCTGTCCTCACCTCCTGCGCTCCCTGATGCCAGCAGCAGCCCATGCTTTTGGGGTGCACAAGCCCTGGCAGAGTTTCAGACAGACAGACACACCTCCACCCCACCTGGCACCCGATGCTCCCCCACCTCTCTGGGGAGTGCACCCGGCCCTGGGGCAGTGCTGGAATCCAGGTGCACATGCCACAGGCAGGATGGGATGGGGCAAGGGAGAGGGGCTGCAGGGATTGCCTGATGACTTGGGGCCACCCCTGGCACAGACGTGCCCGAGATGCCACTCCACCTGGGAGGGCTCCTGTCCACACATCCCATCCTGCTGCATAGTGGGGGGCTTGTGGCTGATGGCTGCTCAGCCTTTTTCTGATCCATGTTTGTTTGTTTGTTTGTAGTTTGCTGTTAAGAGAGCCTGGAATTTAATTTTGTGGCGGGTGGGAAGAGCTAATGACATGCAGATTGCCTGGCTCAGAGGCAGACAGTTCAAAGCCGCCTCAGTGAGCGTGCACTGGATTCGAGCCACCAAGGAGAACTTTGCTTCTCTCCCAGAAGTACCCTCCATCAACAAGACTGCCTCCCTTTTTTTATATTTTGTTCTAAAGATGCCACATGCTAGTGTCAGTGCTGGGGATTGGGTTAACAAATTTTTTTCTCTGGCTGTAGTTGCTGAGTTAGTCAGGTGGACCCAATGTTACCAGCACATGTGATGCATCCTCATTTTTTTCAGCCTGTTTTCCTTTGGGGTCCACAGTTGCAGATGTGAGAGCCTGCCCGGGACAGGAGATGAGCCCATGTAGCAGGCTTCCCTTACCTTGGCATAGCTAACATCTGTGGGGGTATGAAACTTCACAAGTGTAGATCAGCCAAATGAAATGCATACCAGCCTTTGGGAGGGCAGGTTTTTTGGGGTTTTTTGAGACTAGGATATTTATAGAAAGACCCAAGGGTTTTTTTTTCTTTAAACTCTCCTAGGGGAGCAATGGCTGGAGGCAGCAAGAGGCAGGGCCTGCCAGCCAGTTGGCCACTTTGACCAGTGAGCTGCATGCCAGGACATGGCTGCTTGGGACACCCGGGTGGGCAAGGGACATGGGGGCTGCCCTGTCCCCCATCGCGGGCCTGAGCCATGACTTGAGTCTGTCTGGTGCCATCTGAAAAGCTGCTGGCACAGCTCTGAAGTTTAGCTGATGGGAAATTATTTTAATTACCTTAAGAGGAAATTACTGCTTTGCCGAGCTGTGGGATGCAGCTGCCTGCCCGCCCTGGAGCTGCCGTGTGGGGCTGGGGTCCAGCCCTGCTTCACAGCCTGGGGTGGGGGAACTTGCTCTCATATTGTCTGGGGTGGAGCTGATATTGTTTTTCCCAGCCAAGGCGGGCTTGGTGTGGCTGACGGGCCCTTCCTTCCCTTTTCTGCCAGGGCCCTGCAAAGAGAGGGTTGTTTGGTTTTTATTTTTTCTCTCTTGCAAGCTCTGCTTCTCTTTTCTAGCTTTTCTTTTGTGTGAGGATTGTCTGAGTGTGGCAGTGCGAGCGTGCTCATGGCTCAGTGGACAGATGGCAATGCCCAGCTCTCAGCCAGGGCAATGGAAATGCACTTTTTGGCTCTGTTTGGGGAGAGCCTTTTTCCAACTGCTGCTATCTGTTTTTGCTTTCATTTTCACTAAACTAAATGTCTGAGGTTGATGCCTGGCTTAAAGCATGCCGGTGGATTTTAATTTTTCCCAGTGAAGCTCTCTGGAGGGTGATTCAGATGGCTGGATCACTCTTCAGGCCTGTCCAAGACTAGTTTCCCTCCTTCCTATTTCCTTCTCCCAGGGCCACACTGCCTTCCTGAAGAATAGGGTTCCCCCAGTCTGTCCTGCCCGAGTCCCCCAGGACTGCCCTTTGTGGCAGCAGTCCTGTTTTGTATCCCTGTTCCCACCTTCTTGGATGGAGTGTGGTGTCTCCCGTTTGCAGCCCCTCTAGGGATGCACTTCTGGCCCTGCGAGGCGTTGCTTCCTGAGTTTTCCCAACACTTCTAGTATGGGGAGAGTGTTCCCTGGGGCCTCCCTGCATCACTCCCTTTGGTCTAGGGAGGCTAGAGCAGTCTCTAGATTTATTATAACATCAGGCTGAGTGGATTCTGGGCTGCTTGTGTGAGGGTCCTCTCATTTTGGCTCAGCAGGATGAGCACCAGGAGGGCTGTGTGCTGGCAGCCTCAGATGGCAGGAGGTCTAGGTGTTGTGGCCGGCATGGCCATTGGGAAGTCGGGATGGGGAAGTCACCGGCACTGTGGGACAGGCTCTTGGGGCTCCAGCACTGAGCTGCCTCTGCTTTTTGCAAGCCTCGCTTTCTGCTTTGTGTGAGAAGCTGCTTCCGGTTTGTGATGGCCCCTGGCTTTTCCTGTGCACCTTCCCTGTGAGCAAAAATGCTTCTGAGGGTCAGAGGTGAGGGGCAGGAGTGGGTTGGCTTTTTTTGGTGTATCTTTCTCTTACCCTGCCACTGCCAGCTAAAGCCTCCTTTTACAAACTCTGAAATGTTTTGATGTGATGCTGTGCTTTCGTGTTCTTTTGCAAGCTTCCTGCAGTTGCTTATTTATGTTTTTGAGATTTTCTTTTGATAAAAATATGCAGTGGAGACTCATGAAGCTGCTCTGTTGGAGCTTTGTGATGCTGAACCCACCAGGGTTTGCCTACAGATGCTGGGCTGCATGGGTGACCAGAGTTGTGAGTCCACACAGCGCTGTCATGTCTGTCTGTTTTTAGAAGGGACTCTATATACAGTGACTCCTGTGTCAGGCAGTCAGCTTGAACAGAATCAGAAAAGATTCAGATGGAGTGAATCGAGCTGGAAAGTTTACCTAGTAAACATAGATAGGGACACCATTTTGACAGGTGGGACAGCACTTGCAGCAGACTTTGCACGTTTTCTTGGCATTGCAGATTACATCCTGAGTCAGCATCCTTGGGAAACAACAGCCCTAGGGCTGCTTGCTATCCAGGTAGTCAAATTTCAGTGAAAATTATTTAAAATTAGTAGCTGGAACTGTGACTCTATAACCAGTTGGAAAGCCTGTGCGTTTGTGGATTTGGCTTTGGCCTTGTCCTGCTTGGGAAGTGAAATGGAAGTGTCAGTTTGCAATGGGTGGTATGTTGCTGCTGCTTTGTGTCAGCCACATGGCTTTACGAAGTCGAGTTTGTTTTAGTCATTCTGTATTTCAAAACCGCCTATTCAGCTTTTTTTCTGGTTTTGTATTTGGTGAATGTATTAACTGAGTAATTTGTGTCCAGCCTGTCTCAGAGGCGCCTGCCTTGCCACACATGGATGGCACTGGTGCCTGGGTACTTCTCACTGACCTCGGTGTTGGCTGCATCCCTTAGGGCAGCAGGATTTGTGAGAAGGTGTGTGCCCTTAAAACTGATTCATTAAGCAGGAGGTTGGAGCAGTAGAGATCGTTTCTCATCAATGCCTTTCAAGACTATGAAACTGTTAAATCTCTGCCTTCTGCAGCTGTTTTTTACAATGAATATGCTTTCTGCTCCCATCTTTTCCTTGCCAATGTTCCAGTCTCCGTAAGGCAGGCAAGAGTGAGTGCTGGCAGGATGAGTGGTCTATGTTTCGCCTTGGGGGGGCTGCTGGATGCCAGCCAGCAAAATGCTGTTTGCAGTTCCAAATGCTTGTGGCTGTCCTTGCCCAGCTGGAGCTCACAAGTCACCAGTGGGAGATTTCCTCTGTAAGTTCACCTAAATGGCAGACTTTCATTTCCTCCTGCCTTACTCTGAGTGGGTCTGAGACATTAAAAGAACCTTTGTTTGTTAAACCAGAAAGCATTCTCCAGTCTGATGGGGCTCACAGTCGCTTCTTGGGAGCAGCAACTGGGAGAAGAGTCCAGTAACTGGGAACACAGAGCCCAGCTTGTCCCAACAGGAACAGGCTTGTTTGATGGGACAGCAGCCACACCCAGTGCCTGGCAGTGGACTAGGCTGGCAGGGCCCTTCCAGGGGATGTGCTGCTTCTGCCCCCCTGCTTCCTGCAGCATCCCAGCGGGTCCTGCTGCTGGCAACCAGGGGCAAGAAGGATGAGAAAATAAAGTTCCTGGGCACAGATGCCCAACAAAATCCCGTTTGCTGGCCGTGACCAGTTAGGTGAACCATGCCCAGTGCAATGCCCTCTGCTGTTTTAAAATCACAAAAGTGTAGCATTAGCAGTAGCATCCTAGCTCTGAGTGCTAGTCTCCTAATGGAGGTGACACTCATGGGCACAGGGATGGCTGGGGCAAGTGGGTTGGGGCCAAAGGCTGTTTTGGAAAAATGCTCCCCACTGTGGTGTGCAAGCAGCCCTCAAACTCAGTGGAAACATGAAATGTAGTGTCTCCCCTCCTGCCACCTCTGGCCTCATTGATATGATGCCTGTCCTACAAGCACGAGGATGGCTGTGCCTGGCCTCTGATCCTGTCACCACTGAGCCCCAGTCCCAGTCATTCCACTGCGTGTTCCTTCCTGCCCCAGTTCCTCCAATTTTTGCCTCTTCCTCCTGCTGCAGAGCATATTCTGAGCTCTCCCTGCAAGCCACATTTAGACTTCAGATCAGAGAGGCTTCAGCCCTGGCCCTGCAGCTGCAGGGCAGCATCCCCAGGGCCCAGCTTGTACCACGGGGCAGAGAGGGTGCAGGACTGGGCACAGGTGTCAGCACTGCAGCTGGGAATTGCTGGGAGCGTGGGCAGACTGATCCCAGTGCCCCTGGAGTCTGAGGAATCACTGCCTTCTCCTCGTGTGAGAGGGAAGACTTGCCTGTTTAACCAGTGCAAAATACAGAGATCAGGAGATCCCCTTGCATCCTGCCACTGTGTTGGTGCTATGCAGCAAAGCTTCCCTGCTGCCCCTGGAGGTGCACCGAGCACCTCTGCAGCTTGGCCAGTCTCCTCCTTGTCCTCTCCAGTGTGAGTGAGCACAGGGTGGTGAAGCAGCACAACCAAACTATAGTTGCTTCCTCTGAATGACCAGGGCATGAGCCATGAGTCTGGAGAATCATTTCTGCTTTTTTTAGTAGTCACATGTTTTGGAATGCACAAGGTTGATTGAGACCACCGCTGCCTTTTTGAGCTCCATAAGTCACCTGTGCTCCTTCCCAAGGGGCTCCCCCAGGGCACTGTGCCCCACCCTGGGGACCTGGGGGTCTCTGCAACAAATGTGAGGCAGTAGCACTGGCGAGGCAGGACACTCAAACACACCCAGACAGAGGAGAGGGGCAGGGCACAGCAGCCAGATCCTGAAGGGGTGATCCTCAGGCTGGTATTTATGGCTGATGCTTTATGCCTCATGCAGGGGGCCCTCAGCAAGGTCCCCACTGCAGAGTGTGTGCCAAGTGCAGTTTGTTGACTGGCTGGCACTGGAAGCAGGATGTGGCAGCAGGAGAGGCCTTTCCTTGGGCTTCTTTGGTGAGTCATTCCGTTGGTGCTGGAGCCGCTGGAAGCAAATAGAATGGCCAGCCTGGCTGTTCCGAAAGGGTTTCTCTGGTGCCACCTGGACTTCTCACTTTAACCTGGTTTTGACACATTGTTTCAATGGTTTCAATAGTTGCCACTTTTGAAACTATCTACAGGAATTGCCAACCTGTATGCAAATCTGGATATGGGGATTTTTTATAATTTCTATTACAGAACTTCCAATAAATAAGTGGCATGTCTACAGAACACCAAAAATATCTCTAAGAAAAAAAAAGGCAGGAAGGGGATTTTATTCACTTTGCATGTGACTATCCATAGGTGATTTTGTCGGTTGGAGAGCAGAACTATTTTTGAAGCACTTGACTCTTGGGCAGCCTGAGGTAGGTGAGAGCCCAGAGGGCAGTACTTCAGGCTGGTTTTGTGGTGCATGTGCCAGTGGGAGCACAGCTCTTGGTTGGCCACACAGACTGTAGGATTTGCAGGTCTCAGTGTCAGTGACTCCTTTGCGTGCTGATACCAAGAGCACACATTGTTTGTGGGTTTGCTCTGACTTGGTGGTGTGAGGTTGCTTTGGGTATGAAGGGTTCAAGCTTCAATACCTCCAAGCACTGATGGGATTGTGTTTGGAGCTCTGTTTCTTAGAAACCAAACTCAACCAAAACCCTAATGTGTGTAAAGGATGTATGCTCAGGGAAATAGATTGTGTGTGTTAATTTGCTTTGTGCTATGACTCTCTTCCAGTTGGTGCACTGCGTGTGGAGTTCTCCCAGCCTGTAAACCTGGAAGAAGTGGCAAGAATAAACTCACAGGTCAGAGCAGGAGGTCGTTTTGCTCCGAAGGACTGTGTAGCACTTCAGAAGGTAGCAATAATCATACCGTTCAGGAACCGAGAGGAGCACCTCAAGTACTGGCTCTATTACCTGCACCCAATTCTCCAAAGGCAGCAACTAGATTATGGAGTATATGTTATCAACCAGGTAAGATGCTAGAGACAAGCTTTTACACAGCTGTCACAACAGTGCCTGTGCTCCTTAAAACAGAGGAATGGTTGCTTTACTTTGAAAAGCAGTAGGCTGGCAGGCAGGAATAAGGTTGCTTAAAAAAAGAAAAAGAAGAGGAAGAAAAACTGTGCTTCAATGCCTTTGGTGGAAAACCTGAGATTCCCGCTTCTGCTCAGGTGCAATTCACTCCTAAGAGTTTCTGCTTAAAGAAACCACTTGGTGAGGAGGAAAGAATTCGTAGTAGCACAACCCAATTAATTATCTCTTTCCAAATGTCCTTTTTTCCCAACTGCTGCAGGAATGGCATGCAGAGATTTTTAAGGTGACAAGTTGGTATTAATGCCTAGTTTGGTAGTAGATGTGCCGTAAGTGTGTAGGATTTCACTTTACTGAGCACCTTCTGTTCATGTTAGTGCACAAAGTCAGGATGGAGAAAACAAAGCTGTGGCAGTGGGGCGGGTAAGTGTTTGTCTTCAGGGGAATAGAAAAGAAAAAACAATCATGGAGAAATTCTTGGAGTTTTTGGTTTTGGGGCTTTTTTTTTTCTTGCTATCTGGTGGCCTTCAATCTGCCTTGTAAGAAAAGAAAGGCATAAAAATGCACATTTCACTCAAGACAGGCTGTCTTAATTTGTAGCATAATGGTGTTTAATTAAGTGAGTGTTGTTCACCCTTGGAAAGGCTTAAAATGTGCAGGCATTTGTTCAGGCTGCAGGGTGAAAGGGCAGATGCAATTCTGAGAGTCTCAGCAGAGACCACCTTCTGGACAATTCCACTGCAGTTTCTCTCTTGGATGTGTATTTTTATCCTGTTTTCTCAGCTCAGTAAGAACTAAGATGAAATAACATGCTTCTTTAAGTGTTAACTCCTTAAATTTCTGCTTGGATCAGCTGGCGTGTTTGGGCATATCAAACACCATGAATATTTAAAATGGTCACCCAGGCGATGAATTTCATCACAGACTTGAAACTAGGGGGAGACTTATCCTGAGAGAGAAAACTGATACTCCATTACTACAATTTCTCTTGCTTTGCTCATTTCCAGGGTGCCAGAGATCAGGACAAACGGGATTTCTGGGGAATTAGCAGTAGTTCCGCAGCACAGCGGCCAAGATGGTTTGGTGTCTGCATCTGACTGTGCTTGTGGCCTGGCAGCCACGCTGCTGAGGACACAAGGCATCTCTGCAGCATGCAGACTGGTGTGCTGTGTCCTAGAATTGAGCCCTGTAAGGAAACCCATCCTGTGGAAAGCAAGGGGAGCTGGTGCTGCTGTGGTGCAGCAGCACAGGGCCAGCCACAGCTCTCTGTGCTTCAGGCTGTGTTCCCTTGCCCGTGTGAGTTGCAGGTGCCACAGACCCTGCTGGCCAGGGGTGCAGGTGGTGCCTCCCTGCTCTGAGCATGGCTCGGAAGCAGGAGGGTGGTGTGGCATCCAGACTGGTCCTGCGGTGGGGCTGCTGCTTTCCCAGGCAGGTGTAGTGAGCGCCAGCTGTGAGAGCTGCCTGCACCTGGTCTGGGGCATCGCTTGTGGGAGAGCAACCACCCCCATTGTGAAGAGCTGGCTGTGCAGCTGGGGGTGGTGTTCCTGTGTGAGGAAGGCAGAGCTGGTGCCCCTAAAGGCAGGCAGTGTCTGAAGCCTGGTTGGAGTCCCTGCTGCTGCTGTGATGGTGCATGCTGGCTTGCATTGCCCTGTGTTGCTGGCTGCTCCTCTTCTGTGGTCCTGTTCTCCAGCACTAGGACTGTGTCCTTTATAGTTAACTCTCACAGAAGTTTCTGAAGCAAATGCTTTTTCTCGGGTGGGCACAGTTTGAGTGAGAGTGAAATGCAGTACACAGGGTATATATGCCCTGGCCACATCCAGTAGGTGTAGGTTGGCAAGTAAGACTACTTGATTTGTAAAATAAATGCTCTCCTTCTGCATGCCTCTAATAAGCCGTGTCTAGAAGTGGAGTGGTCAGTGGTAGTAAAACTGCTGGATGCATCTCCCAAGGGTGAGTGGGAACACTGAACAGAGAGAGATACAAAAAATGTATTAATTCTTCCAGAAGTACAGTAGGAAAACAGTCTTATTTCTCTGCTGTCTTGACAATTGCTTTTCTCTTTTTCTTGTCTGTCCTTCCCTTTGCATCTGCCCTCCTTTTTTTTTTTATTTTATTTTTCCTTCTAGTGGGGAAATATTACCTTTACTTGTTAATCCTGTCTATATCAAAGCAATCACTGAAGCAAGGAGAATTACTGTGTGATCTGGTTCTTACACGCTGCCTACATGCTCTTCTGTGCTCTGCATCTCATAGAAAGAAAGAGGAGCGCTGAGCCCTGCTACTGCTGCACTGGTAATGTCAAACTTCTTCCTTTCAGCGCAATGTGTTTCTGTCATGAGTCCAGTGTGTCTCCACCGTGCTGTTCTTGCGTGCCTGAATGCCTCTGAGTAGGACTTGGCTGAAGTCAAGCCAGGGGGATGATGTTTGTAAAATGTCCGGTATGTAATGGGAGCCAGTGGAAAATAACGTATTGTGTTTCACCTTGCACACTCCACCCCTAGAAAACCCAAACCCTGTGGGTTAGAGGATTGTTCAGGTAAATCTGAGAAGAGGACACACGGCTGGGCACGCTCTGCCCAGGGCCCATCGATGCCCCACAAGTGACAAATTTGCAGTGTCTCCCTCAGCCTTGCTCACTCCCACCCTTATCTGTGCGTCCTCCCGCACCTGCGGCCATTGCCACGCAGATGCTCAGCTCTAGAAATTAATCTTCTCACTGCGTTTCAGCCCATGCAAATGCCCATGCAGCCAGACTAAAGTTTGGGAAAGGGAAGACTTAGCCAATTCCCTGGAAACTGGGCAGTTGTTCAACCATTTTCCACTGGCCCCGGTGCTATTTGCAGTGTCTTGGTAGCAGTTTTCCAGAGAAGTGTGTGCGTGTGTGTGTGTGTGAGGTGGTTGGGGCAACACTCTTACCTGTGTTACTTTGCAGGGGGTATCAGGTATGTGGGAAAAGGAGGGAATTGTGCTCAGCTGCTGCTTACCCTTGCAGCGGCAGGGGAGGCAGATTTTGACTGTGGCTGCTCTCTCCCACTGCCCAGTGTAATTGTGCTGAGGCCTCAAAACACCCTGTGACAGAGAAGCACCAAAGCATCTCCTGATATCTCTCTAGGGCTCTGGAAATTTGTTTCTACCTGGTCAAGTCCACTGGAGGAAGGACTTCCCCAAGGATATGGCGAGTGTGGTTCAGGCTATCTCAGTGTATCCCTGACTTAGCTAGCACGCTCCCACTGGAGGTGATGGCCCTCTTCATTGGCCAGAAACATACAACATACATCCTCACCATTACCTCCATGAGAGCTGATGAGCGTAGGATTCAGGTGAGAGAGATGCAGCCACATTTCATCTGTGCTCTCTGCAGGAGGAATCACAAAGCTGCCTCCTGCATAGATGTGGGAGGCAGAGCAAAGTCAGGACATGTGGCTTCTTGCTGGTTTGGAACTCCTTTAGTTTGAGTAACGATTCCAAAAACCTCAATTTTTTTCTGTCTAGCACTGAAAAAAAAGGAACTCTGTCTCCTTTGGCAGGTCTGGGTGAACAAGCCAGATTCAGCTGAGGTAAGGGATGGGAAGTAAAAAAACCTGGATGTTCTTCTGCTCAGGCTGATCATTCACCTCCAGGTGCAAGCAGGAGTCAGTTAGACCTTGCAGGACTGAGGCAGCAATTTGTTCTGGGAGTGACAGAGAGAGTTAATTCAGGAGCCAGAAGCAGGTGCTGGGCACCAGCACTGAACTCAGATGTGGGTTAAATTTCAGGACAAGAGAACATTGGGACAAAATTGTTAGGAAAAGAAAATAGCAAAAATGTGCTTGGATTACATATTTTCTGTCTGAAAGCCTAGGAGAGCATGGAGGCTATGTCTGGAGCTTGACTGCATTGTCTAACTAGCAGTCCTCTGTGTGCTGCCTCGATCTTCAGGATTAATGCTCCTCTGCCCAAGCAAGTCCAAACTAATCCATTTCTTTGTGACAAATAGCAGCATTCATGGGACAGGCCACTAGGCAGAAGCGAGGGATGGAGGTTTTTTCAGCAGTGCTTTACCTGCTTTCTCAGGGCTCACCGATGGGTACTGTGCTCTGTGCTGACCTGGAAGGAAGTTTTCACTGCTCTGGTTTGTTGTTTGGTTGTTTTTCCAAAATGTCAGGGATCAGTCAAAGATTGCAGCGTGCATGTGAGTTTTGAGGGATATTTGAATCTCAGATACTGCAAGCACGCCAGTGCTTCCACATTGCCTTAGGTAAAGAAACAGAGCTTCTGCAAAAAGCAAAACCTCATGTCTTTTTTTTGTTCCAATATGTTGTGTTAAATCCCCACATACCTTCTGGGACAGAAAAGCAGCCTCCTGCCTCAAAGCAGTCACAGCTGGTAACAGCCTTGCAAAGTTTTCTGCATGAGGTACATGCTCACCGTAAAGTTAGTAAAAAAGGGCTTGGAGAGAGTTCTTTGTTTTCTTGTATAGGCTGTGATTCCCTTCTTCCTAGTCTTTTGGATGCCAGACTGTGAAGCTGCAGGGCCATTTGGGAGGAGAGAGGAACTGCCCACATGAAGTGTTTGCCCTGTGTCCTGTCCCTCTCTGTGCACAGTGTGGGCTCCAGTGTGAGCTCTGCCAGGGTCCCATGGGTGGGGTGGCAGGAAGGGTCCTGCATGCTCTTGGTACAAAACTCTCTGTGCATTGAGATTTTTTGGGGAGAGGTTTTAAAAACACAGCTCCTTGTAGCGCTGTTATCCCCATGTGTCATCTGGAGGAATTAGAGGCTGCCCGAAGGCACTGGTTAATTACAGCTAAGCCTCTGCTGGTAACAAAATTGGTGCCCTTTGCCTTGAATTTCATTAGGAAAAGAGCTGCCAAAGGGTATGAAATGAGGCCCCTCTCCTAGACAGGTCCCAGCAGTTACTTTGACATGTGAGCACACTGCACTTTGCACCAGCACCAGGACGAGTCCCCCTCAGAACCTTGGAGCCAAGTCTAGGTTTGGTGTCGTGGGACCTGAGGAGTGCTGGGCAGCTAGGGCTGGCAGCAGCCTTTGCTGGGAAAGAAAATCCTCCAATCTCACGACCTCAGCTGCTTCCTCTCCCCAGCCTCTTTGTTCCACTTGCCTTCATTTTCTTTACTTGAGTTTTCACTGCTCTTGCTTTATGCATGATGATGATCATCCACCCACCACCTTATTGTTGTGTGAACCCTTTTGTTTTGGGTGAGGATGCTGAGAATTTGCTCAGATCCTCTTCCATGAAAGCTTACTCCTCCCTGTGAAGTCATTTATGCCCAAGGCAGGTGAGTAATGCTTTTGAAAACTGGTTTGACACTTGCATTTTAAAACCTTCATTTGGAATATACTTGGGGCTGTTTCAAGAACCTGTATTGGCTCTTCAGCAGCAAATCTGTTAATTAGTCTGGATTAAATGGTTACCAAAATGATTGCTTATTAACCAGATAAAGCTGTTACAATGAGTGTGGTGTTTCAAGCTGCTGTCCTTGGGCACAGTATTTTATCCATCCTTGATTTCCATCCCATGTTGGGTGTGGGTAGTGCAGGGTGGGGGGACAGCTTGCACAGTGGGGGAATCTTTTGCCTTAACACTGCTCAGAGAGTGTGGAGGGCTAAAAGTGGAATGGATTTGGCAGTCTTGCTTTCCAGGCTGGCAAAACCCTTCAATCTCTTTGAGCAATGCCCTGTGAGTTTCTTTCTACCTGCTCTGTTGCCTTGTACAGGGTTTGGGTTTGAAGCTGCTGCTGCAGAGTGGGGTCTTCAATTGGAAATCCTTACTCTCAAACCACCATTATTCTTGGGTTTTTGGTACAATCTTCTAGCTAAAAAGCTAAAGTACTCAGCAGTTTGTGAGCCTGTACTTGTGCTCAAATCCACATGTGCTTTTGAAATGTTTTTGCCTGAAAAAGGCCAGAGAGGTTCTCCTCAGGTGCTTCATTACCTGGGGAGGAAAGTAGAGATTTTTCTGCCCTATTTTTTGCCAGTCCCTTCATTAGCTGTGCTCGCCCTGGGATAAATACACCCTGCTGTAGTGTCAACTCTTTCAAGTCCTTCCCATCATGGTGACAGCCTTCCTGATTGCATTTTTCCCCATCTGTCAAGGCCCCCAGGACAGATGAACAGTGGTGAAGAGCACCAAAGAAGGGCATGTGCAGCAGTGGCAGCATCCACCTCTGGAGCTGCAGCCCTTTTGGGAAGCAGCTCGTGCTGGCCTGCCATGCAGTAACCAAGCCATGTGCCAAACCTGCTGCCCAGGGCCCAGGGAGCAGCCTGCTCCTCTGCCTTCATGGCTTGCCAGAGGGTCAGAGGTGAGCAGCACAGCGTCAGACCTTGGCTCCTGGTGCCATCTCATGCTTTGTAAATCAGGTCTGGCGTGTTGCTCAGCAGTGGCTGTGCCACAGTCTCACAGCCATGTTGTGTCAGAGCTTAGAGCTTAGGAGGAGGGTGCTGAAATTCTGGCCACAGCAGGGTTTTGGTCCGTGGTCCTTGTCATGGCTGTAAGTTGTAGCACTGCCCATGTTTCTCTCTGTAGCAAGAGTCCCTTCTTCCAGAGAAGCTCACCTCTTTTTGCTTTTCTCTGCTGCTCCAGGAAGCCCCACCTGCTTGCCCTGTATAAGAAAATTCAATCCTTAAATGCCTGTGCATGGAGTGGGACATAGGAACTGCTTACCATTGGATCAAACCTGCCCTCTTGGGGGCTCCCACCAAGAGATGGGAGCTGAGCTGGGTCCAGCCTTTCCTCAGCCATTTTTCCTGCCCCCACAGTTTGCAGCTGTCCCAAGTGCCATTGTCCCACAGGCAGCATTTGGGGTCTGCTGCAGACATGCATGGGTGCTGCAAGGCAGTGCTTGGGCTCGAACTCAGTCTGTCATCAGGGCGTGTCAGTCCTCTGCAGCAACACTGGCATCTGGCAACAGGTAAGAAATTGCTGATGTCAACTGTCAAATTTAAGTCACTTAACTGTTTTTATTTGTTTTTAAATTAGGATGGAGAAGAAGAATTTAACCGTGCTAAACTGCTGAATATTGGATTTGCAGAGGCCTTGAAGGAGTATGACTATGATTGCTTTGTGTTTAGTGACGTAGACCTCATCCCAATGGATGACAGGAACACCTACAAATGTTACAGCCAGCCACGGCACCTCTCTGTATCCATGGATAAATTTGGATTTCGGTGAGACGCCTTTTGGAGTGGCATCTGTTTCCTCATAGCACTGCCAGCCTAGCAGGGCAGGCGCAGTGTTACACATGCCCGCCCACCACTGAAAGCATGGGAAAGCATCTCTCCCAAAAGCCTGTCTTAACCTGCAGGGCCCTGCAGGGAGCGGGTGGCTGCAGGGGAGGAGGGTGGAGAAGTGCAGCTGAGCACTTTATTAAAATTCACAGCTTCTGGAAGGTGAAACGAAGGGTGAGGAAGAGCGAAGCAGCCTTCGTTTTGCAGATGCCCACATATCCCTTCTTGTGTTTCAGGCTAGGAGCTGGAAGACAGCTAGTGTTTCCACCCAGTCTGAAAAGTGAGACACTCTCACACACTGAGAATTATGTGCAGCTTTAAAAAGACTGCATCAGACACTATTTTAAGAGCAAGACAAAAATTTTTTGGCTGTTTGGTTTTATGCCACTGAGAGACCTGCCCTGGTACATGAAAGCAGCACAGAACGAAACTTCTTGCAGCATATATTTGGGTTTAGCAAACTGTTCTGAACAAAAACGTGTCTTGCTTTTCCTTTCAGTTTTGGTTGTTGGTTTTTTTTTTTTTTTTTCCCTGTCCCAAATCCCCAAGGAGGAGTTTAAAAGCTCATCTATGAAGTGAAGACTGGTCATGACCCTGTGGTCACCAGTAGTGCTAAAGCTATAGCAGTGGTGGTGTTGGCAGGGTCTCTGCATGTCTCAACTCCAGACCCAAGCCCTGCTCCAAGCAGGACTGCCACTGGCACTGCAGCAGCTGCAGTTCTTTCTTGCACGGAGGTGAAGCTTAAAACAGAAATGCATGGCTCTGGTGATTTCTCTGCTTGTTAAAGCAAAGACAGGTCTGTACTACGTCCTGGTGATCCCTGTGTGGACCCTCTCCTTATGCTCTGGGTCTGAATTTCATCTCTCCCCAGTCTCCTGGTGAATTGTCCCGTTTCAGGTGGGAGCTGGTTGGCTTTCTGTGTGCAACTGCCAGCTCAGTTTTGGGCTGCAGGCTTCCTTTTGGGGCACTGAGGGGTGTGAAGGTGAGCAGTAGAGCTGCACAAGGAGAAGGCTCTGTGGCATATCCAGCTCTGTCTGAGCTCTTGCCACTCCTGTGGCATTCATGTCACCTTTGGTGAGGTGATATGCATTTTCAGCCTGTCCTTTGAGGACAGTGTACTGCTTAGGAAAAGGCTGCAGCTACTTCCAGTTGCAAAATACTTCTCAGATATATTGGGGACTGAGCTCACCAGTTCCCTCTCCCTCAGCTGAGTCCAGAGTACCACAGCACATGGCTGCTTCCTGTGGCAGGAAGGTGCCCTGCAGTGGGTGTGGGCTGGGTGAAGGGCAGCAGCAAGCCCTTTTCAGGCAGGCAGGCTGCCCCTTGGCTAACACCTCTTCTCCTCTAATGTGCTCTTTTCTCTGTTTCCAGGTTGCCTTACAATCAGTATTTTGGAGGCGTGTCTGCCCTGAGCAAAGAGCAGTTCACAAAGATCAATGGGTTCCCAAACAATTACTGGGGCTGGGGTGGTGAAGATGATGACATTTATAACAGGTAAATAATTTTTCCTCCTTGGCACCCTGGGGTGCATTCAGGGTGGGGATGAACACAGCCCTGCTGGTCTCACCTGGGTGTGGGAGGACATGGGGTGTCTCCAGGCAGGAGGTGATGTGTGGGCATTCTGCTGGCTCAGTGAGAGCATGTTCCTGCTGGGTGCTGGCACCCCATTTCTCAGCTCCCAGGGTGCAGTGGGGAGGGGCTCTAGTTGGAAAAGTCACACCCCTCCCCCTGCCATTGTTCATTCTCCTATAGCCTCACCTACAGCATCCACACCAGTGCACTGGCTGGGGCAGGTGCTTCTGGGTCTCCCAGTACTGGCTCGAAGAAGGGAATTCAGGACATGCAGCTGAAGGTGGATGAGACTTTGATCAACCTTGCCCAATGCAACCCAAGATTTGTTTGGGTCTGCAGCCTGGTAGCAGATCCCTCTGTTCCCAGGAGAGTTCCACTTGTCAGGCTGTCTGTATAATGCTGTGAGCCATGTGAGCTTGACTGGAAGGAGGCTGAGCAAGGCTCAGAAGTGCAGGAGAGGATGAAGGTGTTCTCACAGGGCAGGCTGAGAAGACCAGGGCAAAGGATGAACGTGCTACCTTTCAGATTCACATATCCACAGCATTCACTGAGAGAAATCATCATGATTTCTCTTGTATTTGGAGGCCTTCTCATGTTTCTCAGTATCAAGACCACTCTGCAATCTTTTCTCTGGAGTTTCTAAATTCTTCTAGGCCTCAGAAAAAAGTTTTTAAAAAAAAATTCTACCTTCCTGAGGTTTGCACTTCTGTTTAAAAAAAGAAGAAAGGGACAGCTTTCCAGTAGGGCATTCAGAGCAAGGTGGCAGTCCTTTCTTTTTGGGGCACTTGGGTTTTGAGGAACAGAAGATGCTACAAAGAAGTGAAAAGAGAGGCAAACAAGAAATCAAGTATTTTTCATCACTGATATCCATGAAAAAACTCAGCAGGTGCTTTGTAGAGAGCATGCAAACAAACACAGGCTGCCCCTCACCCAGTAGGTCCCAGCTGGTGCCACTGTGACTCTGACCATGTGTCTCCTTTATGCAGCTTCACCACCATTCACTTTGGTTTCCCCCAACACGGCAGCTTTCACATCACAAGAAACAAGTGCTCCCCTGGCTCCCATCCAGATGGGTTAAAAACTAGATGACTCCCACTCAAATTCGAGTCTACAGCCTGGACCAGGGTTAATGTGGGTGTTGGGTGTTGTTTGGAGGAGATGGAGGTGTAAGTGAGGGTGCGGTGAGCTATCTTGGTGTTGGCAGGGGGAGGTCTCTACTCTGTGTGATAGTGTCTGTGTGGAGAAGGACTGGCTTTCCTTCCTTGTGTTGGCAAGCTTGGGAGTGCATTAGTAACACCCCCCCTCAAAAAAACCCAAACAACAGTAGGTAAAACCAGTGGTTGTTTGTGGAAGGTGTGGCAGAGCATCCCACATCCTTTGGGTGTTTAATGTACTTGCTCTCTGCAGGCTGGTGTTTAAAGGCATGGGGATATCCCGTCCGGATGCGGTCATTGGGAAGTGCAGAATGATCCGGCATTCCCGGGACAGGAAGAACGAACCCAACCCTGAGAGGTGTGTCTCACCCTTCCCCACAGCAGGTTTAGGGGTGCCTCCTGCCATTGCTGCTCCAGCTGCTTGGCTTTCTCTGCCGGGCACAGAGGTCCAGTGTGGAAAAGCTGCAGCCATCTCCTGGCTGACTGAGCTCTCTGCTCCTGCTCTGTCAGCTGCCACCTTCCCCTTGCCAGTTTATTACCTGTTTATACACCTTTTCCCCAACATGGCAGTGTGGCACAAAGGCCTCTCCTCTCTTTTTTTATTTCTTAAATGCAGAAAATTAGATTCTGAGCAATTGTTTCCAGCTTGTCTTCGAGGTATTAACCTCCGCTCTAGTGCAGAGCTGGAAAAGGACGTGTGTGATTTGAAAGCTTGGCTGCTTCTTCCTAGCTAAAATTTGACCCCATAGGAATGCATTGGCCCATTGCTCAGGCTGGCCAAATGTGGGAGTTTATGGCACTGATACTCAGGTTTTTCTTGAAACACCTGCGATGCTGCCTGAGAGGCATGCAACGATCTGATTGTTTAAACATTTTTTGTTTCTTTCCTTGTTGTCTCCACCCTCTCCCCCACTTTTTTTTCTTCCCTTCCTGCAGGTTTGACCGAATTGCTCACACACGGGAGACAATGAATTCTGATGGCTTAAATACACTATCCTACAAGGTGTTAAGAACTGACAAGTACCCTCTGTACACAAAGATCACAGTGGATATTGGCTCCCCCAAGAGCTAACATCAGAGACACAACAGAGACTTGCCTATATTGCCCAGGATATCTGGCCTCACTGATGCATTATATGTGCTGGTTTTATAAGAGTTGCAGTGAACCAAAAAAAAAAAAAGGCCTCTTTCGGCATGCCAAAGTGTCTTCAAATTGGTTGGACAAGTGCTTTTTAAAATTTTTTTTTTAAATTTCAAACTTGACTTTATACAACTTTCTAGCTCTCCGTTGTTTTGTAAGTCTAGAAGCTGTACATACGAGTTGTAAATAGTTACTTTGCCAAAAATGTTGAATCTGATCTATTTGCTGCAGTACTCCCCATGTCAAATTAATTGCTGGACTCAACATTTTCTGATTATGACTGTCATATATCAACAATTACTGCCCATGATATTTGGTATTTTGAATGAGGTGTGTGCAGGCATTCTTTTTAATTCATTCCTGGTTTTACTTTATGAAGGACTGTAAAATGCTGCTAAAATTGTCCAAGTTTACGCTTTGCATTAGATTTTTTTAAATGGAGACAGCAAAATACAACTTTTTTCTCAAGAGTGACCAAAACAAACATCTCCTCTATGTGCAGAGCAGGTGTTGAACAATCAAGTCTGGATTCAATGAATGTCATTATTTCTTTTAGTCTCAAAGGAGGCTTTTAGTGAGTTGAGACAGTATGCCAGAATTTGTGGGTAAGCTCCCTGCATAGGGTGGGAAGCTATACAGATGACCTCTCTAAAATCCGCCGGCTTCAGATAACCTTACTTCTAGATATGATAGAGATTATTTGCTTCAGCACAACACCACCTGGGATTTTTTTGGGGGTGGAGGAGTTCAGAGAGGTGTTTGTGGTGTTGATTTGTCTTTTGGGTTTGTTTTTTTTTCCATGAAGTAAGGATTAATTTCATTGCACAAATAAATTATGGCCTTAACATTTGCTAACACTTGTTAGCAGTGGTAGGAAGTTACCACACTATTTAAGCATTGTCTGAAGCTTCCTAAAACCAAAATTTTCTCTTGCAAGGTTGTGCATAAAACTTGAAATCTTTTATTACTTTTGTTGTTGTTGTAACATTTTAATAACTTCTAAAAGAAATTTGTGTATCATAAGCAGTATATTTAATACCAGATTAAAGTAGGGTGCAGCGTAATAGGATGTGATTCAAAGCCTCCTTTATCTTTAGACTAGTAGGCTTTTCATGTGCGTCATTATGTATAAGCCATGTATTTTGTCTGCTCTGTGTATTTGTCTATTAAATCTCCTGCGGTGCTGAGATATTCACAGCAGGGCCAACATCCAAATGATTTTTCTTTGCCTAAAGCCTGTTTGCAATGTGTGTCCTCCCTTCTGATTGTCTCAGGCTTGAGGGACATGCACATTCTGCAGTACTATTTTCTGTCAGTGCACCAGGGCACCACCTGTACAGACCCTGCTTCTCCTCCCCTTGATCGTGTGTGAAAGCCTCAAGCTGACACCCAGGGAGCTGGTTTATGTGATTTAAAGCTCTTCACCAGAACTCAGAACTGAATTCCTTCTGGTGGGTACTTTGCCACCAGCTCTGACCACAGCAATTTGCACTTCCTTGGCCTGTGCTGAAGGTTGTTAAAATCAGGGACACTTCTTGTTGTATTGGGGATCAACTTCAGCACTGCCTTTTTTTTTCTTTTTTTTTTTTCCCTTTGTGTGGTTTAATTTGGTTTTTTTTTGATACATTTTTTGAGACCTGAAGGTTTTGCTGAGCCCTTGCACTGCAGGGGTGGGATCCTGCAGGGGCCAGGGAACAGTGCATTTCTTCTTAGGCCAGCAGTGGCTCACAGGACACAGAGGGACTTTAATTGCTAGATGCCTTTTCAGTCTCACTTTGGAGCCTCTTCACCTCCTTTGGTTCAACGCTCTTTCTGGCTAGACTTGCTCCAGTCATGGTGGGAGCTGTGACAAGATGGCCCTGCATAGAGCAGGAGCAAAGTGCAAGGAAGGAGGCTTGTGGTTAAGAGCTTATCCCTTGTGCTTATCATTGAATATTAAAAAAAAACCCCAAACAATACAATAGTCCTTATGGCAGATCAGGCTCCAGGTCTTAAAGATGCAAGAGAGTACAAGATGTGTTCTACAGAAATCAGGTAAAAAGTCTCACTGTAAAACATTGGCATGGGTGTAGTCTGTAGCAGTAATGGAGACACAGGAGAGAATTGTTTTTAAATTTTTTTTTCAAAGCTGCCTTAGAAAGGAGGGCTCCACTTCCACAGGTAGCAGCAGATAACCAAAAATTTATCAAGGCTTCACATGAAAATGCCATGGCTTTGCAGAGAGCACCTCAATTTTGTGCTGAGCCTTCTGTAAGTCAGAACTGGGACCTGACTGTAATGTCTATCTGCTATCATGTGGGTGGAGGAGATGTTGGCAGCATTCCTTGCAGTGAGATTCTTTGATGGTTAGAAAAAAGTTAGTGCAACAACGCATTGTTTGGCTGTATGCTGAAATTATTCAATGTCATGGAGGTGGGATGAGCGCTTGTTTCTGGCTGTTGGGATCAAAGGTTTCTACAACATGTGCCTTGAAAGAGAGAAGAAATGGAAACTGGAAAATCAGGAAACCTGAAAACCCTTTTCAGCAGAGAGATGCTAGTAGTCCAAGAAGCTGCTGCATAGTTTCTCTTCCACTGCTAAAGCCACAAGCCATGTAAAGAACAGAAACCACTTTTTGTAGCTTATGTTGCCCTTTGGTGCTGACCTGTGATTTCTAGATCTCATTGTCTCTTTGTAAACTCTGTATCAGTCAAACTCATTAAATGCTCTTGACTCGACCTGGCCATGAAATTTCTCTCCCGCGGATTTTCAGGGGCCGCATCTACAAATACTCATGTTGCACCGAAGCCAATTCCGACTGTGTCCTATGGTGGGTGGTGTTTTTTCCTCTCCCCTACTGGTGAAAACACTCAGAGTGATACTGATTGTGGTTGAAACCCAGAAAAACAGCTTCAAAGGAAACGCTAATGATTGGATTCTTTGGGATGACTGACTGCTTGTTAGCATGAGGGAGGCTCCTGACATGCTGCTTTCCCCCAGGACGCTACGTGTATACTGGACTGCCTTTGGGTTTCCTGTAGATTGTTTTGCTTTTGCATTCTTATCATTTATATATCAAGGGATGTGTAATCCAATGTGCCTTCTTTACTGTTGATGTCAAATAAAAATATTTTCAGTTACAACATTTGGCAGCATTGCTCTGGGTTACCCCTCTGTCTTGCTGGGTTTCTGGCTCATGGGGTGGACTAGGCTGTGCCTTAATCTCCTTGCATTTTCTTTCTCCAGCTTTTCCTCCCTCTGGCCACTCCCTGAATTAATTTCTCTGTGCTGCAAATTTTCTGCCCGTTAGAGACACAGACCTAAGAGTCCCCAGATGACACCAGAAAACTGTAAGGTGGTTCCTAAATATGGGTAGGGGGACAGCATGCAATCCATCCTGAAACCAGGCAGAAGATGCAAACCCTCACTCAGGCCAGGACTGCTTGGGCAAACAGGCCACTGCTTGCTCCCTGAGTGCTTGTGGGTTTGGCTAGAGTGTGGAAATGGAGGAGTAATTCCTGGGAAACTGAAGTAAACATTTGCCTGTGTTCCTTGGCAATTTCTCACAAAAACAGTTTCTGTGGAAGAGATCTTTCTGGCCAGACTGTGGCTAAGGCTAGGTATGAGGTCCCCAGTGCTCTCCAGGGAAAGGTGGGCTTGTATCCAGCTGAGACCAAGTACCAGCCTCTGGGCCCAGGCTGGCACAGGGGGCAGGACATCCCCAAGCTCCTGCAGTTGTTTGCAGGCATGCTCTGAAGACCATATTGACTGAGGGGTCTGGAAGAGAGCAGTGCCTGCCTCTGCCTGCTTTGTCCCTTCACAAGTGCCTCTTAGGGCTTTGGGGACAATGCAGGACCATCACTACAAGGAATTTGCTAGCAAACTGGGGTGCTGCAGCAGGCCTGGTGGTTGCTGTTGCATCTTCTGTTGACTCTTGAACCCTGAAATGCTGCAAGGAATCATGAGTGTTACCTTTTTATGCTTCCAAGTTTGGCATCTACAGGCAGAAAAATAGTCTAAGAGCAACCTTCCACTTCCTCCTGCAGATGGGAGGAGTATTCTGTGGGGAGAATTCTTCTGCCCTCAGACTATTGAGCTATTCCTCCTCTCTACACCCTGAGTGGGTGAGGCTCAGTGGCTGGAAGAAACCATGTGTGGAAATTTTGTCCCTTGCTGAAAGCAGCAGCTGAGAAGTGTCACCAGGATTTCACCTTTCTCCCCACTAGTTACCAAGGCTTCTCTGGACCAGATCAGCTTGTGGCTGGTAAAGGATACCATGACTCTTGCTGAAAGACCATATTTGCTCAGAGAGCTTTCTCCAGAGCTTGCTTTCTGCTTCAGCAAAGCTTTCTCCACCTCATGCTCCACCTGCCTGCCAAGAGCCAGGATGAGGGAGCAAAGGTTTCTTACATTTATCCCATGTTTACCCTGCTACACTTTACTGTTCTCCAGCCCACAGGGGGGAAGAAGAGCCAAAAACCCACGACAAAAAAGAAGCTATTGTTAAAAGGAAGGAAAGTTCTAAGCTGGAGTTTGCTAAACCTTTTCACCCTCTTGGAAGGAGTCTAAAGTAGGCGTGTTTGTCCTTTGTTCTTGCTTTGTGTCTTAGCACAGCACTGCTGGTTGCTGGGTCTGTTCTTATTTGGCTACATCCAATGTGCAGGATGTCTACATACTCAGGGACAATGCACTCATATGACACTTATATTTTCTGTGAACCCAAGGCAGCAACCCCACTCCTGGAGCCTGTTTGCCTTATCCATCCACTGCTCTAAATACAACCACCAGCAAGGAAGATGACTGCACAAAAATCTCTGTAGTCAGTGGAGACTTGACTTCCCAAGACTGCACTAGACCTTGCAATGATGAGCTGAGTGGGGAAAATAAGGGGTTTGAGTTAAATCTAAAGGTTGGACCAGAAGACTTTTTCCTGATTACCTTCCTGCCTCTCATATGCGTGAAAATTATTTCCAAGAATTCTTGCTCCATGATTTTTCTAAGGATGGAGGTATTGCTCATAATAATTTTGTAATTACATTTTGTAATTACTACACAAGGATGGAGGTACTACTGCTGTGTCACGTATCTTTCTCCTTGCTCTCCCTAAAGGTGGGCATCATGTTAGGTTTTTCATTCAGCCTTTTCCCACTTGCCATGATATTCCACCATGGCTGACAGCAGCTTCATTGACATGAAATGATAACTCATCTGGGTTAGTGTCATCCATTCTATTCTTTAAGCAGTCCTTAAGCCTCACATTTGGTCTTCCCACCTACTTCCAAAACCAAGCTGGTGAATGCAGAAATCTGGGACCTGGCTTTGCCTCTGAAGATGCTACAAAAGTCCATTGATCAATGTGTTTTTTTCCATATTGCCCAGTACCACAGTGTTTCCTCTATCTGTCAGTGTCTGTGCATTTCCCCCAACTTCTAGAATACCTGTAGGGTCCTGTTGTACTATCTTTAATGATCCTTTCTAGTCTGAGTTGTAGGTGGAACTTGGCCATGCTCAATACCACCTCTAAGTACACAAGCAAGCAATGTTTACTACATTCTTTTGCTATCATATTTCCCATTCTCACATGCTGCTTTGTTGTTGTTTTTGTTGGTGTTTGTTGCTTGTTTGCTTGTTTTGTTTTTATTTATTATTTTGCTAAAAGAAATTGGTCTTTTTAGACAAGCAGGACTTCCAGTGAAATTTCTAATTTTCCTGCAGAAGGGAAGGCTTGGGCTATTAAGGATAAAAAAACCCTTCCCAAGGAGGCTGATGCAGTCCTGGGACAGCATACCGAGGTGACACCTTGGGAGGTTTCAAGGGTTGATCAGTGGTCCCTGGGCTGTAATAAACCAGCAGCTGCAATAAACCAAAGTGCAATAAACCAGCCCTCAGGAGCTCCAAGCAGAGCCAGCAGAGCAGCAGGAGTGCACTCCCTGTGTGAAGGGACACTGCTGCACTAAGGTCATGGACAATGCCAACAAGCCTGGAGAAGCCTGCAGAGCACTTCCAAGGAAAGAGCAGGGAGTTGCACGGCTGCCTGTGCTTTCCAAACCTGCTTTACACCATATTTTACTAATCAGAACTTGGCAAAGTGTTTACACTGTGACCATCTGCCGTGCTGCAGGAGAGAAAGGGAGGAGCTGTGAAACTTTCTAAGGTTGTGTCCAACTCATCCAGAGCTGGCAAACCTGTTAAGCCCATGTCTGGGAGTATGTGGAGGTGCTGCAGACTGTTGGCATGCAGAAAGTCACATTAAGAGCTCACTGACCACAAGGTTTTTTTACATCCTCCAACTTTCTCTCAAAAGGGAGAGAAACAACTTAGTCAAAAAATGCAAAACATTGGTAGGTTCCTATGTGAAAAAGAGTTTGAAAAGTCAACCCTCCAGCAACACCCCACCTAGCAAATGCCTCAGTTTTCTTTCCAAAAATACAGGTGGAACAGAAACTGCATCTCTCTCCCATGGGATTTAGTGACCCCTCTAAGGGAAATGTGTTGACAAGTCTTCACAGGGAAGAGCACCACTGATGAAGGGGTCTGGGGCCTGAGGTCTTAGCACTCCAGAGCAGAATGTGTTCCAGCAATGTGGGAGAAGTTGTCTCTGCAGCATAACTATTCTCCCCATTTCCAGAAATACTGTCAGATACATTCACCCAAGGAAGAGTGAGATGTGCCAGAGAAGAGACCAGGACTGGAAAAAAAACTGTATTGAAGGGAAAACAGATCATTCTTCTGCTTGTGGTCCAAATTTCTTTGTCTTTCTGACTGTAGTACGACCAGAGCTGATGTGTTCCTACAGAGGGGGCAGAGGTATGGTCAGCCCTGGCACTGGGGTCTTCATGAATTTAATGCATCCACTCACCAATCATCAGTGCCTGGGGATGTGCTTGACACAAGGAAGTGCAAAGGCTGTGTAAGACATCAGTGGCACAGGTGAGGTGGCGTGTGTTGGTGAAACAAGTCCTCATGGGCAGCCTCAGAATGTCACAGAAGCGTGGAATGGCTGGGGTTGAAAGGGACCTTTAAAGACCATCTAGTTCTAACTTCCCTGGCATGGGCAGGGACACCTTCCCCTAGAGCAGATTGCCCAAAGCCCCGTCCAACCTGACTCTGAGCACTTCCAGGACTGGGGCATCCATGTCTCTCCAGTTTTGAGAGATGTTATGTGAGACTATGTCAAACCCTTTGCACAAGTTCAGGTAGATAACAGCTGATATTCTGCAGAATGGACAAGTCTTGCTCATTTTAGGTGGAAAACACTGACTTTCTGCCTGTGTCTCTAAAACTTGCTTTCTCACCCAGCTGCTAGAAATTTGCCTCACATATCTACCAGGCCTGGGTGGTTTTCCAAACATAGGTCTAAGTAGGAGTCCTACAAGGAAACACAAAGCTAAGGGGACAAGTTGGATGTCTCTGAAGCAATAGGAGGATGAAGACTACATCTTTCACTTCAACTGGACAAATCCCTGAGTGATGATGAAATATGAATTTAGATTTACACTAGCTTTGAGTAAAGGAATTGAGCAAGAGCCCTCAAGAGATCTTTCCCTGCTGTAATCATTCCAAACCACCATCATACCCTTAGAAAACACTATTACAGAGTCAGAAATTGACTGTGTTTTGGTTACCTCTAACTTACACAAACATTGTGGTACTTCTCAGCAAGAATCCTGGAGAAACAAGGTCTCAGCACACCTTGTTGACGTAGCAAGGATTGCCCAGACAATATAGAAACGGGAATGGAAACTGGCATTTCTCAGATCTACTCAGCAGCTCTCCAAGTTGTGATCCCACTGCAATGAGAATTTCTGGTGGACAAGATGACATCTGATTGCAGTGGTGGTGAGGGCCTTTAACATGTAAAGAGCTGCTGAATATCAGAGTCAGTGTTGGCTACTGCAAGCAGCAAGGCTGTGACTGGCTGATGTGGCTCTCTGCCTGAGAGTCTGCTCTCTGCAAAATGAGCTGCTTTGAAAATCAGCATGCCTTAACCACTGCCACTAGCCCACCTGTGAAGCATTTTGCTAGGGAGTGCTCTGTCCCACAGGTGCTAATTATAATACTGCCCAAAATCATGATGAGACACATTGACACATATGTATTGAACCCATTGAGAACTGGAGCATCAGATGGGCACAAAAAGCTAGGCTCAGATGCACTCACGGCACCATGCACGACCCATGCCAGCTGAGAAGGCTTCTGCAGCCAGGCAGACAATGAGACTATCCATCCTTGGATATGTTCAAATGCCATCTTAACATGTCCTGGGTGATTGGCTCTGTGTGGCCTTGCTTGAGCACAGGACTTGGACCAGATGATCTCCAAAGCTCCCTTCCAACCTCAGCTGCACATGGTCCCCAGGAGAGCAGAGATATGTGGAGCAAAGCTGTCCACAGCCCCGCAGCTGTGGCACAGAAGCCTCAGAATCACACCACATTCAGCATCCTGGCACTTCCTCAAGGTGTCTGAGCTTCTAGGCAGTTCCCAGCCCTTGTCCCCCACCCCCTTTCCTGCGCTCACTGGCAGGTGTTGCTTTCCCAGACCGCAGCAGGTGCCTGACCCGGTTGCTCAGATGTGTTTCTCATTGCTCAGCTGCTGCTGCTGCTTTTCTTTGGAACACTTAACACAGGCTTTGCCCAGCTTTTGAGGCTGCACACCTAACCCAATGCCAGTGAGTTATTTATAGTCCTGGAGCCTCTGCTTCTGGCCTGTTCCAAAACTCTCAAGGCCCCTGCTGCTATTGTGCTTACTTCACACATTAATAACAAGAGACACCTGGCACCACAGGCCAGTTCACACACCAGGCCCTCATGAGGAACTGGCAACACGTATAACAGGCCACAACAGCGTCTTGGTATGCTGAGCATCCACTGTTTTAGTGTAAAGACTGGGACTGTTACCAGCAGCAGCAATGTCCTTCTCGTAGAGCCCCAGGTGACAGCAGCAGATGGCAAAAAAGCAAATCAGAAATCTCAGACCAAAAGCTTGCAGCAACATAGCAAAGCTCACTGTTGGACCCTATGGGAAGAGGGAATACTTATTTTGAAACTAAGCCAGTTGCCTCTTACTCACAAGGATTTTCAAGCTGAGAGCATCTGAGTGGTCTGTCCAGGATGAAAGCCCCAAATTGCAGGCAGTCTGTCCAAGAACACTGAATGCTGATGCAGAGTTAAAGAGACACTGACCACTGAGGTCTTATGATTGCTCCTGTGTTGTTACCTCAGAAAATGTGTGCTGCTTTTGAGTCTTGACTTTGGGTACCTGTTAGGAGCTAAAGGTGACTGTGGTCTCTTGTCTCTCCATTTTCTTCATCTCTGCTCCTCTTCTGGGAACCACTAAGAAATACTCACTCCTCTTCGTCTCTTTATCAGGATGCTTTACATCTCGTCTTCCAAACACATTTTTTAATGTTTTTAATGGCTTCAGTATATCCTGCTCTAGGTCATCAAATATTTGAGACCATCCCAGGGATTGGAGTGGTCTGGAAAGCAGCTGGAACCTGTAGTCAGCTAATGCAGATACCATCCATGACTGCCTGCCCTGTGGTTGCTCCTGCCACTTGTTCCTGCAGGTGCTCCTGCACCCAGGTTCTCTCCCTCCAGTCAATATTTTCCTTGCAGAATTACAACAACCAGCATAGGATTTCCATGAAGACAGAAGACATAAGGGGAAGGGAACAGTTGGCACCTTATACAAATGTTGGTTTGACACTCAGGATCAACAAAGATTGCTACCACAGTCACCCATGAGGCACAGTACTGTCAAATAAACTTGTTTTCTTTTATTTTTCTTCCTTAAAACAAAAACCAAACCAAAGCAAAATAAAAACAACACAAAAGAATAAAAAGCAAGCTGTACAGGATTATTGCTTCAATCCAATAAGGGGAATGGTGTTTCTGTTATATAATCGGATTTCCTCAAAGCATTTTTTTACTTAATATCACATGATGCTTTGGTAAGACCCATGCCTTATACAAAAGAAACAAGAGTTTAAATATGGTCTGGCACGCTTTCAAAAAGTAGCTGTTACAAAACCTTTAAGAAATTTGCAGATGGCAGAAACACAGTGGCATGGCAAATGATGTCTCTGTTCCAGGAAGCTCTGGATCTAACCAAGTCATTACAGTTTGGTGAAATAAGCTTTAATAAATTACAGAAACATAACTGGAGGCAAATGATGTCAGATGTGAGACCAAAACAGTGTTGCAGAGAGATTGAAGTGTATCTGTGGGTAACACCATGAGCTCTTTGTGCTGCAGTTAATAAGGATAATCCAACCCCCAGTTTCAAGAAAGTGGGTAACAGCATTAGAAACAGGCAGCTTTTGCTTCTGTGCACAGCCCTGGTAGGCAAAGTACTTGGTTGCTGTCTGTATTTCCAGAGGAAGAAGGACACATGCATATTCAAAGAACTGCAGAAATGAGCAAGGAGTGCTACAAAAATTAACCTTGTGCTGCACATCCAAGAGGGAAAGAATGCCTCTGAGCCCCATTCAGAGGCACAGTGCAGCAAAAGGGAGAAGGCTGTAATAGAACCCTCTAGCCTCAGGTCAATAAAGTCTCTGCTGTGCTCCTCCTTCACACTGGGTATATCTCTGGGGAGGAGGCATTGACAACTCTAAAGGAAAATTCTGTGTCTCTATGCTGCAACAAGACTATAAGCCAGGGCTCAGGCTACAGAGCTGGACACAGGCAGGAGTCAGGAAGAATGACTCCATGCCAATTGCATTTTATATTTTAGATCTTCACAAGTGTTTTGTAAGAGATAAAAGTGCTGAGCAAGTTTGGAAAAGCAGTGAGTTAAAGTGATCAGTGTAAGAAGCACGCTCAAATGGCACAGGGTGGACAAATAAAACTGAGCATACCTCTGAGTCAAGATGGAACTGCTGATCTGAAGCCATTCCTTTGGGTGGATAATTTCACCTTAAAGGGCTGAAATTATTAATTCCTATTATTGTCTCAATACTCAGGGCATTTCCTTAGTTCCTGTGTGCACATATGAGCCCCATCACTCGGGTGTGTTGGGGACAGCCAGGTGACTCCCTTGCATTTACATACCCAAGCACTGTCTGTCCATCTTTACCTCTGCAGGTTGTCCACGCACTGAGCCTATTTTTTCATATCACTGATTTCCAAGCTGCAGATGTGCACAGTCTCTTTGCCCCATCCGCTACCAAGAATGGCAGGATATCGACTCAGCTCTGACAAATCCCTTGCTGCCTGTCACTGGGAGAACAGCCCCTCTGCAAGTGTCAGGTGCAAAAGCCCCAGTGTAGAGTCAGCAAATATGGATGCAGACATCTGACTTTAGCAAACATATTCTTCTCAAACTCCAAGCCAAGAGCAATGCAGCTTTTTCTTTATCCCTGGGAGGAGAGAACAAGACCATGGACCCCAGATGTTTTCCAGCAGAACACTTACACAAAGCCTTCAGCAGCCTGCCAGAGGAGTGCCACATGTCCAGATAGATGTTAAACAGAGCTGGACCCTGAGGGGATTTGTGGTGAGACAGGGAATCTTGGCAGTTGAGAGCAACACAGCCTGGGACAGGGAGAAAAGCAGATAAGCCCCCAAAATCCCTGTGATAGTGCAGTACAGCTACTCAGCTTTCCTCAGAAATGCCTGAAACCTGCACGTGCTCTTACTGAAAGAGTCTGGTGACCAAAAAGCCAGAGGAAGCCCAGTGGATGGCTGCAAAGGAGAGGAGCTATGTTGGTGCATTTGCAGAGTGGAGTGGGAACAGATGCCCCTCTACCACCCTGACCCCTCTAGTTGTATTTCACCTTCCCTGCAACTGCCTCAGAGCTGCCTCCCCAGCCCCACCAGCAGAGCTGATGCTAAGGCAGCACTGTGTTACCTGGGGCACAGGGAGGTGGGCTGAAGTTTCATCCCAAACAAGCTGGGAGACAGAGGAACTTGCACAGCTGTCAAATCAACCAACTCCTCCTTATCTCTGCTGTGATTATTTCCTCCCCCTGCTGCATTCCTTGAATAGCAATACTTGTTTTGGAAATTCCTCTCCCCAGCAGTTTCAGGCTGGAAATCTTTGAGGATGCAGGAGCAGTCTGGTGTCAGAAGTTCCACTTGCCCTGGATCTGTGTGACAGGCTGCCCTGCCCATGCAGACCCACGGGAGTTCCTGGGGGAAGGAATGCCCCAGTCTGGCAGCTGCTGAGTATGTCATTTCTGGTTTTGTTGTCCCATCACTTACAGGCACTCTGATTCAGCAACGTGCTGCACAGCAGTGGTGGCGCAGCAAAGCAGCTCATTCCTTCCAAACCTGCTACTCCAGCTCCAACCTCTGCCTTGGCTTCAGGACTGTGCAAACCAAAGGAAAACTACCTCCTATGGCTAAAATTCTGCAGCTCAGCAGAAGGGATATGGCAGTCGTGCTGCCAAGCCCTTTGGCATGTTTTGCTCTCTCTGGTGGCCACCAGATGGTATTTCATGTTTTGCCCACTAAAGCATCCATATCTGTACTAGGTGAGAGGAGACAGGCAATCACAGGTGAGTCTGTGAGCATAGGTGTTTCAGAGAATGGCCCAGTGATTGGGTGGGGGCTCCTGGCCTGTGTTTGAGTATGCTGGCAGGAAGAGTTGTCTTTGGGCTGAAAACTGCATTCTGGGAAGTCAAAATTCAAGGGAGGGAAAGGGACCGTGGCATAGTTGTATGCTTTTCAACCCTGGATGGCTGGTTGGTCCCCTCAAGAGACAGCTGCAAACCAAGCATACAGAGAACATCATGACCCAAAGAGGACTCAGTAGGGAAAGGGGCTGCTGGCACTGAACTGAGCAGATGTGCTCTTAACCTGAGCCTGATGTCAGCAATAGCTCACATGACTAGAAAGCAGGTCAGTGCCACAGATCAGGGGCTTATCTGACATGTTTCTGGGGAGCAGAAGGCACAGAATGTGCTGATGCACAGGACAATGCCATGATGCAGCACACACAAAACTCATCTCCACCTGTGAGACCCTGGACAGGCTGAAGGGGGGAAAGCCAGGTCTGTGGCTGTGCACATGCAGTGAGTGCCAGCAAAGACCATGCAGATGTCTGCAGGCCAGACCACCTGGAGACACTACCGTGGGGACCCCCAAAATCTGCTTGCTACAAAGCTGTACTGCTGCCAGCTGGCAGTGGACTTCTGTTTCAGCCAGAAAGAGGCACTTCATCCACATGAAAGATCCTCAAAGTAAGAGAGCAAGTCCTTTGTACTGCAGACTGACCCAAATGGGTGAGTAAAAAGAGACGGGAAACAGCCTGCAGAGCACCCAAAAAGGCAGGTGGCATGGAGCTGGATCAGAAGCTGAAAACCTTTGACCATACCCACACTCCCTCTCTCCTGCCCAAACGCTGCGTTGTGCTGTGGGTCCACATTGTGTATGGAGCAGCATCTCTGTGTATCTTACCCTGTGCCTATTGTACCTGGCAAAACATCATCCTGAGGATCTTATATGTCTCTGTTCATACATCCACCTCTGCAAGGTCCTTGTATATAAAAAGGCAGTGGAGACATCTTGCACTGGAGCACAGGACAAAGAATAAGACTGCTGGGGTACGGAGGTGCCACAGCTCCAGGCAATTCCGGGTAGTTTTGGAGGTCAAAACCCCATTATAGGAGTGTTAGTCGTGTGGGTCAATGTGTAGAAGAGAACCAATACAATCTGCACACCAAAATTCTATGGCAGAGAAAGCCTGAGCTGCAACATTTGTTTTGGCAACCTCCAAGAAATAAATTAGCCTCACTAATGCTAATTCACTTCACTGCACACACAGATTAACAAACACATTGTGAGGCAGTTGATGAGTCCTGGGAGCTGTGGCTGTATTGAGAAGAGGAGCTTGGGCTGTTCTAGACCCAAGGGCAGGTTCTGTTTCTGCTTTGGATAGACATTCTCAGTGGCAGATGGGGCAAGGAGACTGCTCACAGGTTACAGGAGTTCAAAATCCGGACACACCTTTGGACACAGGAGGCGTGAAACCAGGCAAGAGTCCATTAGGAGGAGGTGCCAACTTCTTTACAGTGGAGAGGGACAGGGAACACACAGCCAAAAAGGGCAGCAGGGGGTTGGGGATGGACATGAGCCCTGAGGGATGGACATGGGACAGGTTTTTCCACATTGTGCTTAGTTAGAGCTGGTTCCTGCTAGCAATCCTGTGATGCACCCAAAGGAAGCAAATGACCTTTCTTAGAGGAGTTTCATGTTTCAAGCACAGCTTGCTCCCAGCACACCAGTGTTTACTCAGCGCTTACTGGTCTCAAAATAGAGCACTTAAAGAAACACTGGGGGGTTTTCCCACATCCTTACAGTGCCATTTGTCACTGGTCTGTTGTACAGGGGGACACAGTGAGCTGGTAATTTGAATCTGTTCACTCATTCATTAGAAGAATGCCCTATCAGAAGAAAAAATATTTTGCTGCTCATGTAAGATTGAACCTTATCTTGAATGCCAGAAAAGGCTGACTGCTCAAATGACTATGTCTTTTCCCAGTCCAGGGAGGGGGAATTATCTATTTCTAATTGGCTTGCTTTTGGCCATCCTGAGCAGAGCCATCGAATCTTTTCTTACACCCAAACCCTGCAGAGTGAGTGCTGAGGACATTCACCAGGGTGCATACCCTGGCGAGGGGCCCAACATGGATGGGTGCATGACGGACAAAGTCTTGCCTTTCCAGACAGATTTTCTCTTGACATTCTCATTAAAAGCAGATGATCAGAGGTCAGGGCTTGTGGGGAACTGCCTGAGAGTTTTATGCCCTCTGACTCCCATGGATGCAGAAGGCAGAGTTTTGCAGTGCTGGTGGTAATGATAATTTGCAGGTCCCTGCTCAGTGCATGCCCCGAGTTGCAGTGGGCTACGAAGAGCTCAGAGCTCAGAGTGGTTCTTGCTAGTCCTTCACACTGGTGACTCCTGCTCTCAAATTGCAGCTGCAAAGACAAACACAGTTATCTCTGTGTTTGAGATAAGAGGGATAAGAGAGAACCATGCTTCAGCTCTCCTGCCATCCAAGAAGTTTGAGCCAGTGCATATATGGACACAGCATTTTGCACACTTGCACAGCCCCAGCCAGCACATGGCAAGAGCACAAGCAGATATGCTTGGAAGAAGCTGAAAGGAGCTTCATGCTAAAGAGAGCACTCACCCTTCAGGTGGGCACAAGCAACCCCCACTATTCAAAAGGGATCCCCACATTTAGCTGTGAGAAAAACTGATTTGGTCCTCTCTTTGGTATATTTCCTGCCCTCAAGGTAGCTCAAACCTTATACACAGTACCCTTGTCTGCTTCAGTGTTGTGTTTTCATGTGCCACACCTGGAACAAATCTTTCCAGTCACAGCAGCAGGGAGATGCTGACTCAGGCCTTCAAGCTGCTATGGAAACCATAGTCATCATGCCTGAAATGCCATCACATTCCCTTCTGCAAACAAGCCCCTTAAAACCCAGTGTAAAAGTCAGCTGTGGGCCAAACCCCTGCCTGGAAGGCACAGCTCCAACCCACTGGCAGCAGCTGACACTGCAGGGAGAGACTCACTGTGGCTCTGCTGCCTGTGGGAGACAGTGAGAAAGCCCTGTCCTTTCCACCATCTCTCCCACCAGCCCTGTGTGGAGAGGCACAGCAGAAGGGCAAGCAAGGCTGGTCTCAATTTCAGGAAGTGCCTCTTCTGATTCAGCTCTAGCCCCACTACAGACTACAGTACTGGGATTCTTTGCTACTTCCCCATGCATTCTGAGTCACAGATGCCTCCCTGCCCCAAGACTCCTTCCCAACGGGCAGACAGTGCTTGTGGCCTCACTTCTCACTGCTGTCCCTGTGTGCCCAAGGAAGAGGATGTGTGTGGCAAAGGCACGTGTTTACTTTACCATCCTTTGGGCAAAGACTTGGCACAGAGAAACTGCTGTTTGGGTGGTTTGCAAGAAAGAGTTGCTTCCCTGCAGAAGAGATGCAGACAAGTACCAGAGGGCTGGTAGGGTCTCTGGTCTTGGAGATACCACAAACATAAATTGAAAAGACTCAGAACAACTGGACCTGACATTGGGGTTAGCCTGCTTTGAGTAGAGGATGTATTAAGAGCACTTCAGTCCTCCCTTCTGGTTTATTCTTCTGACTGCCTGCTAGTATGAGCTGGCTGGTTGTCTAAGTTTCTGGAGGACATGTTCCATGGAAGATTCCCTAAATTCAGAACTGTAACTTGCACAAGACCCAGCACCTTTCCTCCCTCTGCCATGACTGAAGCCAAGGAAAAAGACTTAGGGTTCTGGTTGGCAAGACACTGGACACGACCCAGCCATGGGCACTCCCAGCCCAGAAAGCCAAACGTGTCCAAAGCAGCGTGGGCAGCAGGGGAGGGAGGGGATTCTGCCCCTCTGCTCTGCTCTGGTGAGAGCCCACCCTGCATCCAGCTCTGGGGTCCCAGCAGAGGAAGGTCATTGACCTGTTGAACTGACTCCAGAGCAGACCACCAAGATGATCAGAGGGATGGAGAATCTCTGCTATGAGGACAGTCCAAACAGGTTAGGGTGTTCTGCCTGAAGAAGAGAAGGCTCTGAAGTGACCTTGTAGTGGCCTTCCAGTACCTAAAGGGGCTACAAGAGAGCTTGAGAGAGCTGCTCTTTTTACAAGAGCACAGTGATAAGACAAGGGGAAATGGCTTTAAACTGAAAGAAGGCAGATTCAGACCAGATATCAGGAATAATTTATTTACTGTGAGGGTGGTGAGCCATTGGAACAGGCTGCTCAGAGAGGCTGTGGATGCCCAGCTCTGGAAGTGCTCAGTGTCAGGCTGCATGGAGCTCTGACCAGTGAGGTCTAGAGGGAGACGTTCCTGCCTTGGCGGGGCCGGATGGGGAGAGCCACGGCAGGACTTATCTTTCAGTTTGCTTCCAACCCAAACCATTCTATGATACTGTGATGTCCCAGCATAAATCACTCATGCTACTTTAACACTGCGAAGATGCAGGGTTAACATCTTACAGAGTGACTGTTCTCTGGTGGATGCTGAAGGTACCAGCCACAGCAAACCTACCAGGAGAGAGGATCTCATGATTTAGCCTGGTGCCTTCCCCACAGAGACAAACGAGGGACAACAGCTGATGTCAGATGACATAACGTTTCACCGTTTGGGGATGTGACCAAGAAAGAGAATTAGTTCACAGCGGCTGCGAAAGTCCAGCCTGCAGGTGGATCATTAACACCTGATTGATTTAGTCTTAACTGCCTCTGGCCGGGGGCCGGTGAATCATCTGCAAATGTGAGGGTGCAGGGAGAGAGAAAAGGAAACATAAACATCACTCTAAGGGTTGAGGCTGCGAAAAAGTAACCTGGGCACTTCCCAAATACAGTTAAGCTCAGGTGCAGCCTTTAGCGAAGACTGAACGCACCCCGCACCTGCCACCGCTTCCCGCTGGCTTCTGGAGGCGCTGCGTCCTGCCTGAAAGCACGGGAGATGCGCAGCGGCCACTCTGGGTGAAGCCCCACACGCCGTTTTCTGCTTCATTTCCAGAAGGATGGTCGGAGGAGAGCGGTCTGGCCCCTCACTTTGGCGTGTCTCCCGTTGATGTGACCAAGCTGGGCCATCCCCGGGCAGCATTCTCCATCCCTGTATCCCACCACAGGTCCAGCTCAAGCACCAGACCCACGCGGGGACAGAGACCCAGCCCAGCCCCTCCTCACCGTCCTCCTGACCTGCTCAGCTACCACGAGTATTTCTTCCTGCCACATCTCCTTAGTTCCAGCCATGCCCCTGGGCAAACCGCTACCCCAGCTCACCAGAGTCCCATTCCCCTCGGGAAGCTGACTCCTTCTCCGGTCTACTTCCTAGGTCTCTCAGTCCTAGGAATCCAGACCCGGGGATGCCCAAGCCGTTGGATGTGTTGACTGCAGTTAATTACCGCGCTGATTATGCATTCCTGGTTGGCTAATATCCCTCAAACCAAACACCCATCTGTCCTCACATTTAAACATAGAAATGTTTTTCAGACTTGGTGTTAACAATCAGCGTTACCGATTTGCATTTGGGAGAACAAGAGGAACACTGAAGAGGAGAAAAGGGAAGATGGTTTCTTGTATAACCAAATCTTTCTATCATGCCTGGTTAGCTCTTGAGTCCCCTTCTATCTGTGTGCAGAGGGGAGACAGATGTTGCTGATGCTCTGCTGTATTAGCGGTTGGTCCAAAATTTGTGCCTGGACCTGATTAAACTGAAATCTTATAGCTTCTCCAAAGTATTCCATCTATGGTAATGTGAACACACTAGACAAAAGAGTCCAAAGAAGAAAAATCTTCATCATTCTGGCATTTTTGAGCTAAGAATAATTACCAACAGAAAAAAAACTTCAGACCAGGGCTCTTATTACAATACCAAGGAACCCTGTCTTCCATCCCCTCACTGGGCTCTCTTGTGAGAATAAACACAAAAACCGAAACAAAGGGATAAATTTAATTACTACGTTTGGAAATTTTTTGTTGGAAAAATAAAGCAGTGAGGAGCTCCTTTGTTAGCAAAGAAACTGCTGCTTCTTTTGTGAGCAGCTTCCATGCGGTCGTTGGTTGCACATGAGTAAGTGATTATCCTGTTTCAGTAACATCCAGGAAATTCTGAAAAAAACCCAAGACATAATGCCATTGCAATGTCTTAACAAATCAAATTTCTAACCCCTGCCGTCAGAGTTACAGTATTTCTGGGACTACAACAGAAAATCAGGGCAGAGCTATAAAGATCCCCCTTCAGGGGAAATAAGCAGCTTCTGCTAGTGCTTAACACCATGGCTGCTGCTGCACCAACAGCTTAGGGCAGAGACTGTTCCAGCCATTTCAGCTTCATGCAATATGACTTGGTATGATAGCAAGAAACCCACCCAGCAGGAACCACAGTGGTATTAGAAAGAGCAACACTGGAAATATATTGTGGCCAAGGACCCCAGGCCTTCAGAGAAAATGCCACCTAGCAGCAACCAAACATGAGAATAAGCTGAGGGACAGTAGACAGTGCCAAGAAACTGCCATTTTGACTGAGAACAGGCTGTGTTGCAAGTTACCCTAACCTTTACCTCACCAGCATACTGGAAGTGATGGCCCTGGGAGGAAGCAAAAAGGACAGTGTGGCTGGTACCCTGCACGCTCTAACAGCTCACACGGCTGCCTCATCCAGGCAATGAGTTATTTAGGCCATGCCAGCAGGCTGTGCACTGTTCATTTCAGTGCCTAATGTACAGCAAGACATTTTGCCTGCTGTCTTCTGCCAGCATGCCTGCATGCTTCAGTCTCCCCGCCTAAACACTTTGGTTTCCACTGGTCTGACTACCTGCAACCTCAGCAGCTTTGCAAAGGGCTGCGGAAGAATCTTGAACTTGGCCAGCATCATTATCCATTTCTCCTCACTGTAATGAATCCTCTTGAAAAGCTTTCTGGAGTCGCAACTACACAGGAGTCTCCAACACTCCTCTACTGGGCTGGCTGTGGTCCCCCTTGTACAGCTCAGTAAGCAGCTTGCATTATACACAATGAGAATTACTTTTGGTCCATGTTCAAGCTCTTTTCAGAGTTGCCTCCAAGTTCTATCCACCAGTCACTTCTCAGTCTGAGCCAATCCTCAGGGTTATTCCTCCCTCACCCCTGTGTATCACACGCCACTGACACTTCTGCTGCCTGAGCTGTGTAAAACTCTGGTGTTCCAGTCCTCCCATTTAGAGATACCCCTCTGGACCAAGGCTCTGTCTTTCACCATGTCAGCCTCTCCCTCATAATGATTATTTCCAGCACTGTAAAAAACAGAAAAAGAATATGTAAGTATATATCTGCATATATGTGTGTGGCAAGAGAGAGACATAACATTTCTGTTTTCTGCAGACATGTGCTGTTGCTCTTCTGAGTTTTATGTTCCCTGGCACAGAAATACTTCCACTAAAAGTAATAAATGTAAAAATACTCAAGGAAAAAAACAAAAGTACAAAACAGGAGCCAAAGTTTTATTGAGGTTCATACCTGTAGATGCCAGTAATCATTTGGGACCTTTACTGGATCCTCTGCCAAAACTATGGCCTGTCTGTGCTGGAGTGGTGCTGTGACTTGGCCAACGAGCATAAAAAACCCCAGATGATCAAGTGACTGGTACTGGGTGGCAACTTGCCATTTTGGTAAAGCTCTTCTGGGGTGGCACTTAAAAAAAGGGCTTTGTACAACCTTCTCACCGCAACACTAGTCCAGCTATGACTGATTTGTTCTCAATAAGTTCCTGTTTAGAGGAAAATAAATAAAACCTAAGTACATCTGCCATTACAGCAAAATCCTGTGAAAATTTAGGTTGGGAGGGAACCTCTGGAGGTGCCCAGCTCCAAAGCTGTGCTCAGAGCAAGGACAGCTTCAAGAGGCTTGCACAGCCAAGCTGGGAATTCTCAAAGGTCTCCAGTAGATCTCCTTTCCTTGTAGTGCAAACATCAGACTCACAGCCAACACCCACTGCATGGTGTGCCTCCTCTGACACCCTCAGCATAGGCAGGCATTGTGGGTGTGCTTATTGCCATTGCTGCAAGCACAGGAATCCACCACCACAGCTGCCACAACTTGGATAGGCCAAGAAACAGTGCACCAGGGAGAGAGAAGGTCTCCACCTCTGGGGAGTGGTTCCTGGACATGGCTGCACAAAGCCACAGCTATCCTGACATCATTCGGGGAAGAGACCTGTCGTATGCCACTGCATGAGACCTTCAGAAGGCCCTGCTGGTTTTTGTGCTGCTGGGCCTTATATGTCACCCTGGGCTCAGCCGCAGCCCCTGGCCGTTCTGGGCAGGTGAGAGCAGGAGGAGCTGTATGCACACAGAGGTGCACCAGGGACTGCCCCGGGTGTTCACCTCTACTACCCCAGGGATATTCCCAGCCCCTCCGAGCCGAGCTGCTTCAGGTTAGTCATCCCTGGTTTGAATGGAGGGGTGTGAGCTGGAGAACTCCAAAGGCTCCCCCACCATGAGCACTGCTGGGGGTCTGAAATCAGTCAGGTGAGACAAATTGGTCAGAAAAGCAGCGGCGAAGGTGCTATACGAAGTTACTCAATGAAGCGTAAAACGCGGTCTGTGGCAGACAATTGAGATTAAATGACTAGGTATTGCCTTCAGCTTCTCAAGTTGCACAGATAAAAGGAAATCCTACCTAGGTGCAAATGCCTGCAAAGTTTGTCTTTGTTCTCAGATGAGGGCAAAATGACCCACCCCGGCAGCTGTGTGTACCCACCTTGGCTTAGAAGGGATTCTGCAGGCAACTGGGTTTTGGGGTTTTTTTCTGCAGTCAAATAGCTGGCTTTCCTCCCTTTTCCAGGACGAGCTCGGCTTCCATCACTCGGCTTGGGGTTCTGACTATGAAAACAGTAAGAGGAGAGTGCCAGCAGATATTTCCAAGACTCTCAAACTTTTGACTTTTTGACTTCAGTTCCTTGTGAGGTAAGTGTGTGTGTGCGTGCGTGCGTGTGTGTGTGTGCTTCCCAGCGACAGGGACAGAATACTCAAGGATCTCATGCAGCCACCCTGCCGCATAATGATATTACAGGTATTAATTAAAAACCAAATAAACCACTTGTAATTGAAGGGTTATGCTAGTCAACCAATTGTGCCTTGTCCACTCTGGTTTGTTATGGCCAGGCTACGCACAAAGCAACAAGAAGAACACCAGCTTCCATGCTGCCTCCACAGTCAAGCAGCAGTACAGGCTGCTGGAGCGTCTCTGTCCCGGCGCCAGTCCCTCCTGCCAGCCCATCCCTCTCTTGCCATCTGGGAAAAAAACCCAACTTAATAAATTTCCTCCCTTGCCAGGCTTCTACACAAATGGGTGAGAGGAGCAGTGGTTGTTGTGGACTCCCTCAGTCTGGGAGAAAGTATCCTCCTCCAGCTGGACACTGCCCATCCTAAGGGACAGCAGCTAGTTTCCTGCACTGAACCCCACAAGAAACACTGGAGGTGGAGACACGGCCAAATGAAGGGCAAGCTGCTTGGACATTTTGAGGCACCGAGACTGCTTTTGTTTGGAGTACCAGGGAGGAACAGCCTGAAGGGAGAGCTCTTCCAAGAAGAAGAAATTCCAGCTACCTGGATGCTTTCTTGCCATGGTGCACAGGGCAGAGTGGTGGCCAGTGTGTGCTGTCAAAGCCCAGCCCTCTAAGTCTGCAAACTGGGTGCAGATTTGGCCTCACCGTGCTGTCAGACAGTTTAGTTTTCTCCAAAGCCAAGTCCCATCATGGCAAAAAGCATTTCACACTGATGACAGAGCAGTGAGACCACTGCTCCTGGAGAGCAGACTGAGTGTCTTGCTGGTGCTGATGAGCTCAAGGCAAGGACTGGGGCTAGCCCTGAAGAACAGCTGTTGCCTGCCAAGCCACAAACACGATTTTCTGTCCCTTCCTTACTTTTACTGCTCATTTTTTTGCCTCTTGTCTCATTTTTGTAAGCATCCAAGGGCCTTGCCCAAGATTACAGCTTGGAAGTATAACACAGCCTGCAAGTTAAATATACTCAATCCTATCAAACGTCACCAGGGAGTGTCGTTACTCATACAGTTACACAGAAACTAGTCTTCTCACAGTTCTCCCTTGTCTACAGTCCATAAAATGAAAGATAAATGTCTTGAATCAGTTTTTGCCTGTGAATAACAGCTTTTCAGCCTAATTTTTAATTTCACTTCTAACCTTGAAGCAGTTTTGACATGACTCACCCTATAAAATCACTCAAATGGGTTGGAAAATCCAGCTTCTAATGTAAATCTGTAGCATGGTCTCCCCCTCCAAGACAATACTGTGAGTACACCATGCCACATTTTGTTTTCATGAGGCCTCCTGTGCTCTGCATGCACCCAAATCAATGCCTGTCTGTCCTTGCATCACAAGTTGGTTTAGGACTTCAAAACTACACAGATTAGAAACATGGCAGCCACCTCTGTGAAAACTGTGCTGGGGTGCCTGTGGCTCTATTGGTTTAATGCATCCAGTGTCCCTGCACTGGTGCATAGCTGCATACATGGCTTCTGAGACATTTTCTGTTAATTGCATGTGGAAACACTACCTGAAAGCTGTCCTCTCTGCAGCCCCAGTGACTGCCTACCATCTGTGAGCCTCCCCACGCCCCTCACTGCACAGAGCAGAAAACCAACCCACACAGAGCTGTGCCTAACCAGCCTCAGGTCAGCTAGCTGCCCCTTGCAGCCTGGGGAAGGTGGCAGTGCCTCCAAGATGCCCAAGGCAGGATCAGCTGAGCAGATGAACTCAGATGAAGCCAGTGGGCACCCTGAGCATGGGCGCTTTACAGGCTGCTGCAGGTCCCCATGCAGGCAAATGTGAAGAGCACGAGGCAAGCTGGAGACTCCCTCTGTCCCCAGCTGTTTACCCCTATCAGAGCTCAGCCCCTGCCGCTGCGGCCGGATTCAGTCCTCCTCCCCGAAGCTGTGTGGGAGGTTTGGTATGAAACAGGATATGAAAACTCCCGGCCTGAGGAGTGCAGGTGGGCACTAAATGTAGGTCTAGGAAATCTCTGACCACACTTGGGCCATCCTTTCACCTCTCAAAAGGAGAAGTAAGAATGACTCCAGCTCTAAATACACTCTCTCCCAGTCACATTTTGCAGCAAGGCCACTTTCCAGGGAAACAGTAGTTCCTACTGCTCTCTCTGGATCCCTGGCCAAGAGAGACAGAAACTCTGGGCAGTTATCAGGACCCGTGACAACCCACTGCACAGGCATCTGGTGGATTTCAACCCATCAAAAGGAGTGATAAGAAAAAGCCCATAACTAATATCAGCTGGCTGCTGTGTTTCAGGAGGAAGGCTGATGGGATCTCAGCAGCTGGAGGAATGGGCCAGAAGCAGACTCATCAGTTTCTGCACAGAGGAGGTGATTCTTGCTCACCACTTGGTGCTGCTGAAGGCTTATCTCACTATTGCACCCTTCAGTTTGGGCCTACAAGGAGAACACTGATAAACTGGAAAGAATCCAGCAGGGACCACTGGGGTGGTGATGAGGCAGCAGCACAGGGTGCATGAAGAGACACTGAGGGAACTGGGCTTCTCCAGCCTGGAGAAGAGGCAGCTGGGGAGTTCTCACAGGGATCATCCACTTCCCGAATGGCGGTCATGGAAAAAGCAGAGACAAACTCTTCCAGAGGCAGACAAGGACGGGACATGGGGAAACATAACATGCTGCAGGATGGGACATTCCAACTGGGCATGGAACAGTTCCTCCACTGAGCGTGGTACAACTCAGAGACCAGGTCTCTGTCTTTGGAGATGTACAGAACTCAACATGGCCAAACAACCTGATCTAGCTTTGGACTGGGTAGTTGGACTGCAGACCTCCAGAGATGCCTTCCTACCAAAACCTCCTGGAAATTTCCTATTACATGGAATACAGCTGCCTTCCTTTGGAGCTTTGGGTTCCTCCCTGCTCTGAAACATCCTGAGTACCTAGGACGTATCTGAGACACTATGTGCCTCTCCCTCACCATCCCTGGGCTGCTTTCCTCCTCGTGCTAACATGGAAGTGAGGATTTTCAGTGTGGTTCCTTCACGGCCTGGGAAAGGCTGGAAGCTGTGTCCCAGCAGGCTGTCCTGGAAGAAAGGTCTCAAAACCCAGAGCTGAAGCAGGAGCCACTATACTGCATACTGCTGTGCACTTCGAGCTGGCCCAGGAAATAACACAACGCTGCAACTCAGAGCCCTCTAACATGCCTTTGTGTAGTATGTATTGTATAAATGGCTGTGCCCTGACTCCTGGTTGCTCTTGATGGGCTGCAGCTGCGATGTCCTTCAGTGGGCTGCAGCTGTAGCTAGTCAAGACACCTGAGATAAAAGGGGCTGGGCTGGCTAGTCAGGAGGAGCCTAGAATGAGCCCTGACTAGGAAAGAAGGAGCAGCTAAAGAAGAAGCCAGTGGTGTGAAGAGCTGCCTCCAAGAGAAGAGCACCGAGAAGGTATGAGACTTGACCTTGTCGTCTTTTAGACTCTCGGTGTGATACAACACCTTTGCTGATCTTCTCTGTTACCTCTCTGAGAAGCATTTGTGTCTGTGCATCTACAGTTTTACTGATGCAGAACAGTGACGAAGCAGCCAGGGGAATTGAGACAAGGGTGGAAAATGACTGCAGGCATGTACTAAAGTATTCAGCTTATCCAGCTGAAAGAGATTTTTGCCAAACGATTTTATAAGGAATGAGGCATTTTACAGGAAAAGCAGGGCCTCTCCTCTCATTTCCTTTCCCCTCTCCTCTATGAACTTCAAAGGAAGGAGGGGTCAAAACAGAGGCCAGGCAACTGGAACTGAATTCCTGAGCCCTAAGGCTAATTAGTCCAAGACACATTTCACTGGTTATCTTTCAGAGACTGGCCTAAATTACCATTCTTTCCTGCTGTGCTGCTGAGGGTCAGATGAAGCCAGAGTGTGGTCCGCAGTTTGCAGGGCTTCAGCATCACAGGAGCTCTTGGGGGGAGGGGAAATGATTCAGTTCAAGTCCCACAGACACGAGGCCCTCCCAGCCCCTCCAGGCTTTCTGGAAGAAAAATCCTCTCTTCAGGACAGAGAGTGTCTCCACGACTGAACTCCCTTTCTCCAAGGTCCCTGCCCCCGTGGTGCTTGCCCCAGAGCTGCTGGTGACTGCAGCTGAATTACAGCCCCAGAGCTAGGTGGCTGCTGCCCTTCCTTGTGTCAGCTGACGCTATCAAAGAGCCTTCAGACATTTGGAATTACCCTTCCAGTAATCATATTAAACCTCCCTCCTACCTCACCTCATCCAGGCAAGCCAAGCCCAGCTCCTGCCAGCGGACCATGCGCTCCATACCCTTTCCTGCCTTGCAGATGTTTTGCTGGTCCCCCTCCAGCTTCTCCACATCCTTCCCTACTGGGTACCCAGAAGAAGGGATGACAATGTCCTTTTATCTGTGTCTCCTCACTTGATCTAGCATGTGGTCTGCCTCACCAGCAATGACAACTAAAACTTGGTTTTGCACACAGGTTTAACAACTCTCTGGAATGACAAATCAACCTCAGTTCACAGGTCTCTCCCTGTGAGACACACTGGTCCTAGGGTGGGGTTTTTCTTGAGGGATCCACAAAAAGTATTCTCAAGAACTGAGAAACAGAAACTACAGGCTGCTTCCCCCGCACATCCTCTCTCAAAAGGCTGGCCTCAGAGGTGTGCATCTTATTTTGAGACTACAGTAAATGCATTTTGACAGAAGAAATAATTTCTGGCCTTGTGACCTGAAAGCTGAGAAAAGCCAAACTTCACTGTAGATCACCAGAGTAATTCAGAGAGCAGGGAAAGGACATCATTGTCCCTGTAAGCTTATGTGGCCTCCAGGTGCCATAGCACAGCTCTGGGGCATAGAAAACAAGCCTTGCAGCTTGTGGGGCAGCAGACAGCTGCACATGAAGTCAGATGTCTGACTGGTGGGGAATGTGATGGGCTGTGATTCTGCATCCCATCCGCTTCACGGATCCTGCTTCACAGCCATGCAGACTGGTGGCCTGGCTGGAAAAAGCCACACCTCACCCCTGGTGCTCCAGCTGCTCTCCCAGAGAAGCAAAAGAGCAGGATGCATGAAGGAACAGAAAGCTGGAAACTGACTACTTTTGAATTAGGAGGTATTAAAAAAAATATTGTATTAAATTTTCTGCCAGAAAGAAAGATAAACATATTGCCTTAAAAATTTTGATTCCAAGGTGCTTGCTCACCTTCCATTTAAAGAATGGGCCTGGGACCAATGAGGACTGGGGTCAGCTCCAGTGTTCTAGAGATAACTGTGTTGCCTAACTGCATCAAGACTGTATATACCCCTTTGCATCCACTTCCCAGTGGAGCCAAAATATATAATAGAAACCTCTCCTTCCCTTATGTACTGCTCTGCCAGAGCTGGCATCCTGTGAGTGTTGGCTAGAAGGATCTCTGGAGGGTTCCAGACACTGGACTGCTGCCAGCACCAGATGAGATTGGCTGTAGCTGTGTCTAGCCTCAAAGTCCAAGTCTGATTCTTGTGTGCTTGCATAGCACTTGGAACACTGGGACCCTTTTCTCAGATGGAGAGCACAAGAAGGTTTACCTGGGGTGTCCACCTCCCTCTGCATCTATCAGGGAAGGAGGGCCAGAAGGGCTGGGTAAACCAGCATGCAGTCCAGTCTGTTAGCAGATTCCTGTGCTGAATTCACGCCTCAGAAAAATGCCATCCTGATGACTGGGACAGCTCAGGACCAGGTAGCCTGCCTGTTGGTTTTTCCTGCTAGAGGCTGTTAACACTGAGGGGAGAGTAGCAAGAGAGCACCAGCTGAATTTACTGAGGAATTGAGCCAGATTCCTATGTGCTGCCAGCACAAAAATAGCTGCCATCTTTAGGTTTTATGGCTTTTCTTTGTTAGAGTCTGGATCAGACTTGTTTTCAAAGCAACCTTCAAACAACATAAATATACCTGTCCTTGAAAACCAATAAACCTGGAAGGATTAAACAACACTTCCCTGAAGTAATCCCTGCACCTCCGTAAAAGCAGTTAAAAAAATTAGTCGGGATCACAGAGAGGAAACAACAGAATGCAGAATGTTAGCCATGTATTTCGTTCACTGTTTTTTCAACTTCATGCTATTGGATTACTTTCTTGAGTACTCTGGGGACAGAGACAGCAAAGAACAGCTTTCCTTGGCAGAGGGAGGAAGTTTCTCACACACCGCTGTATTTTCCATGGCTCATCTAGCAAAATGCACACGCCTGAAAAAACAGCAAGAAAAAGTCCATCCAAGAAGGGGCCAATACTGTGGATTCCACACCCCCATGTACTGGCAGCCTAGCTCTGGTATCAGGCTGGGTGGTATCACTGGATCACTGGGTGCAGGTGGGAACTGCTGCATCCAGAAAGCCACGAGCCGCATGATCTTGGTGCTGCCCAGCGAACAAAGAGCCTCTCTTCCTGACAAAGAAGCTTGTGTGCAGCCAGGAGAGTCACAGGGAGCTTTACTCATCTTGTAGCACTAACCAGGGCTACCTCAGTCAGAGTCCAAGCAGGACAGATGGACTACCAGAGCCACTTTCAGTGTCTTCCAAGGTGAGCTGTCTTCTCATCCAGGCACCACTGAAGGGCTGTGCCCAGTAGACCATAAATTTTTCCAATTCTTGGTCCATAATTAGAGCAATCAAGACACGCTATTAATTTCCCTATTCATATTACTTTGTGCACTGTCATTCTTTCATACATGACCACACTCTTGAGATGCAGAGCTCACAATGGCTTTTTAAGGCTTGCAAACTGCAAGCAACACCCTGGACTTGCACCTGCAAACTTGCACATGCCAAGAAACATGAAGCCAAGGAACTGCTGTGTGTCCTTGCCAGAATGCCTGACCTGCAGCCTGCCATGCCTGTGTCACCACAGGGAATCTTCTGAGATCCCTATGAATGACAGTGGGTGGAATCACAGAATCAATTCGGTTGGAAAAAACTCTGAGATCTTTGAGTCCAACCTATGACCAAACACCACCTTGTCAACCAGACCACAGCACTAAGAGCCATGTCCAGTCTTTCCTTAAACACCCCCAGGGACAGTGACTCCACCACCTCCCTGGGAAGCCCATTCCAATGCCTAATCACCCTTCCTGTAAAGAAATCTTCCTTATGTCTGACCTGAAGGTCCCCTGGTGTAGCTTGAGGTACCACGTCCTCTTGTTCTGTCACTGGCTGCCTGGGAGAAGAGGCCAATCCTCACCGGGCCGTACCCTCCTTCCAGGGACACGCAGAGTGACAAGGTCACTCCTGAGCCTCCTTTTCTCCAGCCTCAACAGTCCCAGCTCCCTCAGCTGCTCCTCCTAGGGCCTGTGCTCCACACCCTTCAGCAGCTCCAGGGCTCTCTAGCACCTCAATGCCCTTCCTGCCGTGGGAGGCCCAGCACTGACACAGCACTCGCCATGTGGCCTCACCAGGGGCACACTCAGCCCGGGTCCTGCCGGTCACACTACTGCTGATAAACGCCAGGATTCCGCGGGATGGCTGGAGCTGTGCTGCGGCCGTGCGGGAAGCAGGAACCTCTGTGAGAAGCAGGGCACATCTGAGGGAGCAGGAACCCCTGTGGGAAGCAGGGCACACCTGCGGGAAGCAGGAACCTCTGTGAGAAGCAGGGCACGTCTGCGGGAGCAGGAACCTCTGTGAGAAGCAGGGCACGTCTGCGGGAAGCAGGGCACATCTGCGGGGTGCAGGAATCCCTGCGGGGAGCAGGGCACGTCTGCGGGAAGCAGGGCACGTCTGCGGGAAGCAGGGCACGTCTGCGGGGAGCAGGAAACCCTGCGGGGAGCAGGAACCTCTGTGGGAAGCAGGGCACATCTGCGGGAGCAGGAACCTCTGTGAGAAGCAGGGCACATCTGAGGGAGCAGGAACCCCTGCGGGAAGCAGAAACCCCTGTGGGAAGCAGGGCACTTCTGCGGGAGCAGGAACCTCTGTGAGAAGCAGGGCACGTCTGCGGGGAGCAGGGCACGTCTGCGGGAAGCAGGAACCGCTGCGGGAAGCAGGAATCCCTGCGGGAAGCAGGGCACACCCGCGCTCGGCACGCCGCCCCGCCCGGCCCTGCGCTGCCGCCGCTCCGCCGCCGGGGGGCGCGCCAGCCCCGCCGCTACTGGCGGGGGGGCCGTCCCGGCCGGGTGACGTCACGGCGCCAGGGGCGGGGCGGAGGCGGGCACTCGCGTTATTTATTCAGGGACACGGGACGGGAAAAGGAAGTGGCGTGCGGAGCGGCGGTGGAAGCGCGGGCGGAAGGCCTGGAGGCGACACCGACACCAGCACTGCTACTACTGCTACCGCTAGCGGCGGCTCCAGCACCAGCGGCGGCTCAAGATGTCCATCGAAATCGAGTCCTCCGAGTAAGTATACCGGTGGCGCGGGACGGTGGCGAAGGACCGTGCGGCCCCTGCGGCCGGGGGAGCGGGGAGGGAGCGATTTGGCGGCGCCGGGCCTGAGCCAGGCCTCAGCGGCGCAGGGGAGGGGAGGGCGAGACGCGGCGGCCTCGACGGCCCCGGGGCCGTGAGGGGGCCGAGGGTTGCGGCCGGGGAGCGCGGCCCGCGTGTCCGGTGCCCCAGCTGACTGTGCGCTGTGTTTCGGTCGCAGCGTGATCCGGCTCATCATGCAGTACCTGAAGGAGAACAGCCTCCACCGGGCGCTCGCCACCCTGCAGGAGGAGACCACCGTGTCCCTCAACACCGTGGACAGCATTGAGAGCTTCGTGGCGGACATCAACAGCGGGCACTGGGACACGGTGCTGCAGGCAATACAGTCTTTGAAGCTGCCCGACAAGACCCTCATTGATCTCTACGAGCAGGTGAGCAAGCGCGGGGTTCCTGCGGGCTCTCGTGGTCCGTGTGGAAACTTCTGTGTGGTGTTTTCCGCTAACTGTTTGCTGATGCAGATGTTTGTCTCTGGGTGCAGGTTGTGCTGGAGTTGATCGAGCTCCGAGAGCTGGGTGCTGCCCGGTCTCTGCTGAGGCAAACAGATCCCATGATCATGCTGAAACAAACTCAGCCAGAGCGCTACATCCACCTGGAGAACCTTCTGGCCAGATCTTACTTTGATCCTCGTGAGGTATGTTGCTTAATCCTTTCTTTGCAGACCTCTCCTGCAGGAGCCTCAGCATCTTTGCATGCTGCTGATGGCTCACTGCTTTGAGCTTTTTTTTCTTGGCTTGGTGGGGGGGAATGTGCAGTTTCACCGTTAATGGTTTTACACCTCCTGTGGAGTTTTTGGGAAGTAGTGCATGACAGTTTATCACGAGGGAGCAAACCTGTGCTGCTGTTGGGAGTTTGGGGATTTGGCCCTGAGTCCTGCCACAGGATGGCATTTGCAGGTTGCCTTCTCAGTGTTATGGAGACAGCAGGAAAAAATGCGGGTTGTGTGGAAAGAAGCAGTACTGTGTAAAAACAGTAAAAACAAAGCAATTTTTGTGACTGCTAACGTCAGTCTGAAAGTCTTTGTGAGAGCATGTTGGGTTAGTGGCTAGCTTAGTTAAGGGTCTGTTTGATTTTAAAGATCTTTTCCAACCCTGATAATCCTTTGCTTTTAAGGTGGGTATTAAAGAGAAGGAGGGGAGGGGCACTCCTCTTTTGGACTCCTGACAGAAAATTTATGTGGAGGGGGTTTTAATTTCAGAAGAACAGAGGGGTTTTTTTAGAAAAAAAAAATTACTTAGGACAATGACCTCATGAAAATAACTTTTCTGCAGGCATACCCCGATGGGAGTAGCAAGGAGAAGCGGAGAGCTGCTATTGCACAGGCTCTGGCTGGAGAGGTCAGCGTGGTGCCTCCCTCTCGTCTGATGGCACTCTTGGGACAGGTGAGTCTGGAAAGATGTTTTAAAGGCTATGTCTTTAGGTTATTGCTGTATAAAACTAGTTATGATGCAGTTGAGTCTCCGGCTGTATAAAAGTAAAGTTTAAGTGTGGTATAGTTTAAAGAAGCTTTCCAGTGTAGGAAGGATTTAGTAGTTGTAGAAGTAATCATCACTCTAGAAGTAGATTTCTTCCAGTAGAGTAAATATGCAGCACAGTGTGCACTGTGAGAATAACATTCTGTGACACACGTTTTCTGGTGTGTTTGCAGCCCTTTCTGATTGTCAGAATACTCGGTGCAGGCGGTGTTTCTGTGTGGTAGATCTGTGTTAACTGGTCGCTAATGGTGTGGCTTTCATCTCCTATAGGCGCTGAAATGGCAGCAGCACCAGGGCCTGCTGCCTCCCGGGATGACAATTGACTTGTTCCGAGGCAAAGCAGCTGTGAAAGATGTAGAAGAAGAAAAGTTCCCCACGCAGCTGAGCAGGCACATTAAGGTAATGTTTGCTTTGTTTCTGCTGATCTTTCCTTCTCGTGTTTGATGTTGAGAGATAAGAGGAAATCTTCTGAATGCTTGTTTTTGTTCCCCTCCCACCCCCCACCTGTGTTTGCCTCCCGTTTCCCTGCCTTATCTTATCAGAAGACTTCCTGGGAGTCTGAGATTAGGTCTTTTAACAAGATTGGGTGCTTATGGTGTTTTTGATTAAGATAACGGCATCTTTGACTTCACAGTTCAGAACTAATCGTTTTGCAGGAATTGGCATAGTCCCCTTCTTCATTTGTTCAAGGAAGTACCTATGTCTTAAACTCTTTTTCAGAAGCCATAAGCTTCAACTTAGGAAATCAGTTCAGTAACAGCTTGCTAAAAATGCTTTATTAGAAATTTTTTTTGTCATTGCTGATCTTGTATTTTTGTTTGGGCTAGTGAAGCTTTTTTTTTCTGTTGTCATGGCCACTTGAATTAAAAAATTTAGAAATCAAAAAATTGGACATTGAAAAAAACCGAACAAACGTTCTCTGTAAAAATTACACTGGAGAAACATTACTCAGATGAACTGCAGAAATGTATTAAGTTCTGAAGTCTGACAATGATAAATTTCAGGGATTTAAAAGGTATTTGTTAGCAGAGAATTCACTGCAGAAACAAAAATACAATGAAACCAGCTCAGCTCCTGATGTAACCATGCGGGTTCTGTTGTAACATTGGACGTTACCAGATCAAAAGGAGGGATTTTTTTGTTTTTGTTTTACCATTTTTTAAAAATACAACTCTCTGTGTATTGACAGACTTTTTTTTTTGTACTTCAGCATTAAATTTACGTATACATACCTCTAGAAAGTACTGTATTTTTACCATCAGAATGACACTGTGGTTTTGTTTTAATGAGTTGAGTCTTTAAAACTGCTTGTTAAGCTTTGTTTATGTTCTTTTTTAAACAGTTTGGGCAGAAGTCACACGTGGAGTGTGCTCGGTTTTCTCCAGATGGACAGTACCTGGTTACTGGCTCAGTTGATGGCTTCATTGAAGTATGGAATTTCACTACTGGAAAGATTAGGAAGGTAAGTTACTCCTTATTTCACCCAGAGTGACTTTGGCTTGCCAGAGCACCTGGATCTATTCTTTGAAATTGTTTTAATTTCTTACGGCCTGTGAACCTGAGAAGATTCTGTTTAAGTGATGGAAATATCAGTCTGGAGTAGTTATGTGCATGTGGTTGTTTGGTTTGTCATAGATTTCTCTCTGTGATAACTTCTTTTCCTTCTTGCACTGTTTTTGTTGTGATTAAAATGGTGACAGTGGTAGTACCCTGTATTATGAGGCTATGAAGTCAGATTTAGGATAAGTTATAAAATATAACTGAAGTTAAAACTGTTAATGCTGTTGTACTTTGCTTTAAAATAGACTTCATTGATTTAACTACAGTGATTCATGAATCTTCTGCTTTTGTTTAGGATCTGAAGTACCAGGCACAAGATAACTTCATGATGATGGATGATGCAGTGCTGTGCATGTGCTTCAGTAGAGATACAGAAATGCTAGCAACTGGAGCCCAGGATGGAAAGATCAAGGTACAAATCTTTTTGTACAGTATGTTGGGAGGGGTGGTGACCAAAAAGATCAGTTTGCAATAGCAGTAATGTTCTCATTCTGCATAAACTCAAGGGAAGTTTAACATGTATTTAACATATGTATTGGCTCTGATGTTGAAGCTCATGTGTTCTCAAAACAAAGTAATCACTTATTTTCTGTTTCCTTTTCAGGTGTGGAAAATCCAGAGTGGTCAGTGTCTGAGAAGATTTGAACGAGCTCACAGTAAAGGTGTTACGTGCCTCAGTTTCTCTAAAGACAGCAGTCAAATTCTTAGTGCTTCTTTTGATCAGACAATCAGGTAAATAAACTGGGAATGTGGGAGAACAGAAAACAGGTTTTTCTAATTATGCAGTTTAACTATGAGGTAGTATAATCCAGAAGGGGCCTGTAGAGGTCTCTAGTCCACTATACTTCTCAAAGCCCAGCCAGCCTTTCAGTTAGGACAGCCTGTTCAGGGCCTTGTCCAGCTGTGTTTTCAAAATCTCCAGGGTTCCAGATCCCACTGCCTCTCTTGGAAAATCCTGTTTGGGTGTAGGGAAGGATATTTTGGGTTGGTTTGGTTGTGCTAGTTTGACTTTTGTTTGGTTGGAGTTTTTTGGTGGGGTGGGATTTTTTTATAGTCCTTGCCTTTTGTACTTCAGCTGTACACCTTTTGAGGGGTCTAACTCCATTTATGTTGAAGACATGTTGGGTAGTGATGTTAACCCAATAGTTACAATTTTTAGGTGTTAAGATATTAAAATTATTTAGTGAACATACCTTCCCTTCCTTTCTCCTTTCCTCTTTCCCCTGTCTATTTTATTTTGTTTTTCCTCTTTCTTGGTTTTTTTTTTTCCTAAGGATCATTGCAGGATAGGTTAGAAGCGAGAATAAGTATACTCAGAAAAATACTCAAACACTGCTCTAATCTTTGAGCAAAGGGGAAAAGGATTCTCAAACCCCTTTTCCTAGAGTTCTTAGCATCTGGAAAATGTTGATTACTGTTTGTGTAGTGCAGAATTCTGATCCTGTTTGGTTACTGAGTGAAATTTGCTTACTCATTTTCACTTCTTTTGTCTGACAGGATTCATGGTTTAAAATCTGGGAAAACCCTTAAGGAATTCCGTGGTCATTCTTCCTTTGTCAATGAAGCTACTTTTACCCAGGATGGCCACTATATTATCAGTGCATCCTCCGATGGCACAGTGAAGGTAAGATGGCATTTTTACCCTTTGTAAAGGACACCTTCAGACTCTTGTTGTCTTATCCCTGCTTTGTTACAATTGTTGCAGTCACGGGAGAAGGACTCAGGGGGGTTATCTGCACTAATGAGTGTTCTTGTGACTTGGCTGTAGATTTGTGTGAGAGCTGATGAGATTTGTTATCACAGTCTCTTGCAGAGCATGTCTCTGCTGCATTTATGAAATGGAGACATAAGTGCAGTGCTCACTGCCTGTTGTGCTTTGTTCTAGACTCTGAACTGACTGACACCTCTTGTCCTATGGTGTGGGGGTTCCCTTATCTGAAATAATTGCATATCAGCTCTTTTTCATTTTTAAAGCTAATTTGTTTTATTTTGTTTTTTACACTAGGTTTGGAATGTGAAGACAACAGAGTGCTCCAACACCTTCAAGTCCCTTGGTAGCACTGCAGGGACAGACATTACTGTGAACAGTGTCATTCTGCTGCCTAAAAACCCAGAACACTTTGTTGTTTGCAACAGATCGAATACAGTCGTCATCATGAATATGCAAGGACAGGTATGTGGTCTTACTGGCATCCCTTCAGGTCACTCTGTCATTTCAAGAATGCAGAAGACCTAGTTAACCTGGCAGGGTTAAACCTGATTTCTCTGGTTTGCTTGCATGACAAACTATTCTGAACTGAAGTTTATAGAATACAGAAAGCTCTTGAAGCTATGGAGATATCTGTGTTCTGAACAGACCTAGTACTTCTTAAATATTTTTGCCCTAAACATGGTATTGACATGCTGCTGATTAATCTTTCTGGTTTTTTTACAGATTGTAAGAAGTTTTAGCTCTGGTAAGAGAGAAGGTGGTGACTTTGTCTGCTGTGCACTTTCACCTCGTGGTGAATGGATCTACTGTGTTGGTGAAGATTTTGTGCTCTACTGCTTCAGCACAGTGACGGGCAAGCTGGAGAGAACTCTGACTGTAAGTTTTCAGCTCTGAGCTTTTCCAGAATTTTAAACACAGGGATGATGTAAATGTTCATTATGAAGTCCATTCTCAGACCAAGTAGTCTTTCATCTATAGCAAACGTGATTGGTAACAAATGAATTTCAGGAACTTGGCCATAGAATGTTTGGGGTTTTTAGAACCATATAATTGTAGAAATTAGGGGAGTATTTACCCATCAAGCAAAGACTCAATTGGTTCAGACTTCCTTGAATGAGGGCATGTTTTGACCTGGGCTCTAGCTGGTGGAGAATATGAAAAAACCATCAGATTTAAAGGTACTGGGTTTAAATTTGCTTTAGATTGAACTTAAATACCAGCTTGAATGTCTAAATTTAAACAGGGAATACTTTGATGTTATGGATTTCAGTGGATGTAAACCTTCACTGAACCTTCCCTTGCCCAACAAAAAGTAACTGCCATGTCAGAAATTGTTGTGACTGGAGTTGAATGTTGGTGTGTGTGCCCCTGCTTTTGCTCTGCGCACAAAGCACCTAAACCCTCAGTTCAGCTTTCCTTCACTTGTTTTTTTGTCTTGAATCTGCTGAAGGATGTCTCTCCTAATGCCTCTTTCTGCTTACTTTCTAGGTCCATGAAAAAGATGTCATTGGCATTGCTCATCACCCCCACCAGAACCTGATTGCCACTTACAGTGAGGACGGCCTCCTCAAGCTCTGGAAGCCATAGATGGATGTTGCAGCAAGCTCTGAAGCATGCCTGTTAGTTGCAGGTTACTAGTGTTTGTGCTTTAACAAGGTCTAAATATGCCGTGTGATACTTGCTCAATTTTCAGTTCAGGTTTCCAGAGAATTACATTTTTACCTGCTTAGAGTGGATTGATGCTTAAATATAGCATCAGTTAATTTCATATACTTTTATTTTTACTAGAGTAGTTGAAGCGACTTCAGTGAGAATGCTTTTTCTGCCTCCTGAAGTCTGTACTCTTCCTACAATGTTTGTAAAAGTTCATTGAGTCAGCATGCTTGTGAGTGATTGCTGACTTCTTAGAATACAGTAAAATGGGGTTTTTTTGATTATTTTTGATTTTTTTTTTGTTTTTTTGTTTTGTTGGGATTTTTTTGTTTTTGTTTTTTTGGTTTTTTGGTTTTTTGTTTTTGTTTTTTTTGAGGGTTTTTTTGGTTTTTGTTTTTTTTGGTTTTTTTTGAGTAAAATGTGGAATGGAAAGCTGTCTCTTTCCCACTGCTGAAACAGGAATAGTTTCCTGGAATGCAGATGAGTATACAATATCAGCTTGATGATGGGGTTATTTCTATGCCATTGGGCTTTGCTGTGTTCAAGTTACACTATCATTTTTCCAATTATATTGGAAAATAGTGTCACACAGCTGCCTCAGGATGAAACTATCCTTCCCCATCTGCCAGCACTTCCTACTACAAACTGTAAGCCTGCCTAATGTGGCAGTGAGATACAGTTGATTTTGTTTGGGGATTTTTGTTTTGTTTTGTTTGTTATTTTGTTTTACTTCACTTCCAGACTAAAAGGAGTTATTACCGGAGCCCTCTTTCTGTTAGTGCAAGGTGTTTTCAGACGAGCTCTAACTGAAACAGGCTCCAGGGGATCAATATTTTAAAACATGCAAAAGTTGCATGTTGACATAGGCTGCGTTCCTAGTGCTGTGATAATGCTTTAAATAAGTATTTTAAAGATTTTTTTTTTTAAATTTCATATGCCTGTGGACCTAGGTTATGCTTAGGGGTCCCACAAGTTGATAAAAAGATACTTCCAGGCTCTTCAATTTGAAGCACATGATTTTTTGTTGAGAGATTCTGACTAATGTACACTGTTCTGAATGTACACCAGAGTCTTCAAAAGTCTGTGTCTTTTCTAGGATGCAGAAAAATGAGGTTTTTCCTGTAATGATGAATGAAAATGCATGTGGATTTGAATCTGCTGTATTGTGTTCTGTCCTCATCTCTTGTAGAATGCTTTCCTACTGCAGTAATCTTTAAGATTGTAATAACTTGTCTTCAATTTAATAAATTACTTCCACTTTAAGTATTTTGTCTGTGTCTTTATTGGGGTGGGGAAATGTAGAGAAAGCTCAGCTGGAATTCTGACACAGCACTTTTGCTACAAGTGTGGTGTTCAGTTCTGTTGAGCTATGATGTCTGAATTCCCAGGTTGTTTTTTACTTCCGTAGATATGCTAACAGAGGAGGGGTTTAGATACTAAAAAGTGATTATTTTTCCTGCCTGAAAAAACAGATGTACCTGTCAGTGATGTCTGACAAGCTCCATGGGCTTCTGTTAAGGGGGAAGACCTTGACAAAATGTTTTTAATAGTACTTCCCTCATAGAAGAGATGCTCCCATTCCTTCAGCACCTTTGTGACCCTTGACTGGTCTCTCTCCAGTACAACTCTGTCCCTTTTTTATGGGAGGACCCAAAACCAGATGTAGCATTCCAGGTGTGTCCTCACTTCTGCTGAGTAGCTGGGAAGGGTTGCCTCCCACCACTGCTGTCAGCCAGGACACCATTTGCCTTCTTTCCAAGAGGATGGCTCAAGTTGAGCTTAGTGTCCACCAGGACCCTCATCTTCCTTCTTGGCTGTTTTCCAGCCAAGTGCCCCTAGCATGTGCTCTTGCATTGGGGTGCTCTTCCCCAGGTGCAGCACTTTGCACTTCCCCTTGAATTTCATGATGTTATTGCCAGCTCATCCCTCTGGATGGCAACTCTATTGTATCAGCTACTTCTCCCTCCTCAGTGCCATCTGCAAACTTGCTGAGGCAGTACTGACCCTGGGACACTGCCCTCCCCGTGGGCTTTGTTGCACTCATCACCTCCCTCTGGGCCTGGCATTCAGCCAGTTTTCAATCCACTTTTCACCCATCCCGTACCTCAGCACCTTCTCTGCATGGATTGTATGGAAAACAGTGCCTTACAGAAGTTCAGGGACACCATACCCACTTTGCTCCTGTCATGCACCAGGTCAGTCACTCCACTGTAAAATGTATCAGGTTGGTTAAGCATGACTCCCTTTGGTGAATCCCTCCTGACAAAACCTCCCTTCAGATGGTTTTCCTGCTCTTGATGTGCCTGCAAATGGTTTCTGTTCAGCTGCACCATTACCTTCCAAGGGATTGAGATGAGGTTGACAGACGATTTTCTGAGGATCCCCCTATCTTGTCCTTCTCAAAGACAGATCTGACATTTACTTTCCACCAGTTTTTAGGCACTTTTCCCAGTCACCATGATCAATCAAAGACTGTCAAGAGGGGCCTTGCAATGACATCTGCCAGCTCCCAGACCATGCGTGCGTGTGTCCTGCTAGGGCCCATGGTTCTGTGTATGTTCACTTTTCTCTGACCTCATCATCCCCACATCAAGGGAACATCCTCCTTGCTCCAGACTTTCTCCTTGATCTCTGGAATTCTGAGAGCTTATGTTGTCACTAAATAAGACCGAGGCAAAGAAGGTACTCAGCACCTCAACATTTGCCATGTCATGTGTGACCAGATGCTCCATCTAATTCTGTAATGGCCCCACATCTCCCCTGCCCTTTCCCACTTTTGTACTTCAGAGGCCTTTGTTATCCAGTTAAGTTTAGCTTCCATAACCTTATCTCTGGATGCCACATCTGTGTAGCACATCACATCTGTGTTCCCCCCAATATACCCAGCCTTGGTTATATGCCCCAGATAATTCCTTCTTGTGTTCTAGTTTAGCCAGGTGTCTTGGTTTGGAAAGACAGGTGTTGGCTAAGGAAGGCAGGAGCCTCCCCTGAAATGGAAAATGTAAACCCCGCCCCTCTGAATTGCTATGAATATTAAATTAAGGGGCTCTCAGGCAAAAATTATGGCAGCAGGAATAGCAGTTCTTTATTAGGGAAGCAAAAAACAATGCAGTAAGCTAAAACAACACTGACAGAATCAGAACACAACCTGACACCCTGTTGGTCAGGGTGTTAGCAGCAGTCCAATGGAAATTGTGGCTGCAGCCCTCCTGGAGCATCAGGTGTGGTTCTGTTGGAGCAGGGATCCTGTAGAAAGGGTGTAGTCTTCCTCTGAACATTCAGTGGAAGGAGAGGCAGCTGTTCCTCTGGCTAATGCAGTGGAGAAGCTGTGCAGGTGTTGCAGGATCTCAAGATTATATCTGGCTAGGAATGCTTGGCTCCTCCCTCTGGGCAGAGCATCTCACAATGGGATGTTATAGCTCTTATCAGTCATGCAGTGACACTCAATATCCTGTTATCAGCAGATGGCTCCCCAGAGGGAGGAGTGATTGTGGAAGAGATAAGGAAAACTGCCCACTTAGCAGAAGACAACTGCCATACAGATGGCAAATAAGTTACAGTTAGATTGGCAATCCAAGATACCAGGAGTTCTTGTGCATCCCCACAGACTTCCTGGCCATTTTTGCCTGGCTTGCTGTTCACTGGCATGGACTGCTCTCAAGCCTGGGGGAGGTGAGCCTTGAATATTAACTAACCTTCTTAGGCTCTTCATTCCAGAGCCTTATCCTTTGGAGTGCTTCTAAGCAGATCTTTGAAGAGACTAGTCTGCTTTTCTAAAGTCCGGAGTTGAGAACTGGCTTTTCATCCTAGTTCTTCCTCTCCATCTCCTGAACTTCACCATCCCATGGTCACTGCAGCCGAGGCTGCCTTTGACCTTGACAGTCCCAACAGTCCCAACAAGCTCTTTGGTTTTGAGCACAAGATCCAGCAGAGCACCTCTCTTAGCTGCTTCCACCATCAATTGGGTCAGGAAATTCTCATTGATGCACTCCATGACCCTCCTGGACTGATTATCACAGAATTGTTAGAGTTGGAAGGAGCTGCTGGAGATCTAATACAATCCCCTCCCAAAGGAGGGTCACTTAGAGCAGGTGGCTTTTGAGAATCTCCAGAGAGAGGGAGTCCATGTCCTGTTCCAGTGTTCTGCCACCCTCAAAAGAAGTTCTTCCTCATGTTGAGGTGACCTCAGCCACTCCTCATATGGCTTCCTCTCAAGGCCTTTCACCATCTTAGTTTCCTTCCTTTGGATGCTCTGTATTGGCCTAATGCCTTTCTTACACTGTGGCACCCAAAACTGCACATGGGACTTGAGGTGGGGCCGCCCCAGTGCAGAGC
>VZSJ01002367.1:184744-207825 GCA_013398405.1 Pheucticus melanocephalus | reverse complement strand
CCAGCACTGCCCTGGGAATCTTGTTCCAGTGTTTAACAACCCTTTTCATGAAGAAATTTTTTTCTGTTATCAATCTAAACCTCCCCTGATACAACTTGATGCTACATCACCATCACATTTTCTGGAAAAATCCCTTGCCCAGAATTTTTCTCCTGGGAAGCTGAGATGCCTCAGAGAAAAAGCAAAACAATAATTATCTCATTTGCTTCTCCTGTGTTTTGCTGCTTTGGAATGTGGTTTGGAGAGTGTTTATCCAACAGGTGGTTGTTTCATTGGTTTCATATGAATTGTTTTTACTTATTGGCCAATTATGGCCCAGCTGTGTCAGGACTCTGAAGAAAGAGTCACGAATTTTCATTATTATCTTTTTAGCCTTCTGTCTGTATCCTTTCTGTATTCTTTAGTATAGTTTAGCATAGCATTCTTTAATACAAAATAGCAATATAAAATAATAAATTAGCCTTGTAAGAACATGGAGTCAGATTCATCATTTCCTCCCTTCGATGAGGGTCTCTGAAAATACCACCAGGCTGCTTCCTCCTGTCCTGTTCCAAAGAGATTCTGGGCCTGAATAAAGTGTCTGGAGGTCAGCATCGTCCTGGGAGAGCAGTGGTGGCCTTGGTTTGGGCAGAAAGAGGGTGATGGGCAGCAATAAAGGATGGAAAAGTGTAGGAAAAGTGAATGGGGTTTACGTGGCTTAACCCAGCAGCTCCTCTGTTTTACAGCTCTGCCAACACAGCAGCTAAAACCATTTCTCAGTGAAGGGCCAGTGAATTCATTTCCAATACCTTTTTTAAAAAACATAACCAAGCTGGTTTGGGGAAAGCATGCACAGGTACCAGGAGACAGTTCACAGAGCTTTGGGATAGACTTGTAGCTGCTGAGGAAGTTGATTTTACCTGCTAGATGAGGGAAGATGCTGACAGAATATTGTGCACGTGGGCATTTTGCATTTCTTAAGCAAACTTCACTTCCAGCAAGAGTTGCTCAGGAAATCTTTTCCACAGTGTGATGATATCTGACAGAAAATTGTAGCTGCTGATGGAGAAAATGGTATGTGCTTAACCAGAAAGGATTTAACCATCTGCTCCTCACTAGTAAAAAATATCTGATTATAATGGGAAAGGTCTAAAAATTTTCTTTAATTTTCAATTAAACACTTCACTGCACAGAGCACTACACAAGATTTTTATTTGGGCTCCTGCTCAACATGTTGGAACAAGATGATCTTTAAGGTTCCTTCCAATCCAAACCAGTCTATGATTTTATGAACTCTTTTTTTTCTGTCTACCAACGTACAGACACTTGTTTTAAAAGTCACTAACTGTCAAAATAGAAATAAAAAAGACAATCTGACTCTTGGAGACAAATTTCATCTACAACTCAAATGAAAACAACTTTTAATAGCCCTTAATGACAAGAAATGAATTGAAAAATAAAAACCATGAGGGTAATATGAAGGTCAACATGAAACTTCACATTGAAATGCTGTTCCAGTGTTTAGAGAAGAGTGAGCTGTGAAAATATATTGCTTTTGGCCCACAGAGTCAGACTAATCATGGGACAAGAATGATCCAGCAGAGGTTTTTAATGGAGCTCTGTGCATTGCTGGGATGGGGCTCTGGGAATTCAGTCTCTTCTGTGTGATTAATAAACACCCAGTTAATGGGCAGAAGGGACCAGCAGATCAATCATGGTGACATCTTGCAGCACAAAGCTCATGAGAGCTCACCCACTTGTCCTGCACTGCTTCCAGAAAAACATCCAGCCCTGATCCATGGAGAGCCAAAGATGGAAATTCTGCTGACTCCTTTGGGACCCTGTTTGACTCTTAAAAATCTCTGTCCTTCCAGCCACTGGAATACCCCTAGTTCAACTTTTCCAGCTGTTGTTTCTCACTAATATTTTCCTTTCCAACCTAGAAAACTGTTCTGCATTTGTGGTTATCTCCCCACAGAAAAAGTCACATTGCTGTAATTATTATCTAATACTAATTATAATTTATTACTGTTCTAATTAATGCTGATAATCAAGTTTTCTTCCTCATGTTTCTTTTTGATAAGAGTTTATCAGTGTATGGCACTTCTCACAGCCCCCAAAAACTTTTTGCAGCTCATTTCTTTATTCCTCCAGGATTGTCGTGGGAGATTTTGCATAATGTGGACAACAGCCCAGTAATGCTCCAAATGTGTGTATTCAGTAGATGTTGACAAATTTCAGCTTCTTGTCTGAAGGGTTTCTTCATCTTCCCATGACAAAATGCTAATTTTTTTGCATGCTCAGTGTTGTAATGAGTGTTACATTGCACATTCTACTATTTCTTTACTTTCTGATTTCATATGGCCAGTTGTTGTGTATGACATGCAAAAACCTAATAAAATTAAATAAACTACTGCATTAATTCAACTGGTAATTTGAAGAGGTAATGGGATGTATTGCATTGCATCTGTGCAGTTGCAACAGGCAATTTTTCTAAAAGAAGTCAGTTCAGGTTTAGTCCTCTGCCTTCTACCTCGGCTGCTCAACCTGAATTTACTGATCACATCATCTTCCTTGAGGAGAGGAGGCTGCTGTACCTCCTGATTTAGAGCTCACTCCTCACCCTGCAATCACAGTTCTCACTCTGCCACACTGCTGATGGCCTGAACCATGGAACTTTTTGTGGAAATTCACACCAGAGTTTGAATACTCCCTGGCTGTGAATGTGATTGATAGCCCAGCCATAGATTGTGGCATTCACATTCTCTCTGATAAAATCCCTTCACCCAGGATCTTTCTCCTGGGAAGCTGAGAAGCCTCAGAGAGAAGGAAAACAATTCTTATCTCATTTGCTTCTCCTGTGTTGTGCTCATGTGGAAGAAGAAGAAGAAAGAAGAAGAAGAAGAAAGAAGAAGAAGGAAGAAGAAGAAGAAAGAAGAAGAAAGAAGAAAGAAGAAGAAGGAAGAAGAAGAAGAAGAAGAAGAAAGAAGAAGAAGGAAGAAGAAGAAGAAGAAAGAAGGAAGAAGAAAGAAGAAGGAAGAAGAAGGAAGAAGAAGAAGAAGGAAGAAGAAGAAGAAGAAGAAGAAGAAGAAGAAGAGGAAGAAGAAGAAGAAGGAAGAAGAAGAAGAAGAAGAAGAAGAGGAAGAAGAAGAAGAAGAAGAAGAAGAAACCAGCCATTCCCCCAGCAGTGACCTTCACCTTGTCCCCTCCTGGTCAAGTCTTCCAGGTTAAATATTGGGAATGATGTTCTATGGACTGGAATAATCCCTTGTCCAATTTATCCAGCTGTCCTGGCCACGCTCCCTCCCAGAACATGAAAAACCAAAAAATCCTTGATGTAGATTAAGCATGACTTTGTAAGAACTAAAACATGAGTGTGTTATCAACATTATTTCTATACTGAATTCAAAGCAGAGCACTGTGCCAGCTACTGGGAAGAAAATTATCTCTATCCTGGCCAAAATCAGGACAATGTCCCACAGAGCCTCTTTCTTGGCCTGCTCTGTCTCCCAGAAATGGTCTCACTTGTTGTAAGAAATGCAGTGTTCTCATTTTTGCCCTGTCATCACCTGGCTAAAAATTATGAGTAATATTTGATACAGATGCATTCTGTCTGTCTGCATTTTGTGAAAATGAAGCAATCTGAATCTGATTCCTTCCCCTCTGCAATTTTCTCATGGGATTCATCAAATCCCATTGTGTTCTCTCTGAAGACGCTTCTCTCTTAAGTGCTGTGAGTCAATGCCAAAAGGGTGATAGTCAGGAGAAGATCAGAGAGAGCAACACCCACAGGTTTAGTAACTGCCTGTAGAGAGGAAAAAGTGAACTAAAGAAGTTTCAAAATATGAGATAAACATTTTATTTATTAAAAAATTATTATAAAGTGTGTATTTGTGATACACACACAGTAATCAGAGAGGAGATGTTGCTACTTGCCTCAAAACTCTACCAATGATTTATAGAGAATCCCAGAGTTACAGAATGGTTTGGGTGGGAAGGGACATAGAGATCATCTCATTCCACCCTCTGCCATGGCAGGGACAGCTTCCACTGTCCCAGGGTGCTCCAAGGGTGTCCAAGCTGGCCTTGGACACTCCCAGGGATCCAGGGGCAGACACAGCTTCTCTGTGCCAGTGCCTCCCTACCCTCACAAGGAAGAATTTATTCCATAAACATAACCTAAATTTCCCCTCTTTCAGTTTGCAAGTAGCATTTTATTATTTTATTCCTCCTTGCAAGTAGGATTTTATTTCCTTAATAAAATCACTCCTATTATATGACAACAATGAAGAAAAACCTACCACATTTTCCTTTTTGAATTTGTGATTGGACTTTGTTGTTGAGGGGTTTTCATCGCAAGGATTTCCAAAGCCATTTAACCACCTAATTCTGTTGTGCTCTGAAGTTGCACCATCTGGTTTTTTCCACTGTGATCTTGATGGGCTCAATGCAAGCAGTTCAGATACTGAGCTCTACATATTTACTTTGGTCACATCTCTAGAGTTATTTACCCTCTTGTCTTCTCACCCTTTTTACCCTAAAGCCCTTCAAAAGGCCGCATTACTCAAATAATTACTTTCACTAAACCATTCATGCACATGACACTGGATCATGTGTCTGTATTGGACTAAATTAAGCCTTTTGGCATCGAGCCCCTGCCCAAAAGAATTCCCTGTATCTGCATCTTGTTACAGGCTGCATCCCATCCAAATGCCAGGCTCAGCTCACAATTTTACAATCCCTTTGAGCAAACACAATGGAATATGGTGATTTTGCAGAATTTTGCTATAAAACTGGAGAAAAAAAATGTCCTTTGGAGGTTTACTGGTCATGGAAACTTACGGGAATGCTCACCCACATGAAAAAACCAAAAATTGTTTACCCAGAACTGTTCTGTTGAATCCATCATATTTTTTTGCACATTGTTGGGTTTCACCATAAAAAATAACTCTATTTTTTTGAATCACGGGAGTACTAAAGCAGTTGAAAGACATGGAACTAAAGATAAAGGTGATTTAAACCAAAATAGAAATTCCAATTTATACTACTTCAGGGTTACGTAAAACAGGTTAATTTAAAACCTGAATACATTAAATTGTCCTTCTGCAAATGGTTGAAATCCTTGGTGGGGCAAAGATAACCCAGCTGGACTTGGTATTTTTTGTGTTCAAGGGGTCTTTGCTCATTATCTTGCAGGAAACTGGAGGGTTAATGAGGTCAGACCAACACATCTGCTGGTCAGAAGCAGTCACATTGTCAGAGCATTATTTGGGAACTCAGAAATTCTCAACCTTAGGTCTTATTCTGTCCTAATAAGAATGACATTTAGAGGAGATTTGATGAAGTAATTACTGTCCCACAGGTGCAGATTTTTATTAGCTGGGCCATGGTTGGCTTTTAGTGCAAATCTCAGCTTTGGGCTCCCAGGTTCAAAAGGGATTTCAGAGGCAGGGATTTCAGAGCCAGGTTTGCTCCAGAGGCTCTTGGACTAGAAATGAGCTGTGAAGGACAACAATGGCAATGGAAGCCCACCTCACACAAAATCATGGAATATGCTGGGTTCCACAAGGATAGTCAAGTCCAGCTCCTGCACTGGGCAGCCCCAAGGGTCCAGGAGGATGGAGAGATGCTTCCTCTCAGAAAGGAGACAAGGGTATTCATTATTCAGGAGGACGATGTTTAGTCTCAGGATACTTCACATTATGGGCAAATTTAATCAGATTATCAGTTTAAAGTCTCACATTTAATCATCCAGAACATCAAAATAGTTTAACTGGAGTTTAGAATGGTCACAAAAAGAAAGAAAGACTTAAAAGAGATTAGCTGAGACAGCAGGAACATCTTCAGCCCCAGAGGTTTCTCAGAGCAGACAGAATGGGTTTACACAAAGTTGTGCTTGTCCTGAAGCAGGGAGATGGACAAATTGACCTTCCCATGTCACTTCAAGCCCTCTCAACTCCCAATTTAATATTTCCTGTATATAAAATAGGAATGGATTAACTCAAATGCACTAATGACAGGATCTGAGGTGGGAACTGAGAACCACAGGTCTGCCAGGATTTTTGCAAGGCTGCTTTCTTTCCCTGCCCAGTATTCTGGGGTGAAAGGATTTATTCATGCTGTTAAGCAAGAAGCTCTTTGCATGTTCCATAGCTTGGTGGCAAATTTAATTCCCTGAAGTTTGTAGAAACATGCACTGAAATTAAGGACCAACCAGAAGCACATCTTGTTCCTCTACCCTAAAGGTTATGGGGCAACATGAGAAAAAGGCAGATGAACCAAGAAGTGCCTGGTCACAGTGAGAATAAATAATTCAGCCACCTTCCAGCATTTGATTCTCTCCGTGCTTGAAGAAAAATGTTATTAATTCTGATATAATGTAATTGTCCTTTCAGGGTCACATTTACAAACCCCTAAGAGCTGGTTTCAGCTGCAGCACACATTTGTTCTGCCCAGGTCAATCTCTTTTCCAATTATCACCCTCCAGATCCCTTTGCAAACAAAATCAGTGCATGCAACAGACTGTGAGACTTTTGGGAACAACAAACAGAACGAGGTCCTGATGAAAAGGTCACTCCTGATCCATACCTGACACCTTTCTCACTCTATCCTGAAGCTGCCGTGAAGGGTTTCAAGCTAAGACAGACCTGTGTGTGAAGTCTGACCCTTTATTTTGAGTGATATAGGATGACAGGTAAAGAAAGGGGAAGAAATTAAAATCTCAGCTATTTTTAAGTTTATTTGTGAACAGAAAGGCTGAATTTGTATTATTTTTTTTAAGGATTAATCTCAGCAGATTAATAGAAATAAAATCTTTTTAAATCCACATAGATCTAGGCCTATTTTCCCCTATTGCTGGTATCCAGATATACTTCCTGGGAACCTGAGAGCTTTTAGTAGGATATTCCCACATCCTTGGAAGGGTTCAAGGCCAGGTTGGACAGAGCTTGGAGCAACCTTGTCGAGTGGAATCTGTCCCTGCCCATGGCAGGGGGCTGGAACAAGATTGTCCTTAAGGTTCCTTCCAACCCAAACCCGTCTGTGATTCTATATTTGGAAGGCAGGAAAAAAAAAAAGAAAAAGAAAAATTTTTTTAGAAGAAAGAAAAAAAGACTAGAGATTACATAGATTAAAGATGCCTGAGGAATAAAAAGATAACTTTCCCTGAGAAAGCATCTCTGACAATTTTACTTCATGTGCAACAAATATCCTAAGCCAGTGAAGAACTGTTGTTTTTTCAGGACTCCCTTGTGTCTTCCTTATGATAACTCATATTTTTCTGCCTGAAAGACAACACAAGGACAATAAAATACATATGATCCTTGCTCACCAGTATAAGTCAGTGAAAATTTTGGGGGTGATCTATGTTGTTTTTCAAGAATGGGATGTCTATACAGGAAATATGAAATGAGGCATGAAGATAAGCAATAATTTTTAATCACAGACACAAGTAAATGCTTAATGGAACATACCATTGAAAACAAACAAAATGATAGGATGGAAGATTTGTAGTTGAGGATCCAAGCCCAGTGATTTGAATTTTGATCATTCTGGATTCTTTTTTTTCCTTTCAACAGAGAAGGATTGAGCATTGATAAAATGTCTCATGGAGACATCTGAACATAACCAAATGGAGGGGGTTGATGAGATTTGTCTCTGTTCCCTTGAGCCATCTCTTTTTATTGAAATCTGAGGAGTTGTGGACCTGAGCAGCTCTGCTCCAGGTGTGTCATGATCTTACACAAGACAGGCAAAATCAGAATCCCAGAAAGGTTTGGATTGGAAGGGACCTCAAAGCTCATCCAGTGCCACCCCTGCCATGGGCAGGGACACCTTCCACTGTCCCAAGTGGCTCCAAACCGTGTCCAACCTGGCCTTGGACACTTCCAGGGATCCAGGGGCAGCCACATCTTCTCTGGGAGCCCTGTGCCAGGGCCTTGCCACCCTCATGGGGAAAATTCTTTCCCAGTATCTCATCCAACCCTGCCCTCTGCAAGTCTGAAGCCATTCCCTGTGTCATGTCCCTTGTCCAAAGACCCTTCTCCAACACTTCTGGAGCCCCTTTAGGCCCTGGAAGAGGCTCTGAGGTGTCCCTGGAGCCTCCTCCAGGTGAGCACCCCCAGCTCTCCCATCCTGGCTCCAGAGCAGAATGGTTCCAGCCCTTGGAGCATCTCCATGACCTCCTCTGGACTCTCTCCAGCACCTCCACATCCTCCTGCTGTTGGGGATCTGCAGATCTGCAGGTACTCCAGCCCATCACTTCCACTGACTGAACCACTGCAGCTCTTTCCACACCAGTCCTAGACGCCCACCATGTACTGGAGTGTGGCTCCACTCACTTTTGGGACCTGATTAACTGTTCTTTCCCCCAGAGGTCTCTTCTGAAGCTCTTGGAAATGAGGAAAGCACTGCCAGTTCTCACTCTCTGTTTTTGTACCGGGGTGCTGACTCCACTCCCCAGTGACCCTAGAAGGGCCAAAGGCCAGAAGTCATCAGTTTCCCTGCTGAGCTCAGATCTGGAGGCATCTAAAGAGAAAGATCCAGAGAGCTTATCACATCTCTTACTGAAGATTTATTAATTGCAGAGATGTATGCCCTGTTCAAGAATTCTGACTTGGCTTTCCCCACGGTGAGCTGTGCTGGTGGAAGGGGGAGGCACTGTTAACCCAGCAAAGGCTGCAGCTGGGAGCACCAGGGGGAAGATACCAGCCCAAATTTCTACAAATATTACATGGAAAATCTCTTGACTTGTGTTTACTGAAAGGCTTTAGCTGGGATTATCACTGAGCTCAGTCCATTCCTGCATGAGCTGAAGGACAGGATCTCATGAGCACTGGCCATAAAAGATGCACATTCCTAATCCCTGAACTCAGAGATGGATGTGGACTGCTCACTAAGCAACTATTCACTCCTCTGAGGCTTCTTAAATGTTAAAATGTCCACATTTGAATCCACTTCCTGCAAGAACAGCTTCAGTTACTGGTAGCTGAGGGAAGAAAAAGTAAACAGCTTAAGGTCCCTGGAAAATCTATTGCTTGTCTTTCCCTGCACTGCAAAAACAAGTGTTAAAGCACAGGGTGAAGACACTGAAACGTGTTTTCAGTAACACCAGAGAGGGCAGAGCAAGGCAGGGACAAGGTCACTTTGGGATGTTAATGAGCTGCTTGCTTGACCGTGTCTGTGACCCAGAGCGAGTTCGTGTATTTCATTTATTTCATTTATTTCACCCCTTACTTGCTCTCACAATCCCACAGTGCCAACCAGCCTCTATGGAAATATTGAGCTCTCTCCTGCTATTAATTGCTGTGCAGTGTGCAAGATTCCACACAAGAAATAACGTGTTTCCATGCATGATGGGTGGGATAGGGAGCATCCTCTGCTTTCCCAGAACCATGGAATGGTTTGGGTTGGAAGGGACCTTGAAGACCATCCTGTTCCAACCCCTGCCATGGGGCACCTTTCACTAGACCTGGTTGCTCCAAGCCCCATCATGATTTAGTGAGACAGTTCGTATTTCTGAGGTGAATTATGTCTGAGTGATGGATTAAGAGGCAGGTGTGATGGTGTTTGCAGGGGTCTTAGGTTGAGGGAAGAGACGAGGATCTGACTCCATGTTTCAGAAGGCTTGATTTATTATTTTATGATGTATATTACATTAAAACTATACTAAAAGAATAGAAGAAAGGATTTCATCAGAAGGCTGGCTAAGAATATTAAAAGAATGGAATGATAACAAAATCTTGTGTCTCAGACAGAGAGTCTGAGCCAGCTGACTCTGGCCATTAATTAGAAACAACCACATGAGACCAATCCCAGATGCACCTGTTGCATTCCACAGCAGCAGATAGCCAATGTTTACATTTTGTTCCTGAGGCCTCTTGGCTTCTCAGGAGAAAAATCCTAAGGAAAGGATTTTTCATAAAAGTTGTCTGTGACAGGCAGGAGCTTGCCTTCTTCTGAGTCTGTCCATGTACAAATGAGCCATAACCACCATCCCCTCTGCTGCCTTCAATTTTGTGCCTAAAAAACTGGAGCCAGTACCACAAGCAGCTTTAAAGCTGTGCATGTCTCCTTTAAATATCCAGGAGTCAAAGGCAGCTACACTTAATGAGGACCTTATTGTACAACTGGCTTTTCTCTGGATGGGGAGAAAAGAAGAGTGAGTTTGGGGACACACAGCAGCCTGGCAAGTGGCAGTGCACAGTGGGGGACAGGAGTGGGCATTTTCCCTGCTGGGATGGAGAGGGGAGGTGTATTCCTCTAATCCTCGCAGGAAAACCCACAAGTTTCAAATCTTACGACACTGCCCAAACTTGGAGAGTGTTGGACGTTAAATATCCACAATTTGCATGAAAACTGGGGTGGAATATTGCCATGCCCATGCTGCTGGCTTGGATTATTTTACAGCTTTGCAGCCTCTGACTCCGGTATCATCCCACTGTGCTGAGCTGTAAAAATACAAAATGAAAGGATTCTCTTCTTTCCCAGTCTAACCACATGACAATAAACAGCAGGCAAGTCAAGAAGGAGGAAACACCACGAGGGGATTGCTCAGCATGAAAGGAAGACTGTCACCGTCATATTTTCTGAAAAACCTCTTTGCCCAGGATTTTTCTCCTGGGAAGCTGAGAAGCCCCAGGGAAAAATGAAAACAATATTATCTCATTTGCTTCTACTGTGTTTTGCTGCTTTGGAATGTGGTTTGGACATTGTTTACCAACAGGTGATTGTTTCATTGGTTTCATGTGAATTGTTTTGACTTAAAGACCAGTCACTGTCAGGCTGTGTCAGGACTCTGGAAGTAGTCATGAGTTTTTGTTATTATCTTTCAGCCTTCTGTCTGTATCCTTTCTGTATTCTTTAGTATAGTTTAGTATAGCATTCTTTTATATAATCGAGATCATAAAATAATAAATTAGCCTTCTGATAAGATGGAGTCAGATTCATCATTTCCTCCCTTCGATGGGGGTCTCTGAAAATACCACAGAAGACAAAAGGCTCATTTCATATAACAACAAAGGGGAAAAGGCACAAACAAGGAGTGATGTGCTCAGATGAACTTCCCCAAGTCCAGCAAAGTGTGGGAGGGGAAAATTCTGCAGCTGTGACAGCCTGCAACCTTCACACTTCATAACAGCCAAGACATGAAATCAGGAGAGCTGTGGCTCTCTAGCAGAGATGACAAAATAATTCAGAAAGATTACCTGAAAGCACCACAAGTTTCAGATGTGACCTGGGTTGACACTAAAGCCCAGATAAAAACCCACAGCTTCCGTCACCTGTAACTGTTTACAGCATTTCCAGGCAATGGAAACAGCTGTAAAAGAGTTAACAGGGCACAAGGCTCATTAGAGATTCACCCCCAGGTGTTTTGCCTTCCTGTATCCAGTCTGAGGCTTCTGACAGCTGAGCCACCTCATTTAAAGGCACTTGAGGGGTGGTTTAAAGCCTCTGCTCTCAGCTCCCTGTGTGCTGCTCCCTGGGACTGCTGGGCTGAGGTGCCTCAGGTAACAAATAGAACTTTCCAAGGGATTAAGGGGGAAGAAAATTCGCTGAAGGGTTCTAAGGGGAAGATTAGTTATTGAGAGTAAAATGTGTTTAGTGTGAGCTGATGATTGGGTATAGGCAGAGAAAGCAAGAGGTATCTGAGTGAGGTTCTTGTGGTGTTTTGGGTGCTTTCAATTCTGTATCAAATGAGGCACATGATAGTCTTAACAGGCAGTTATTTTTCTTTTACATGTGCTATCTGAATCCACTATTAAATACAAACCAAAAGCACTCTGAGGTGTAGGGTATTGGGAAAATGGAAATAAGGAGTTTCAGTTTTGCAAGTGATGCTATAAATCAGTCAGCTGAAAAAAATTACCCAAAAAGGATTAAACATAGCAAGCTCCAAGGGAAGTGAACAAGCCCAGTGCTTGCTGTTGGGAGATGTTTGCTTGGTGTAATGTGTCTTTTAGGCTACCAGGTCTGCATAGGTAATTACAGGGCACTGGTCTTGTTAGCAGCATGACTCTCCTGCACAGAACCTTAAACAGCAAAAGGCTGGTGAAATTGGGGGGGTTTAAAAGAAAAGAATGAAAAATAAGGACATCCTTAATTAAAAATCAAGGCTATGTGGTTAATCTGGCTACAGCACACCCTCTTCCCATGGCAAGGAATCATGTCTGGGTGAGCCTGTTCTTCCCAAACTGAGTGGCCAGGTGTGCATTTCACAGCTGGACTAAAGAGAAGGGGTCTAAAAGAGGTTATAAAATGCCATAGTTAGTTTTTAAAATTTTAATTGATGTAAGAAGAAGATGCAGCCTCTACTTGGAAATGGTTCTTTTCACATCACAGGCTTGTTGGTGGGTCACTCTTTCACCTACATGAAACTTTATGGTCCCTGAGCAGGAGACTCTCTAAAGCACAAGTAAGGAAACACAGGATTCATGGTATTTTGGGTTTCTCTTTTTAAAAAAAGAAGAACGTTGTATGAAAAAATCAAGGGTGCTGAGAGAGAGAGTTGCACATGGTTGTGTTTATGGACAAGGCTGCTTCCTATCCTGCTGCAAATTCCTGGGTGTTTAACGGAGCACAACAAGATGATAAGAAACATTTCTGGGTTTAACCATGAGGAGTGACATGGGCCAAACAAGACCCAATGGCTTTATCAGTTTTTGCAACTAGAACTGCTGGAGCCAGATGGGTGTTGGTCACTTGTTCTGAGGAAAGAGCTTCAAGTTGCTCCAGGGGAGGTTTAGGTTGGATATTAGGGAAAAGTTCTTCATGGAAAGGGTTGATTGCTCAGGGCAGTGGTGGAATTACCACCCCTGGAGGGATTTAAAAGCCATATGGGTGTGGTGCTTGGGGATGTGATTTAGTGGTGTCCTTGGCAGTGCTGGGTTAAGAGTTGGATTTGATATTCCTGAAGGTTTTTTTCCATGCTTGATGATTTTGTGGCTCTTTGACTCTGTGCCCTGCAAATCTTTGACATTCAAAGCCGCAAAATTAAACAGTACTAAGCAAAAGGAATTAATTTTAAGGTACATTCCTCAGACAAGCACTGCCACTTGTGTCCTTGGGAAAAGTCCTCCTCCCAAGCCTCTAATCACATCTTTGATGTGTCAGGGTGAGTCTTGGAAACACATGAAAATTCACTGAGCTGAATTGCTCAGGGAGGTGTCACTCCCAGACACTCTGGTTGCCTCCGAGTGCTTTGCAAACATCAGATGATTCTGAAAGGCCTCAGGGTAACCTCTCAGGAAAGCTGCATTTTGGAGTGCATGGTGGGAGCTGTGGTTTCCTGAGTGAATGGGTTTGTGCAGCAGGTGTCAGCACAGCACAATATTTCATTTCTCCTGGGATCAAGTCTCAGTGATTTGGTTCTGGTTACTCAGCTGTTAAATCTCTTCCTGACACGTGTGTAATGCAGTCTGTGCCTGCCCCTTTTTGCTGTAATTTCTTTCATTAGCACTCAGTTGTGTTTTTCTCTGCTTGCTGAGATAGTTCCTTGCCTTATTAGGCTGTGCAACCACTTGATAATTTTTTTCCATCCTTTAATGTTGCAGTAAAAAGACTGAAAAGAAATTATTGCTGCGCCATATAATGCATGACAAATGTTTCAAAGACATTTAGGAACGTGACTCAGCTCTTAGATGACATTTTAGTTATCAGTGTTCTAATCTTTGCAGCTTTAGGTCCAGATTTTAAAGCATTTAGGCAACTGATCTGCAGTAAATTAAAAAATAAGAAGAGATAGTTTATCTAGGATCTATCTTTGATTCAGATTTTCATCTATGAGCTCTCAGATTGTGCTGAATACTAAAGCCAGACTTGTCTCTACCCCTTTGAGGAGATAACCAGGCAGGAGGAGAAGGAAGAGGAGCGAGACCTTGTGGAAAACAGCAGAAAAGGTATCAAATCCCTTCTCTGATCAACTCTGGAAAGTGGTTTTTAAATACCAGAAAAGAACTATGGGTCTCAGACCATCCTGCAAACACATCTCTTAAAATCTTCACCTGAAGTAATTCCATTTTGGACAAATAAATACTCATTGGAAGAAGTGTTGGACCTTGTGCCCTTGCCAAGATACTGGGAAAATACAATGACCAAACAGTAACTCATCTTCTGGCTTGTTGGTTCTTAGGTGTGTTGGAAACTGAATTATTTGCACAAAACAAAGCAACTTCAGTGCGATTAATTTATCCAAACCTCACATTTGCAGCAGCATCTTTGCAGGAAACCTACAGTTTTTCTGCTTCCAATCAAACAAAAAGTGGTTTTCCAAATCCCAGAGTCCCCTAACAGTGGGGCAAAGCCAGAAAAGGGCTCTGTGTAAAGGACTAATCCCAGATTTCCTCTTGATTACCTTTGGAAAACCCCAGAAAATGAATCTTCCCAGGGAAGCTGGGATGTCACTGAAGTTTTGTGATGATTGTGTTTGTGCCCAGTGGCAGACAGAAAATCAGGTACTGCAGGAATATAAATTACAATGGGGTCATGTGGGGGGACAAAAGTGGGGTTTGGAAGTCTTGGCTGCACCTGAGCATGAGGCTTCAGCACCCAAAGAGCTGCTGATCCTCTCTCCCTCTGCTGTCTCCACTCACACCAGGTGCAGTTTTTGTGGTGTTTGCATCAATGCCTTGGGCTTGACATTGGGATCTCCTGACTCTGGGCTGGTGACCCAAAGAATGATGTTCTGCATGTTATCTGAGCAGATTTTGTTAATTTTCAGCCTTGTTGTTCCCATTGCAAGGAGAATTTGGCTTCTCTTTTGTTGGGAGGCTGCTGTTTGCAGGGGTCACCTGCACAGTGCTGCTTTCTCTGCCCAGGAGAAATTTCCTCTCCTTTCCTTGGGTCCTGGTGACCACATCCAGCACTCTCCCCATAAACCCCCAAATTGTTGCACTGCCAGGTTGGAAAGGGAGGAAAGTAGAAATATCTCAATCTTTTTGAACTATCTTCCAAGTTTAATCAGGAAGGAGCTAGAGCTGTTCTCTTTGGTCTGCTCATGGCTGAATAATTGATTGAATTTCCTTTTTTGATGATCTAGAAAAACTGTTTGGAACTGAGCAGACCCAAAATCCACTGAGCCACATGGGGTGTTTTTATAGCTGCTAGTGAACTTTGGGTAAGAATTTGAGAATGCAAAATCCAAGCATTTGCAAGGAGTGTAATTGAATAGGGTGAAGGAAATTCACAGCTAGAATTGCTGTAAAACATTAATTTTGACATTTTGCAGTGTTATTTCTTGCAAATTTACCTCTCAATGAGATTATAAACTGTTTGCCAGTTTTGCCTTAAAAGTTGAAGCAGTTTTTGGTAGGTGGAAATGGTCTGGTAAATTTTGGCTGAACTTTGGACCAGAGTTATGGGGAAATTGATGAGTTGTTTTTTAATTTTCATTCCTCTGAGAACATACTTTTTTTTTTTTAGTGACAAGGGAATGAGATGCTGCATATCCTTTGAATTTTTTTTAAAACACTGTCCATTTATGAGATTCTGTCTAAGGGGCTGGGAAATTATCCCAGTGCTTTCCTACAAGATACCTCCAGATACTCCCACAAATAATCCTGAATGTTCTTAGAGTAATTGAATGCAGGACAATGTCCTAATAGGTTCCCTTACTACAGAAGTCACCAGATTTTTTTGCTGTCACTTCCAGCCCTTCCAAGCACCCATCTTTTCATCTGCCCTGGACACAAATCTGTTTATTCTGCAGGATTTAAGTGGCCAGGGATTTCTTTTTGTGTTTCTCCACCAATCAGTACAGAGGGGCTTTGATCCCTTTTTGTGGATTCTGGGATTCCCCAAACAACTGTGTAAATAAAAAGATGATCATACAATAAGCAAAAGAATGAGAATGCTCATGAAAGCATATTTAAATGAAGAGAACTTGTAAAGTGATTCTTTTGCCAACCATTTGTGGACCCAGAAAATCCCAAATATTCAGAGCATAGAAATTACAGGAATATCGTGGCTTGCTTTGGGCTATTTTCTAGGAATGCAGGCAGCTGTGGGTGTGATCTTGTCCACAAACACATCAAACAGATTTCTCCTAGTAGCACATAAGTTCCCCAACTTTAAAAATAAATCTTTATTAAGGCTGTTTTGCTGTATTTCTAGCAGGTTGTGCAGGTGTTTTATCTCGAGGATTTCAAAATGCTGTTAGTCCTCGTCAGGTTCTTTTACAGTGGGGTTGCACAGCTCCAGCACTCTGGTTTGTAAATGACAAATTCCATCAGCTGGCATTCACACAGGTGCAAACATTGCAGCCTGCTCTTCCTGACAGGGAGGGTGAGCAGTGAAAGGAGCTGGCATCTGGCTTAGTGCATCCTTGGTCTCCCTCTTCTGGCTCAGCTGGGAGGAGCTGAGCACGCAGGATGTGCTGCAGCTCAGCATCCCCTCCTGCCAGCAGCTGAAGGGACACTGGTGAGGAGAACAGGTCAGGAAGCTTTTTTCCATCATGTGGCTGCAAGTTGCAGCACACAGAACACAGCAGTGGGAATTTGCAGTCCAGCTCTCCACCCTGCTCTCGTTTTTTAGTGCTTCAGCTACAAACTTTGAGAAAATCATCAATATCTCTTTACTACACACATGGAGTGGGGGGAAGAGGTAAAGGAGCTTTGGAAATATGAGTGGGGAAATATGTCCAGGTTGTGACTCAGGATGTTCTGTTCCTGCTGAGTCTGGCTCCCCTGTCTTACCTGCTGGATGCTATTAAGGATTTTAGAAATTATAAAAGTCACTAAGTTAAAATACTATTAAAATATCCACAAATAGGGGGTTTTGTGCATTTTTATGCTGGTGCAAGTTTTGTCTCAGCAGGGCTGGGGCAGTGACTGTCCCCTGTGCTGGACATTGCAGAGCAATGGAATTTTGGGGTCAGTTTGGGGCCCCTCAGGACAAGACATTGAGGAGCTGGAGAGAGTCCAGGGAAGGGAACAGAGCTGGGGAAGGGTCTGGAGCACCAGGAGCAGCTGAGGGAGCTGGAAAGGAGCTCAGCCTGGAGAAAAGGAGGCTCAGGGGGGACCTTGTGGCTCTGCACAACCACCTGGAAGGCTCTAGCCAGGTGGGTCTCCCTTCCCAGGTAACAGAACAAGAGGAAAACAACCTCAAGTTATGCCAATGGAGCTTTAGTTTGTATATTAGGAAAAAATTATTCACTAAAAGGGCTCTCCAGCCCAGGCACAGCTGCTCAGGCAATGTTGGAGTCCCCATCCCTGGAGGGATTTAAAAGCCATGTGGATGTGGCCCTTGGGGACATGGTCAGTGGTGGCTTTGGCAGTGCTGGGTTAGGGATTGGACTCTGATTTTAGAGGTCTTTTCCAACCCTAAATGATTCCATGAGTCTCTAAGCCACCCTGTCAGCAAAATCAGGGGGTAATTTGAGTTTCTTCTAAAGGGATTTTGATGTGAAGAGTACGTTTTGTATTCCTTCTCTTTGGCTTTCTGAGCCCTTCTGCCACAAACTGGCCTGCAAGTAGTTTTGTTTTTCCTTCTTATTAAAAAAAAAGTGGTGGTTACAGCTGTGAACGTCTGACTTAAAAAACGCAATATCAGACTTCTGTATTTCACAATACTGGGGTTTTGTGTATTTTGAAGCTGGGCATTAAACTGTGAGTAACAGCATCACCCACTTGGATTGGCTTCCTTTTCCCCACACCTGGCTTACATATGTGGCACAATATGTGACATTTAGAAGGGAATTTGGCAGGGAAAAACTGAAAAATGGGGGTTAGATGGAAGTGTAATCTCTGAGACACGGGAAGAGACCACAGGAGAAATGGTTTGGAAATTGTGAAACTGAAATACAGGGAATTGTAACCCACTCTTTGGCTCTGTATGGTCTCGTTTCTCACACTTTTTGGGACTTCTAACCTGAAATTTTATGCAAGAAAACTCTGCCTATACATGTAAAAAACAATACTAGAAAAGCTGGACTTGTTTTTCCTGTGCTGCTTTATTGCTGCTGATTTTTCTTCAATGTGTTTCCTCACTGATGATTTATGGGTGAAGTCAAAACAAGAATTCTGAAGTTTGGAAAAGAGCTTGTTGGGGTTTGAATTGCCCATCTTTATTTTCTGTCTTTGTACCAATATTTCCTTTGGAGAGACATGGAAAAGTCCTGCAAGGAACTGCAGCTCAGCCCAACACTTATTTAACTTTTTTAATTACGTGATTGGGCTTTAATAATAATAATGACAAATAAAAGAAGACAACAAGTCTTAATCTTGACAAGATTAAGAATCTTAAAATGAGAATATCATCTTAAACCTGACAAGGTGCAAGCCACCAGGTCCTACAAGCAGTTGCCCATTGGTGTTTAAATAAATAAACTTGCCCATTCTTTTACTCAGATAAAGGGATTTCTCTTTGCTGCAGCACAGATTAAAGTTGGCAATATTATATATTAGAAATATAGAGGGAAAAATAATGTATTATAAATATAGGGGGAAAATAACTGTAGCAAGATTGAACATGGATCCCACTTGGTTAGGGAAGGGGAAATTTGGCTTTAACACAAAAACTCTTGAAGCTGAGGATTTAGGAGCAGAGGGATTAAGTTGTGTGTAAATTTACAGGAGCAGATGTGTGAGGATGTCCAGCCATGTGATATGGCACAGTTTCTGTGCTGTTTCTTGGGATTTCTGAGGTCTAATCAGTGCATACCAAGTGCCTGAACTAACCCTAGAGGGCTCTCATGACTCAGGAACAGAAAGGATGGGACTATCAGAGGAGAGACTTCAAGGTTTCAATTTTCTCCTTTCTTACAGAAATAGCTTTATGCTTATGTATGTGCATTGGCAAAGGTGCAACATTTGTGTTTGAAACAGAATTAGAAAGTATTTAAGGTTTTACTGTGCCTGCCCCTTCATGCAGAGAGAGAATTTTGTCACTAAGCAGGATTTTAAAAACATTTGTCAAATCTGTTGACAATTTCAAATAGGCCATTAAATGTCAGCTGATGAGCTTCAATTCTTGAAGCCTCTTGTGAGAATTATGAAAATAACTCTGAATTGGAAAATGTAAAAGTAATATACCTTCCCTTCATCCAGAAGGCCCTGGTGCTTAAAAAAAAAAAAAAGTGAAATGCAAATATGAGATCTGTGATAAAATTCTCCCCTGTGAGGGTGGTGAGACCCTGGCACAGGCTGCCCACAGAAGCTGTGCCTGCCCCTGGATCCCTGGAAGTGTTTAATAATTCTCGGCTTTTTTTCTCCTTCACAAACATACCTTTAAAAAAATGTATTTTGGAGGGGTTTATATATATATAATATTTATACATATATTTTTTATACATCCACTCCTTTGAACTTTTGGGGCCAAGTCCAGGTCCTATTATTCATATCTACCCAATCCATAGCACTCCCATAGCACACTTTCATGTGCTGGGTAATTTTTCCACATTTCCTGGCTAAAACTGTAATTAAATCCTTGAACTTAAAAGTGAAAGTGCCCTGATTGAGGAAATACTTCTGTAGCATTAAGAGAACACTTTACATTAAGGATTTTCAAGTGAGTATTTCTACACTAATGATTTTAATCCTAATGAGGACTTGATGTTCTGCTCCTCCAGAAGAAAAAGCCCTGGTCTCAGCACTAAACTGATGCAAGCTTTTATTTTTCCTGACATTCTAATTATATATGAGAACAAAAACAAGACAGCACTGCTGGCATGTCAGATGGAAATTTTTTTTTAAAGAGGAGAATGGCAAGAAACTGGTTGTAGCCAAACCGGAAAATCCCACATTATTATTCAGGATTTGTTTGTTTGGGTTTAAAAAAGCAGGAAGGGATTAATGGTAGGCATATTACCTTTTTCAGCTATATTGGCTGATTGGAAAGCATGTTAATAAGGTGGCTAAAACATTAAAGTTAACCTGGCTTGGGTGCCAGTGTACTCAAACCAAACAAAAGTGTGAAATACAAATAAAAAATAAAACTAATTTACCAGAGGAAGAGATTTTTTTCCAGAAGCATGACTAATTCCTTGGGAAGTAAAGCTGCCTTATATTTTAGGGTCTGGTATAAAACACTCATCATTCTTTTGCCTTTTGAAACGTTCACCCTCAGTTTTTATTCAAGCATTGGAAGTGGTGCAGCACTCACATCAACAAAGGGGAAAACTTTCCCCTCTGAGGCAACTTTCTCTCATATAACAAAAAATATAATTCAGAAAAAGAGTAGGAGAAAGTAGATATAAATATCTTAACGTTATTTGAACAAAACAAATTATGCTCTTGCTGCTGGAGGTCGGGGAGTTGAACCCTACTTTGATATCCACTGGGGTGTATCTCAACATTCCTAGGAAAGAGAGCATTCCCATGAAACATTAGATTTAAAATTAAATAACAGCTAGGATGGGAAGGAACAAGCAGTCATAGTGTGGCCTCCTGAAGAGGAGAAAGATTTGCTGGTAAGGGATTATCATTCCACAGTTTAGGAAGGACAGACTGGCAGCAGGAGCTGATTCATGCACAGCGTCGCAAAACTAAAGGTTTGGATTTGTACTTTTAAAGGCATCAATTTCTGCAAGTTTCCATCATTCAGTGGAAAAAAGTAACTAAAATTAAGCTAAAAAACTTGTAAGTTTAAAGCATGTAACCAATAGCTCCTTCCTCCTAAAAGAGGCACTGGGGAATGCTGAAATGTTTGGGCATTTATTTATTTTCCTCCTAGTCCACAGAATGCTGCCTCCTACCCTCTAATCCAGTCTACCTTCCTGCAAAACAAGCCACAAACACATCCACTAGATAAAAATGAGAAGGACTTTTTGTAAAATTGAATTTTAATTTTCAAGGGGCTGAACTAAATATGCTGTACAAGTCTTGTTTCAGGCCCAAAGTACTACAATATTACTGAATTAACTGTGGAATCTCAAATTCAACATCTTTTCCTTGAAGCTATTAGTGCTTTTACTGCCTGAAATCCAGCTGTGAGAGAAAAATCCTTCTCATCCTTGTAACACCAGAAGAGATTTGGAAGGAGTGTGCTGTACATGTAGAATAACTATCTTTAAAAAAAAGAAGTACAGGATGTTCAGTGCAGGCTCTGCGCTTCATTGCATGATTCAATAACTCTTCATTGAACAGACAAAGACTTTTCAGATACTTGTAATAATGTACATTGCAGGAAAATAAAAAAAGAAGAAAGTCTGATAGATTTTGAGTCTTTGCGTCAAAGGGTGAGCTGAGTAACAATTAAGTAAATGTGGATTTATTTGGTTCTGATTTTTCTTTAAAAATACCATTTCAGGCAAGGCAAACAGAACATAATTTCTTTAATTGGCATTTCCTGAAGCACATAAAGCACGTCAGAGAAAATTAGGGAGAAAAATGAACCAAATGTCCCCTCCTCATCTTATCATTATTCCACCTTTAAGAAAGCTAAATAGAATAGAAAGAGGCTGCTGGAAAATGCCAGGATGGGAAGCTTCATCCCAAACTGGTTACAGCTCTTATTTTAGATGTCCATTGGATGTTGCAAGATATTTTCAGCAAGGCTGGGCTGGGTGGGGCAGGGGCACAGGGCAGATGCCCAGGGGATGTTTCTAACCCAGGGCAAGAACTGTATCCTTCAGGGCAGGGCATGATCCTGTCCTTGGGGCTCCCAGGGGTGGCAGGGGATGTGCCAGGTGCCCCTGGCACCATGGAATGTTCCAGCATGGCAGGGAGAGGGCTTTGGGAGAATCTGTGTTGTATTAATGTTCCCTGGAAAAATCCCTTTGCCCAGGATTGTTCTCCTGGGAAGCTGAGAAGCCTCAGAGAAAAGGAAAACAATTCTTATCTCATGTGCTTCTCCTGTGTTGTGCTCATGTGGAATGTGTTTGGAGATTGTTCACCCACAGGTGATTGTTCCATTGGATTCTGCTGTGAGTGTTTTGACTTATTGACCAATCAGGGCTGTATTGAGATTCTGGAGAGAGTCATGAGTTTTCCTTATTATCTTTTTAGCCTTCTGTAAGTATCTTTTCTGTATACTTTAGCATAGTTTAGTATAGCATTCTTTAATATAATATGGTATCATAAAATAATAAATTAGCCTTCTGAGAACATGGAGTCAGATTCGTCATTGCTCCCTGCCATGAGGGTCCCTGCAAACACAATAACTCTGCTTGGGTGTGTCTTGCCCTCTGATGAGGCACAGCCCAGCCAGGGATGACCATCAGGGTGGCCTGGGCAGGGTGGGCCCTGTGCTGTCTCCAGCCAGGGTCTGTGGTCCTTTCAAGCTGTTATCTCTGCTGGATAAACCTTTCTCCCACCTTCTGCAGGCCATGGCTGTGACAATCATCCTCTCCTGGCTGTGCTGGCCGTCCTGGCTGGGCAGACACAAGATCCACAGATTGATGTGGCCATGGTCCTGCAGATGTGGCAGCATGAGCAGTTTCTGCAGCAGGAGGTGTCACAGCTGTGGCAGGAGGTTGAGCAGAGGGTCCTGGGAAAAGCTTTCCTCCACTCTGCTTTTTACTCATTCTTTTGGGCCCCTGTGGCAGCTGTGCTCCTTGAATTCTGCATGCAAAAGCAGCTCTGCTCCAGCAGCTGCCTTGAGCAGGACAACTGCAGCAGCAAAGAGGATGAGGAGGAGGATGAAGACCTCAGTGGAGCACAAAATGCTGCCAGGCCTTTGGGTTGGCCCACCCTATCTCCAGTGCAGGAACTGCATGACCTGAGCAGGAATCTGAAGCAGCTCCTGGGTGACTTCTTGATCAACCAAAACTGTTCAGAGCACTCTCATGCCAAAGATTTCCCCACACACTGGGATGAATGGTGGCACCCATGAATCCTGGAGGGTCCCCAAGAATTCAATCTTCTGCCAGCTGCTCGTGTTCCTGCAGACACCCCCTGGTCACTCCTCCATCCTGGGGCAGCACCCAGAGAGGTGCTCTGACACCCATGGAGTGCTCCACGGAGCATCTGATAGGATGAGTTTTTCCTTATTTTCCCTGCTACTGGGACAGTGAGCTGCCTGAGGAGCAGAGCTCACTGCTCCTAGAAACCCTCTGCACAGGCTCCTGCTTACACCTGGAGCAAATCTCCAGCTGGGGGCACAACCAGCTGTGTTCATCCTGGCTGTGTTTGCCTCAGTGGTGCCTGATGCTGCTCCTGCTCCTTGTGAGC
>VZSJ01002367.1:67051-184734 GCA_013398405.1 Pheucticus melanocephalus | reverse complement strand
AGCCCCTCCGAGGAGCAGAGCTGCTCTGAGATGGTTTTGGAAGCCCCTCCGAGGAGCAGAGCTGCTCTGAGATGGTTTTGGAAGCCCCTCTGTGGAGCAGAGCTGCTCTGAGATGGTTTTGGAAACCCCTCTGAGGAGCAGAGCTGCTCTGAGATGGTTTTGGAAACCCCTCTGAGAAGCAGAGCTGCTCTGAGATGGTTTTGGAAACCCCTCTGAGAAGCAGAGCTGCTCTGAGATGGTTTTAGAAACCCCTCTGAGGAGCAGAGCTGCTCTGAGATGGTTTTGGAAGCCCCTCTGAGGAGCAGAGCTGCTCTGAGATGGTTTTGGAAACACCTCTGAGGAGCAGAGCTGCTCTGAGATGGTTTTGGCAGTGCAGGAGGGCAGCACAGGCTGATCCCAGGGTAGGCACCTTGCCCAGGGTGCTGATTTAACTGGGGGAGAGTCAGACTGGGAAGGACTGAGGCTCATGGGGGGTTATATTTTCACTTGGGGCCTAAAACTTGAAAACAGAGATGTCATTGTGAGCAGTGCTTGTCCAGTGTCAGGGTCCTTTCTGCTCAGCTGGTGTCACCTCCAGGCTCATCCACATCAGTGTCCCAGTGATGAGAGCCACCACCACACTGGGGCTGAGGGATGATGGAAAAGCTGAGGGGACTTGGGGGGCTGAAAGGGACACACTACATACAGCACTAGGGGTAAGAAGAGGAGAAAACCACATGTGCTGGAGCATGAAGCTGTTATAAAACAACAGCTCAGGCAGCTTTGGAATGAAAACAGAAAATACACATTAAGTCAATCAGAAACCAATTTGGTCAAGAAGAATGAAAAACAAGTTGCTGGGGCTGTGTCTGGGCTGTCTGGTGATCCCAGGTCTGGTGTGGTGGTTTTCCACAGCACCAAGGCACGGTCAGAGGTGGCACGAAGTGTTCACATGAATCACAGCCTCCTCCGTGCCTGTGCGAGCCACGCTGATCAATACCACCTGAATATTTGGCCCAGGGGTTGTGTTTTCTGGGGACAAGTGATCAGGTTTCCGAGCACTCTGTGGAAATGAATTTTAAGGGTGTTGCTTTGGTCCTTTGCAATGTGAAATGATGCAGGTTGCTTTTTTTCTCTCTCTCGCTTTTAATACAACAACAATTTTTGCCTTTGGGGACCTGCTTTAATTAACAGCATTCTCTGGTTGCACATCAAAGAGCTGAGGAATGAAAATGAGTTAAAACCTGGGCTTTTGGACCCTAGGAGTTTCTCCATCCTACTAAAATTGCAGGATATGAAAGTTATTTTTCTTCCTTCTACCAATAAAATATTTAGATGGATTCAGCTAAATCTGTTTTCTTGTTTTAAAAAGAGCATTAACAAGTGTTTGAAAACCACCTTGAGTACTGTGTGCAGGCACTTTGAGTCTTCTGTCCACTTTTGGGTCCATCACTTGAAAAAAGATTGAGGGGATGGGCATGGTGCTGGAGATGGGTCTGGAATAGAAGTCCTATGAAGAGAACCTGGGTTTTTTTTAGCTTGGAGAAAGTCTTAGGGGACACTGTTCTGTTAAAAATGCTCTAGAAAATGGGCAAGTTACAAAAAACTTTTTCCTCTCTTTCTCCCGCCATTTTTCAAAAATTCACAGTTCTGGAATGTTCAGGAGTATTTGCTTTTCTGTGGATTGCTGAGAGCAGAAGTAGGAGGTCAGAAAGGACTCAGTTTGGTATTTCCTTGTGGAAACACCAAACTGAGTGAAACTCTGGGTGCCACAACTCTCTCTGGAAATGTTATGTTAATTGTAGTAATTTCACTTGCACTTTTGTAAGCCCAAGGACTTTTATTATTTGAAACAAGATGATTTACTGGTTGACACCCCATCCCTGGAGGTATTCAAGGCCAGGTTGGGGCTTGGGATCCAGCCTGGGATAGTGGAAGGTGTCCCTGTGTGGTGGTGTTCACAGGGGTCCCAGGAACAGGGAAGAGATGAGGATCTGACTCCATGTTTCAGAAGGTTGATTTATTATTTTATGATATATATTATATTAAAAGAAAATTATATATTAAAACTACACTAAAAGAATAGAAGAAAGGATTTCATCAGAAAGCTAGCAAGGAATAGAATTGGAATGGAATGATAACAAAATCTTGTGACTGACCAGAGACTCTGAGACCATCAGCCTGGGATTGGCCATTAATTAGAAACAACCACATGAGACCAATCCCAGATGCACCTGTTGCATTCCACAGCAGCAGATAATCAATGTTTACATTTTGTTCCTGAGGCCTCTCAGCTTCTCAGGAGGAAAATCCTGGCAAAGGGATTTTTCAGAAAATATCCTGGCTACATCCCTGCCCATGGCAGGGGGTAGGAACTGAATGGTCTTTAAGTTCCCTCCCAACCCAAAACATTCCATGATCCCATTTTTCTTCAGGACCAAATGGTTTTCTTACCTTTCCTTGTCCTTTTCCCAGCTTTAGACCCTGTAGGTTCCCAACCAGAAAGATCTCATTGAGGAACCCAGCAATTTTTGAAGCTCTCTGAGGTGCCCACTCCTCTCCCTCTGACAACTTGAGGCAGGTCCTTCCTACCCAACAATTTTCTTCCATGAATTTGCCAGAGGAGGGATTTTAATTTTCGCAAACGTGACCGAGGATATTTGACCAAATTTAAGAAACAGATTTACTTTCAATGTTATCCTTAAAGCCCCCTTCAAGATTTTTCATATCTTGAATTTTTTTCCTTGCTGTTCTCTGTTAGATGACTTCTTATGCTGATGCTATTTTTAACATTCTGGCCCTTCAAAAGCTTGACTTTGATAATAACAGGAACTTCTCATTCTTTCCTGGAAAGAACGAATTTTACTTGATTAAGAACAAGAGCATAAGGAAAATTCCTTCTGGCTCCAAATTCCATGAATATCTCTATTTTCCATGCTCATTTTTTATATAACTCCCAAACATCATTACAAGCTTGTCGGAGGAAACGAGTCACTGCAGTTTATAAGTAGCTTAAAGCACGCAGCAAACATGTCACTGACACTGAGGTGCTGAGAAAAGCCATCCAAGTACTATTTCCAGGATATTTTAAAGTGGTCACACTTCTAATTTGCATCCTACAGGCATAAATGCTGTGGAACTAGGAGGAATCTCTTGCCTTTTTTTTTTTTTTTCATACTGTGCAAGCAATTGAAGTTCCTTTAGCTTAAACTGAGAAATTAAAGCCTTACTTTACCAGGGGCTTTTTTGTGTTATTTCAAGAAGCCAGGGGCTCATTGAACCACAAGATTTGTCCAGGAATCACAGAAATATATAGACTTGTGCCACTCACAGCCTGAAAGGCCAGGACATGAGTCTTTTACATGTCTCCTTGAGGATAATTAATGCATGAAACCCCTCTGCAAATCAATTACTTCCTCACAGAAATTTAGAGTATCCAGAGAATCACTTGTGCAGTTTTTCTCCCACTATGATGCAAAATCCAATGGATCTATGATAAAAATGCTCACAGATACAAAATTGCTGTATCTCAAAGCAAACAATTTCTTTCCTCCAAAGAATGAGTAATTGCAGTCTTTTTAAATTCAAATTAATCTAATCCTAATCTAATTTTTAAAAATTACTCCTGTTTTGTTAGGATATGGCTGCAGTCAAAAGTAGTCACCACCAGCCAGAGGGATGAGGAGTAACAACTTCTTTTATTTTGGTCATCTGCCCTTTCAAAACTTCTGGGGTGATTTTGTGATATTCTGAGAAATGGACAGCCTGAACTTTTCATTACTTTGTGACCTCTCGCCTGAAACATTCACCTGAACAATTAATGTGCCAAAACTAGCTGCTATATCATGGATATTTCCAGATCCCTGCATTGTTTCAAAGAAAAAAACAAGCTTCTTCTATTCCACCACCCCACATATCTGCGAGCGTAAGATAAACCTGAATTTCATTCCAAGGTTTTTACAAGTTGATTTCCCATTTTGTCCCCACATTTTACTCTCACTTGGTGGTGATCTGTCCTTCACCAAATGCAGGTAACATCACTGACCTGTCTCAAGAACCAGCCAATTATTTATTGATCTTTGGAGTTTGGCCATCCCAGTGACACTCTAAGCCTTGCTAAACACTGCTCTGCACAAACCCAGAGCAGATTAGGAGAGCAAGAATTGGAATCTCAGTTTAGTTTGATCAGGTAAAAATTTCTTCAGTTTGTTTTGTTTGTTTGGAATTTTTAATTTTTTTAAATCCAATATTGTAGTATTGGATTACAGTATAGGCAGTTTATTCTGCTCATAATTTAAAATTCAGTGTAAATACATGCAATTTCTTGAAAATGTTAGCAAGGATGAAACTCTTTCTGCCCTGCCACTCTGATGTCCCACAGTGACAGGTTGCCTAAGAAAATAGAATAGTTACATACCTGGAAGCAGTTATTCTTCCAGGTAGTACAGAAGCTGAATTCCACATTTTACTCCCTCTCCCTGTGTTTCAGTCTTTTATTATTCTGGGCTTTAGTTCATAAGGGATTGGTGAATAAACCAGAGCTGGGCCACTCTTTGTGGTTCTAGGGCCATGTTTATACATATCAGGACCACATAATTTCGTTTACAGAGTCCAACATCTGAAATGGAAAGGAAAAACTACCACAGAACACAGATTTTTCTCCATCAGAAGCAGTCAGAATTTCACATTTTCCTTAACATTTGGTTTGAGCCAGGAGCAATTTGAAAGAACACCTGAAATCCTGCAGTCTGCAGTGTGAATCAATTGTTATACCTGATAACACTGTTTGGATGTTGATATTTTTACAAATTCCTCACTTGTAATCCATAGAGGAGCAAGTTTGTCATCAATTAATCCTTTGTATAAGCTTCAAACCTTGCATGAGTGAAACAGGATGTGAGTCAAAGCAGGCAGTGATTCTGGGAGTGCTGCTCATTACAATTATCATGCCTTTAGCAGCTTTGCCAGCTCTTGCAGAAATGTTTGATGCTCCACTTTAGAATTTGAGCAACTTCTGGTTATTTATCAAATGAGATTCTGGGGGGGAAGGGGAAAAAAAGGAATGGCAAATTTTCTAGCTGAGAGCTTGAGTGCTTGCTGAAAATCTCACTGCTTCCTAAAGTTTGAAAAGGATCTTGAAGGACTCACATCCTGAGAAGAACAAGAAATTCTTTGAGAATAATGCAGTTTTCCAAAAATATAACTAAAATCCAAGCAGAATCTGGAGAACCTAAGATTTTCTGCAGGGAGAATTTTCCAATTAATGTTAACTTTAGTCCAGCTCCAGTTGTTGGATCATTTTCGCATGTCAAACAACATTTATTTCAGAAATGGGCTGCCCCTCCTCTATGTGTGACCCATTTTTCATTGATTACACCATTTCCACTTCAAAATCTAGAATCCTGCATGCCCCATCCTTAATTCTTGTATAGGTGAGTGGTTTAGGTTTTCTTTTAATGATGTATATATTAAAAAACCCCTTTATTTAAAGAACTTCAGCCTTGTTCAATTACAATGTGTGCTGTACCCAACCTACATCTGTAATTTCCCTTAAGGGCAGATGTTCTTAGTGCAACCAAGTACCTAAAAATCCAGAAAAAAAAAAAAAAGAATTTTCCACTAAATTATTATGAAATGGGATTATTTTAACTCATGTCCTTTCTCTCTGTTACACCTACCTGCTCTATGCTGTGCTCTCATTCTTCTTTTAAGTACAAAATCTCATTTTCACCTTATAATTTTCAGTAAGATCCCTCTCCCTTGCAGAACAGCACAACCTCATTGGGATACCACCATGTTTTCTGTGATTTTGGACCATTTTGAAGGTAAGAAAATATAAAAAGCAGATGAGAAATGGCACATTTAGCTTTAAGGATGACAACTGAGAAGAGTGGTGAATTCCCCATATGAAAAGTGGATGCTTCTATGGAAGGAAAATTTCAGCCTAAATCCAGGCAGGAAAACAATGGGTGAAATTATTTGGGAAATCCTGTACCAGAGATCAAGCAGGAAGATAAATTTGCTCCCATCTCCTTCCTCTCTGACTTCCACCTATGAATCCCAATGGTTGGAATCACCACCTGCATAATCTTCATCATGAGTTCACTTCCCTGAAAATATTTGCAGCATCAGCCCAGCTTTGTTTCACTGCTCCTCTGCAGGTTTCTCACACAAGTGTGTCACTTCCTGTGTTGTTTGTGGCATCTGAGGTCACTGGAATGACAGAAATAACCAGTTTCTTATATATTTGTGGAATCCTGTGGAAAGCTGTGGGATTTTTGGCCTGATGGCTCCTAAGTCATGCTGAAATCAGGTTTTGGGGTTGGAGCAGAGTCATCCTAAACTGCTGGAGGGACTTGCTGAGAACTTATCCCAAATTTCCTGGTGTGGAATGAAAGAAAACAGCCTCAACTATTGTATTTGCTGGGAATGTGTTGGAACCCAGGACATTCCTCTGACTGCCCTGGAGGGCTCAAGACCCAGGCAGGGGGCTCAGAGACCTTGGCATGGAGTCAGAAACATCTGTGCCTTTCAACTTAGCCCATGGGGAAAATTACCAACTTTGTGTGAAGATTTACAAGCCACAAGAGTTTGAATAGAATGTTAGTGAATTTATCACAGGGTGAAAATGTAGAATTTTGGGCTTTTTAGAATGGGGGTTCAAGAGGCAAGATGGAGGAATCTGGGTGTGTCCTGTCCTTCTTCTCCTTCTTCTTGTCCTCCATCTTCTGCTGTGATGGTGACACCTCTGGATTGGTTTAGAGTAGAAGCTCACTGTCTAACATAGGTGATAGGTATTGGGAAGTTATTGTAAATAAAGTACACATAGTTCTTGGTATAAAAAGGTAAAACTGCCCTGAGGGTGGTCAGTGTGCCTCAACCCGACCTGCTGGACAGATCTCAGCAGGTCAGAAAAACAATGTAACAGATAAGAGCGAATAAACAACCTTGAGAACCAGAGCCGAGGAATCCCAACTTCTTCTTTGGTCTCAGGGCTGGGAAAAAGAGACTTTCTAACACCTCGGGGTCATCTCAACACCAGAGACCTCATCAGGAATGCCCCGATGAAGGCAAGAATGCTGAATCTGACTCCATGTTCTCAAAAGGCTAATTTATTACTTTATTATACTATATTATATTAAAGACATCTATACTATACTAAAGAATACAGAAAGGATACAGACTGAATGCTAAAAAGATAATAATGAAAACTCATGACTCTTTCCAGAGTCCTGAGACATCTTGGCTCTGATTGGGCAAAGAGTGAAAACAACTCACAGCAGAATCCAATGAAACAATCACCTGTGGGTGAACAATCTCCAAACACATTCCACATGAGCACAACACAGGAGAAGCAAATGAGATGAGAATTGTTTTCCTTTTCTCTGAGGCTTCTCAGCTTCCCAGGAGAAAAATCCTGGGTGAAGGGATTTTTCCAGAGAATGTGAATGCCACACTCAACTTTCATTTTTATTGCATCAGTGCTGTGCTTCATCAAGAGCACTGTGTGACCTTTCCTTTTGGCAGCACTGTAAAGTGTCCCCAGGGAGCTGCATCCAAAAAGCTCCAGCATTTGATTCCGTGTGCACAGAAGTGGAGTGTTCTTGTCTGGGGGCTGCTACAATTAATTAAGCTAAAGGAAATTTGGTTTGGATATTTGGTTCATTGGTTTTCACAGCTGAAGTGAAGGATAAAATCAGCTTTTTTATGATTTGTTAGAGGGGAAAAAATTTCCTTCACTTTCTTTTTATTAAATTAAACTTCCACACCAGCTGAATTAAGTAATGGGTTATTTCCATGTGATCCTTTATCCCTACTCTTTCATGCTTGTACACCAAAGAAAGCTCTTTACAGATGGAAAAAAAAAAAAGATAAATATCACAGTCATTTTCCAATAACAATTCTCTTTTCCCCATGTGGCTGCTTTTCTTCAGAAGGCATCTGCTCACCAAAAATAAACATGAGGGTATTAAATATATTTTTTTCTGTAAGTCATATGAGACCTGATCATCTACTAAAATTGAAACTTGTCTGGGAGATATTCAAGCACAATTGAAAGTCTTACCAGAAGTGCAGAACACAAGCAGAAAGAAGGTATTTCTGTTCCTGAATTCAGAAATTGTTTGACAAGAACTACCTGCCTTAAGTTGTTATAGTCACAGAAAATGCACTGGTTTCTCTCCCAGGGTCTCTCTCTCATGGCATTCAAATTTATTTGGTTTTATTGAAGAGCTGCTGAAGGAGCCCTGAGCATGTGATTAAGTGGCAACCACAGAATATTAAATATTAGTGGTCTGAATAACACCTTTATATGGATGGATATGGAAAAAAAAATCCACTTTTATTGTATATTTAGATATCCAATATATATATCTCTGAAAGATGTTTTACCTTCAACCATGATGCATGTTTGAGATCTGGATTGTCCTCATCCTGTGTTATGTATATGTAACCTGTTGGACATCATGGTACAGATTAATCTCAATTTTAGGCAAATATGTCTAAATACACAGCCAAATACAGGCAATTTGGGGTTTAGGTGGTCTGGGAATGCTTTGGAAAAGCCTTTCCCTTCCATCTGTTAAGATAATTCCAACTTGTGTAATTGTAGATTCTACCAATTTGTGAACCAAGTTTATGAGAAAAAGAATCTTAAAATGTAGAAAGTAATTTTTTTGTAATAAATAATATTTTTTAAAATAAACAATAATAAAAGAATGTGTCATAAGGCAAATAGCTTCATGCTTCACATTTAAATTTCATATCTGCAAAAAAGCATTGCTGAAATGATGATATTTAGTTATTCAAATTAAGGCTTGTTACACCTGCACCTTCCAAAGACATGAAAAATTGGTGTGTTCATATCTAATGAAATATGCATTTCTGAGCTTTGCTAATGTTGCAAGAGATGCTAATTTTGTTAAAGTGTTAACTGTTTCTTTGCATTTAGGGATTTGGGGCTTGCAGCTGATGGAATTGGATACTTTGCTGTCCTCAAGCTACCTCCAGGGGCCAATGCTAGAAATGTTTGATTTGTATCTAAGACCAAAATATGTTTTTTTATCTGGACTTTTCAAGCCTCATAAAACCATAGAATTCATCCCCAAACAGGATTCTACAACCTGGGGTGACAGATCCTACACTGCCTCAACAAGGAATTTTATTTGCATTGATTAAATCCTGTAGTGCAATTAAAAAACATAAACCAAGGAAAGCTTTGCATTTCCACAGCAGCCTACCTAAAGAGCTCACAGTTTCTTCATCAAATAACATCCAATAATTTTAGATGCTGTATTTAGTGGACTGCCTTCAATCTGACAATTAACACCAATTAACAGCAGCAAACTCAATTCAAAATCAACATGAAAACCAGCAGGTTCATCATGTAGACACATCTTTCTAAGACATATTAAGATTTCATGGCTGGAAACTGAATCTAGGAAAATCCAGGCCTATAATTAAGTCTGAATATTTCTTACAGTTGCTTCAATTAAGCTCAGGAACATCTTGGTGAAGACTGTGTGAAATTTGTTGTCACTTGAAGTCTTTAATTGAATCTTGTGGCTCCAAGTAAATCACAGGCTGTGGGCTTGTTGAAGGGAGACATAGAATAAAGGACTGCAGTTTGTGTTATTTAAATAACAGATGGGATAATTGCATTTTATATTCTGTGAAACATGCCAGCAAAAAAAGTTCAAATATAATTGAATTAGTTGGTCTACTAAATCAATACTGAAAACTTGCCAAGATGACAGATCACTTCCCCGTTAGTCTGAGGGCAAAACAAACCCCAGCCTGTGTCAAACATATTTCCAGGGCAGCAGAGGTCATGAAAGTGAGCACATATCTCCATGTCTTTAATGTGAGTGCTATTCCACAACCCCTAATTACTCACTGTGTCAGAAATCTGTTAAAAGTAACGGGAACTGCTCTTTATCTCATCCAATACCATAAAAAACAAAAAAAAAACCCAAAACAAACCAAAAAACAACAACAACCCAACCAAAACTAAAACAAAAAATACCAAAACCAACCCTAAGTGATTTCTCCCAGTTGGTTCTGAAATAGCAGAGCAGTTTGCAAAGACAGGACTATCTCAAGCCACTGTGACCCAGCAGCTCCTGAAAACATGAGGTCTAATTAATTTCTGTCATTCATTAGCTCCCTCTGTCACCAGTCATGCCTGATGTGAAGGTTTGTGGCCCTCTAAACCTCTGCTCACCTTTGGTGACCATTCTGTCATGAGCTCACTCAGAAGGTAACCATGGCAATCCTTTTAATTTTATTTTTCGTCCGACCCTGCCACAATTCAAAGGTCTTTCTACTCAATAATTTTCCTGATCATAGACAGACCACAGAACATTACCTTCATTTTGTGACCATTTTAAAATAGAAATTACCAATAATTTTGTGGATTGGTGCTGTTTCATTCAAGTAGATTTTCCCCTGATTGCTATCAGAGGATTTTATTCCAGGATAATTGTCCCACAGTACATTTGGGTTGAACTATTCCATCTGGTCTTTGTGGAATGCAAACTACGCACATTAGGTCATTAAGGAGCTACAATAATTATTTTGCAAACATTAAAATGTTTTTTTTTTTAATCAAATATACTAGATTTCCTGAAAGAAGGTAAATAAGGAATGGTATTGGGAAGAAATTGAAGTGTTCCACAGCTGATGTCATCTCAGAAAGTGATTCATTATCAAACTCACTGAAGAACACTTGATTTCATGCCAAGTAGCTGCAAACAAGAGCAAAGAGCCCTTCCAAATTAATGAAAGTATATTAATAAAAATGTTTTTAATAGATCCTTTGAAATGTCATCAATAGCACTTGGGAAAGAGGAAGAGAGGCTTTAGCAGGAACCTGCTCTGAAAGACACAGAACAGAAGAATAATGGTTATTTGTAACCAAGGGATGCCTTGACAAAGGCAGGAATGATGAATCTGACTCCATGTTCTCAGAAGGCTAATTTGTTACTTTATTATACCATATTATATTAAAGAATATACTGTTTACAATATTTACTACTGTTTACTATACTAAAGAATACAGAAAGGATAAGACAGGAGGCTAAAAAGATAATGATGAAAACTCCTGACTCTCTCCAGAGTCCCAGCACAGCTTGGCCCTGATTGGCCAAAGAGTGAAAACAACTCACAGCAGAATCCAATGGAACAATCACTTGTGGGAAAACAATCTCTAAACACATTCCACATGAGCACAACACAGGAGAAGCAAATGAGATAAGAATTGTTTTCCTTTTCTCTGAGGCTTCTCAGCTTCCCAGGAAAAAAACCTTGGGCAAAGAGATTTTTTCAGAGAATGTGAATGCCACAAATGGTGATGCTCAGGTCTCTGAGATGCTCCATAACACACTCAGGAACCATTTGGGGGTGTGACAAAAATATCTGGAGCTTTTGTGGTGCTGGAATAAAATCCCATCTCTCCTGCATTTTCAGCATTCCCAAGTGACAAACTGCGAGCATGTGGCTTTTGCAGAAGCAGCAGATCTGGAGAAAATTTCACTTTTTCTGCCAATCAAGGCAAAATGGGTCTTGTGGAGCACAAGGACACCTTTCCAAGAATCACTGAAGGGATATCAGGGCAGCCAAAGGTGATACAGAGACCCCATCATCAGAAGACATGAAAAGACACTTTATTATTAGAAACCTACAGTTCTTATAGAAACAATGGTGGACCAAAGACCTGATTGGCCTTTAGGAATCTTCTCTCACACTTTTGGTGAACTATGAACAGCACACTGTGGAGAACCATACTATAAACAATGGTTACAGAAAGAGAGATAATAATTGTTTGAATCCTTTCCTCTAAATTTCCCACAGCTTCTACACAGCTTCCCAGGATTTTCTGGGGAGAACCATGTCTCTCTCTGTCCAGAGGATATGTAATTACTACATCCAAGGAGTTACAAGAGCTGACTTGAGGAAAGAAACCCTCCTTGGTGGACAAAGACCATCCTTCCTGCCCAAGCATCACCAGAAAATCACTTTACCCTGAAATAAGTGGAGTTTTCCATGGCTGCAGAGCTCGTTAGATCAACACAGACAATTTGGGTACCTCATGGGGTATCAGAACTGTAGAAGCCTTCACACAGACAATATCCAAGCCTTCCAACCTTTGATGTGCCCCCAGGGCCTGTTTTTCTTCAGTAAATTGATTTGACTGTCACGGGAAGAAAGGTGGAATAAAAATTGAAGTGAAAAGGAGTGACAGCTCATTCACTGCTACCTGACTTGTAGGATTAATATGATGTGAGGCTGGTTTGACGAGAATTAACATTTTAAGGAAAAAGAGTATTTTAATGAAATGAGAGCACCTGCTTCTCTGTTACTTTGGAGACATGAGGCTAAAAAATATGAAGTACAGACTGGAGAAGATGGCTTATCCTGACCAGTTTTCTGGGGGATTTTTTGAAGATGTAACAGAGCAACAGAAGAAATGACAGAACCACAAACAGTGGAGAAGAACAAACTATATTTGCATGTAGTGCTCATTTGCTTGGCAAACCACATGGTCATTTTCTGAGGACTGAATATCACAGCCCCAAGATGGGAAACACTGAGTAGTAAAAAAGCACTGAGTGAGGAATCAAATGTTAATATCTGGTCAAACACAGATAAAATCCTTAGGTAGCTCCATATGTGCTTTGACTTGTGAATAAATCTGAATTCTGCAAGGTCAAATGCTGTAAACCTGTGCTGTAAACACCTGGACTGATCCTAGGGATGCCCAAGGTGCTGTAGCCATGCCCTGCAGGATGTTTGCCACCAGATCTGGGCTTATATTGGAGCTCTTTGGCTCAGCTAATGAGTGAGGTTCATTCACTCAGTTGACTCGATGATCTCAGGGGTCTTTTCCAGCCTTAATGATCCTGTGATCTCAGGAACGTTGGGGCTCAGCATTTTTTCCTGAAGGGAATCAGAGAAAATCACCCCAGGCTGGGGTGCCACACACATCCTTGGGGCTGCATCTCTTGGGCCAGGCTGAAAATGGTGCAGATTCAGTCTGCACTGGCTGAAATTCAGGTGTTTCCCAGTGCAGCACTAGGAAGAAAGAGCCAGGCACTGTCATCATGATATTTTCTGAAAAATCCCTTCCCCAGGATTTTTTCTCCTGGGAAGCTGGGAAGCCTCAGCTTCTCCATGTTTTGCTGCTTTGGAATGTGATTTGGGGAATTGCTTACTTAGCATGTGAATTGTTTTTAATTAATGGCTGATCACATCAGCTGTGTCAGACTCTTGAGTCTCTCACGGGTTTTTATTGTTTATTCTTGTCTAGCCTTCTGATGTCTCTTTTCTCTTTCTTTAGTATAGTTTTGAAAAAATAATAGAATAGAATAGAATAAATATAATATAATATAATAATAATAAATCAGTCTTCTGAGAACTTGGAGCCAAATTCTCATCTCTCCCCTCGTCCTGGGGACCCTCACAACACCACAACAGGCACAATTTTACACCTGGCAGTACCACCTCTCACTATTTTGTGCTGCAAACAACACTGGAGTACCAAATAGGAACTTTTCAGGCTTCTTGTGGGTTACTCTGATTTTTCAACCAACTAATCTGATCACTGCTGAAACATGTTCAGAGTGAAGATGCCTGGTTATAAGACAAAAACAAAGAAAAAATGAGTGAGGGAATTGTGGTTTTACACAAAATGACACCAGTTACCAGCCTTCCCTCAGTAGGGGCAGCACCAATTTTTGTTGTTGCTGATCCTTAACCTTTACACTTTAAACATCCAAAATTTTAGAAGTTTTCCAGCTTCATCATTCTTGTGTTCACTGCAAACAGCTGCTTCCTCCCCTTTGGTGTTCTTCCAGACAGGCATTTCAGCTGCAGCAGGAGGAGTTTGACCACACTTAAGTGCAGCAAAGCCCCAGCTTGGGAAAAAATGTGTGCTGGAATGAGCTGGTGAGGATTAATTAAAAAATTCTTATCTATTTAAAGCTCACTGCCTGGGGCAGGCACCTGTGGGCAGCAAGGGCTACTAGAAAGGGCCTGGGACCACTGTCTGAGGATTCCATGCGGGAAGAAAAACAAATTTCTCAGTCTGGGGACTGCCCTGGTCCCTGCTGGGTGAGAAGGCAGAAGAATCTCTCCTTGAAAAGAAACCACAAGGGTCTGCCTGTGGTGTGTGCTGGAGGAAAAGCTGCTGCTTCTTCCAGAGGGATTCCTCTGTGAGCTGAAACCAGTCACATCCCCTGGAATCACCCAAAGAGGCCAAAGGAATTCCAGTGATTTCAGGTTTATTTTTAGGGAAAAAAAAAAGAAAAAAAAAGATAAAGCAAAGGTGGTGGCAGAAGGACCTGGGGATATTAACTCCTACCTTCAGAGGTCACCTCATCACAGCACTGCTGAAATTAAAATAACTGCCTAAATTAACTTTTGACTTGGCAGAGGGTGTAATTTGAGCAGATTTAAGTGAGAGGGGGTGGAATGACCTTCCTTGGAACTGCAGAGCTCTGGTGAAATGTGGCAGCTCACAAGTGCAGCCCCAGTGCTGGACAGTTTGTACAGCTGTGTGCCTTTGATGGGAGAGCTGGGCCACCACTGGGCCAGGAGGTGGGAAATATTCCAGAGGTCACAGTGTTCACCCTGTCAGATAAAAAAAGGAGTGTCACTGCTGGCAATAAAGCAGTCATATTTTCACAAGTGCGTGGGAGAAATTAGATTATTTATGAAAAGAATTTATTGTTTTTATAAAAAATATGAAAGTTATTTATAAAGCCTCTAGAACCTCCTGATTTTTCATTTTTGATACCCTTAAAGCTAGAATCATTGTGTGTGGCCTCCAGAGATGAGCTAGTCCATCTTTTGGTCCCAAGGTAGGATCAGGTATATTTTTGACCTTATCAGGTTTTTTGTCCAACCTGTTTCCAAAATACTCCATTAATACAGTTCAAGCAATGTCCCAGAAAATTAATTTCAACACTTCACTACCTCTGCTTTTAGAAACTTCTTCTAATTTTTAAAAAATTTTTTTATTGTTGTTGCAGTTTATGTGTCTCTGCATACCACAAATGTGGAACCAGATTTCTTCCTTGCTTTTGCTGGAACAATTTCTGTGTATGAAAATATATGGAATATATACCTGTGAATGAAATGGGGATGTCAGCTGTGGATGTCTCCTCTGTGACACATTGCAGAGAGCTCCTGATGTCCCAGAAATAGCAAAAGAATAACTTTGTTTTGCAGCACGAGGTGGAAATTGCAAGGAATCTGCTCCCTGGAGTGATTATAGTATTTTCTTCTATTGCAGTGAGATCTTTATGAGCAAGTTTAAATGTGAAACTGGATAAAGGTGATATAACAAGGCAGCTAAACTGCTCTCCCAATACTCACTGAGGTGCAAGAAGGGAAAAATAAAAGGCAGAGATGATGTTTAACAGCTCATAGGCAGCACCTTTATCCTCATGTGCCCTGTCAGGAGCCAGGTCCCAACACCATCAGCTACTTTGGGGTCAAGGTCAGCAGTAGCTGAGCTGCTGAACCTACAGATTGAAACAAGCTGCTCTGTGGGGAATTTATTTTGTTCCTCTAGGCAGGACAAGTTGGTGGTAAGGCAGGAATTGCTGTTGGTGATCATTAGATGGCAGCCTTCCTTTAGCTTAGGGAGGGAAGGCTCTGAATTTGCTACAGTTCCTCCAACCTGCATTAAAAAAAAAAAAAATAAAGCCAGATTCTTCCCACCTGTTGTCACTGGCAAGTTTGTGTATTAGTTGCTAAGTCGACCCACCACCCACACAGAGCTCACCTCAGCCACCCAAACCTTCCCTGGCAGAGCAATCCAGACCCTCTCCCACCTCCAGCTCATGCCTGACTCACAGAGATGCTGAGCAGTGAAAAGTGAGCACCTTCCTCCCTCTGCAGACACCTCCACACCAGCCTGGGCTGGAGGGATTCATGCTCAGAGACCCAACCCATGCACTGGGATATCAGGTGGTTTGGCAGGACTGACAGAGGATTTGGGAATGGGAGAGAGCCCTGGATTCTGCCGCAACATTCAGTGTCATATTCATGGAGCATGAAAATCATCTTAGTGATCTTGGCTTGATGCCATTTCATTCCTCATCAAATTCATGTTTTCAAGCCATGATTTTTATTTTTTTTTTTTTTTTACTTTACACTCAATAAATGCCTTTAGGGTGCCCATGCTGATGGATTCTTTTTTCATTCTTTTTTAACAATAAGAAAAAATCCCTTTTCACCAGCAGAAGATTTAACTGTGTAGGAAGTTCTTTTAATTGATTTTGGCATTCATCATGCATTGAATTGACTGCTTAGCCAGGTCATGATTTTTAATGCCAAATTGGAGGGATTTTAGGAGGTGTCTCCTACTTTCTGCTTTGAAAGGCAAGTTGCAAATCAGCCTTAATATTCTTCCAGATTTGAGTGAAGAGAACTTGCTTAATAGAACTTACATGAAATAAAACAATCTCTCCACACTCCATGAACCAATAACGCTTTGCTCAAGACAGAGAAATTGTGTAATAAATTACTATGGAACTGATTAGGATGGGATCAAATTATGCCTAAAATACACCTCCAGCTTCATGGCACTCAGAAATGAAACAGAATTAATGGCATCTGAGGTGAGGAATCCATGCTGATTAGAAACCCAACTGGTGTGTTTGCTAAATTCATCAGCGCACCTGATAGCATGTTAAAACCAATAAAGCAGCTGACATTTACAGGTTGAAAATGTAATAAAACACAGCGTTTCAGTAACTCACAGTTTAGCAATTCTCAAATTGATGCTCCTGCCACGGTAAATTACGTGGAATCATTTAATTTCTCCCAGCACCTGCTCTGCAGTTTATTTGCAGACATTTGGCCACGTGGAAGTGGAGCTCTCATTCATCCCTGCTCCCAGTGGTGCCAGTGTGAAGCCTCCAGCTCACAAGGATGCAAAGGAAAGGGAAGCTGGCTGAGCCATCCATGCCTCTGCTGCTGTTACTGCTTTTATTATGTTTGTACTTAAGTGTTGGAACCCTGGATGATGAGAATTTTAAACTTTCTGTGCTGAAGGGCACAGACCCACAAGAGGATACTAATTTTGCCCTGAGGCCATGGAGAAGGTATGGTAAATCATGGCACTCCCAATGAAGAGAGAAAATGATGCATCTGACTCCAGCGATATCAGAAGGCTAATTAATGACTTTATTATAGTATATAATTCTGTATTATATTACACTGAATCTGCACAAGCACCCAACTCAACTCAACTGCACAGGGTCTCGTGACTGTCAGCCGACACACACACCTGGATTCAATGGGTCAATTAACCAAAACACACCAGAATCCAATTACCAATTCCCTTCAGGTAAACAATTTTCCACGATGCATTCCAAAACACAGGAGCAGTAAATGAGATAAGAATTGTTTTTTTCTTCCTCTGAGGTTCAGAGAATGTGAATGCCAGAAATATCCTTGGGAAGCTGCGCCTGGCTTTTCTCTGTGAAGAGAAATGCGGCTACAAGGAGGCTTCCAAAATTGATTGATAGCACTGGGTTGATGGGTGTGTTGTTTGATTAGAAGTGTGTAACATCACATGGTGGAAAACTTAGAGTTCAAAGTTTTAGGGTATAGTAATTTCTATAAAGTTAGATGGAGGTTTTAGGGCAGAGACTGGTCCTTCCTCTTTACCTTCTCCTCCATGGCTTTGGTGGTTTTCTGTAATTGGATAAAAAAGACCACATCGTGGGACTTGAGTGGTTAGTTATTGGGTTAAAAGTAAAAATAATTTTGGGGTCATTTCTTAATTGAATGGTTTAGCCTTAAGAGACCTTCTAGAGAAAGGCAGTGAGCCATTTTATAGCTTGTTAGTAGAATTCTTAGAACTCACTGTTTGTGAGACTGTAATATAGATAAGAAATAATAAATATCTGAGTTTGAACACGAAATGCCATCTTGAGCACTTCAATCCCCACCTTGACAGAGGCAGAAAAGAAGCCAAGAACCGACTCAGAGGTCCCTGTTGTGCTTGGCATTGCACTGAGAGGAGCACACAGGGTTTATCATTTAAGTAGAAATGTTTCAATTGGGATGGTAGGAGAGTTATAACACACAGCAGCTGATTTGCTCTCATTCCTGCCGGACACATTTTAGGGAAGTTGTTTTGTGACTGTGTGGACAAGCAGTAAGTGAGAAACAACAGGAGGTTTAAGGATCAGGTAAACTAAAAGGGAAGGAGGGAAGTACAGGGAGAAGGGAGGATTGTGGAAGGAAGGGAAGAAAGAGGGAAAAAGCAGAAAAATTAAATTGCATACTACAGACATCTCCTTGCAGCCAGAGGTCTCAACTCAGCTGGATTAAAAAAAATTAGCAATTTCTCCAAGGTGCCTTATTTAGGGATCCTGTTGCCTTGCATTTGCAATAGTACATAGATGGAGATGGAGGCCAAAAATATCAATCTTTAGAGATTCTTCTCTGCCTCCAGTGAGGATGGACCAGTTCTGGAGGGACTGGTCCACCAGATACCGGCACCTGAGATGGATATCTAAATTAAGATGGGATTGATCCGGGTTTTGCTGTTTCCAAGGGGTGTGTGGTTTGGCTGGAGATCTGCCCAACATCATCCCGCACCCACTGAGGTATTGAGAAGAGGGTTGACCCAAATCAAACACTTTACAACTTTATTTTTCCCGTTGAGTCTTTGCTTTGCCTGCTGCTACTTCTGCCAGCTGGAGAATTTGAAATTTTCTTTCTCTAGTTCCACTTAATCCCCCACTGGCACATGGTGGAGTCTAATGGATGTTGGAGAATGTCCTGGTGCATCCTGGCTAATCTGCTCTTCTTCAGCATCAGCTGCAATTTATATGGTTCCCAGAAAAAGAAAAGGGAAAGTTCCCCATTAACAGCATTTGTCACAAGTCCTTAATATCATACTTGCCTTTTAGCCCTACCCATCAACATTCCAAGGAGAAAAGAAAACATAAACAAAAAACATTCCGAATAAATAAGATTTGACAGAACTTTCCTCAAGAACAATGGCTTTAAAACTGGCTGGAAGAAATGCTTTTAAAAATAGACCAAATTGATCTGTCGCCTTTGAAAATAAATCAATCTTAAGAAGAAAGAAAGAAAAATTCTATTATTCCCTTCCCAGCTTCTCATAATTATTTTTGAAGTCTGGGTTTCACCAAGGAAGCCTTTTCAGTTTGTTCTTTAAAAAGAGTTAAAGAGTTCATCCATTCATTTGTCCTCCTTTTTTTTCCCCCTTTGGTATGGCAGCATGATACAAAACACCTTTCCTGTATGTATGGAAATAAAGGATGTAAATCCAAGTACCAAGACCATAAAAATATCATCAGTATTGATGAAATCATGCATATTCCTGCTGCTGCTGAACAGATTATCAGAGTTGCTTTCATTTACTTACGCATAATTTATTTTTGAATCTCCCTCTGGCTAAACCAAACCAGGCAGCGTGAGACACATAAGAAAAGTTGATTAACAATCACTTCCCTGTGAATCCTGGTAAGCTCAAAGAAGATGTAGGCAATGCTCCAACTCCAAAATGCTCTCAACAGGACTCTCAACAGGACTGCTCTCAACTGTTCATCCATCTGCTGATTTTGCACACCCAAATATTTGATCTAATGTTCACTCAAATCTATGGGAAGAGGGTTGCTGGTTGTAATGGGCTCTGTATAAGATTTGTAATTTTAATCTACTGCTAAATGCATCTGCCGTGTCCCAAAAGAGACAAAAGAAGAGAGAAGTTTCTCATTCCTTACCAGCTCACTGGGATGTACAAATGCAAGGCTTTTGGAGGACACACACTAACATGTATTGGTAGATCATTAAATACAAAAAATGACAATTGCATCCCAGCTAATTAGTTGCTCAGAAAATAATCACCATTTGGTATCAAAGATGCTTTGTGCCTGACTTCAGGTTCATAAGGGATGTGGCTTGGCCAAGCTCTCCAGCTCAGAGTTAGTGACTTTTTTGGGAATTTTGCCACCCTGAAGCCTTGAGGAAGCGTTGTAAACCGGGTTGTGAGCTGGAGCAGTGTCACCATGATATTTCCTGAAAAATCCTCTTTGCCCAGGATCTTCTCCTGGGAAGCTGAGACACCTCAGAAAAGAAAGAAAGCAATAATTATCTGAGATTGCTTGGGAATGTGGTCTGGAGATTGTTTACCAACAGGTGCATCTTTGATTGGTTCCATGTGAATTGTTTTTAATTAACGACCAATCACCATCAGCTGTGTCAGACTCTGAGGAGCCAGTCACGCGCTTTCATTATCATTCTTGTTTAGCCTTCTGATGTATCCTTTCTCTATAGTTTAGTAATATAATATAATATAATATAATATAATATAATATAATATAATAAATATAATATATCAGCCTTCTGAGAACATGGAGTCAATTTCTCATCTCTCACCTCATCCTGGGGACCTCACAACACCACAGACCAGGTCACTCACTCATTTTGACTGGTAGCTTTGGGGACAATATCTGTGTCAATATTTTTGTGTCAAGATCTGTGTTTCACATAAAACTGCACAAGAGAATTTCAGCATAGACCTCTGCATGAGGAAATGTAGGAAATACTCTCTCCCAAGAAAGCCTTTTCCTAAACACAGAATATGGAAGTTGTTTTAAATCCTAAATCATCCATTATGAATCCAGGGATTTATACCCTTTTTTTTTTCTGGTGTAAATCTGCTAATTTGTTATTTGACTCCTATATTTAAACAAAACTCTCTGTAGTTTAACCTACACTTTTCTCAGTGTTTGTTTGCATTACCTGACAAGAGTAACAAGCCCTATAACATATCACAATGTAATTATTGCATTAATCACCAGCTGAATACATTAATTATCAAATGATTGCATGACAAGGAAGCCTTCCAGACAACACAGAGCTAGATTTATCTGTGCTGTGTGCTGTTACAGGCACTCACAGCTTGGGTTAGGGTTTCTAAGTCTTTAGGATCATTGCTAAGGTATTCCTGGCTCTTTTCTCCTTTCCTTTTTCCCAGATTCTTTCCCCAGAGTACATTGGTACACACTTTACACTCTCATTTACCTCTATTTTCCTCTGGGATTATTTAGGATGATTACAGGGACAGCAGAAGGACTTTGTCATAGAATAGGTTTATTTCTTTGAGATAACCCTTGACAGGTGCATCTTCTGAGTAAAAACCCAAATTGCTGGATCATCCAGAGTCACTGGGTGGGAACTGATGGCTTCAGAGCATGCAAATTCTGATTTTAGATGCATTCCAGCCAGTCCTTTATGCTCCTGACCGGACAGAAAACCACAAACACTGAAACAAGCTGAGAGCATCTTCACAGTGCTGAAGACCTCAAACATTTTGAGTTTTATCAGTAGGGATAAGAGTTCAAACTTGTAAACATAATGGAAATAAAACAATGTTTAAAAAAATAATTTAAAATGCTTAATTTATGGGTAAAACTATTGAAATATTTGAAAAGCTTGATTCTAGACACATTTTAGAGAATTCTGTGATTAAAAAAACATAAATAATGGACTTGTCCAAGTCAAAATGACTACTCTATGAATTTGGATAAATTTGATCTTTTTTTGCTTGTTGGCAGTAACTGGTCAGCATCTTCACTGCAAACCCAGCAAAGTCTGGTCTCACCATATCCTGACATAATCTAAATTATATATTATATATATACTACATAAATTATACACATTTTAAATATTAAGGAAATTTCCCTCTGGGGAAGGAAAAAGAAGAAAGTTGAAGATGGCTGTAAACTTCTTATTCCAGGGTACTAAAACTTCATACTAAACTTTATGCATTATTGAGACTTTAATATAATTTCCTTTAAAGAAATAACTCACTGTATTCACTGGGGCTGGGTTTAGTAATAACAATGTTCAGAGAACATAATTCCTCCTTGACCATAAAGAAAATTCATCAAATATTCAACATAAATTCCTACAAAGCAAATATTTAATTATTTTATATAGTCTTGTAAGCATTTAATTATTTTATATAGTCTTGTAATTGCAAAGTAATCATTTGTTTCAATATAAATTTCCTCCATTCTAATATTTAACTGTAATTAAAAAAAGTTCAGGCAAAACTTGTGATAAGTATTTGAAACATGAACAGGATTTTAACCAGACATGTTTTCTTGACAGCTCTCCTAAATGTATGGTCCCTGGTAACATTTTAAACTGATTTAAATGAATGCAACATGTCCAGTTTGGAGTTTGATGCATTGAATGAACCAGAAGGCTTTACATGAAGTTAAATTTGCAGCAGGAATATAAGCAGACACGAAGACATTATCTGTTAATTAATATCCCCTCTAACTCCACACCTTCAATGTGATTTTTTCTCATTTTATTAACTTTACAGACTGCAGTTCTGCCACTGGGTCCCACATACAGTAAGAGATGATTTCACAAAAACCCTCCAGTTATGCTGAGAACATAATCAAATTTTCCTTTGTCTGTATGAAAGACTGAGTAGAAAACTAATTTCCCCATGGAGAGCAAAGCACAAGTTGCATTGAGAAAAGGGAAAAAAGGAACCAAGGCCGCCCCCACAAAATGTCAGAACCAAAACTTAAAATAAAAATCAAAGTATGTAGCCCACACTTCAAAATACTTAAGCAAAAAGATTGGTTAATTGGGTCCTGAATAGTGAGCATTGATTCACATACACTGAATAATGGATAATAAAGGCAGGTTTGTAACAGGGAAAAGCCAGGCAAGCTCCAAGGCATTAACATGAAATCCCAGGGAATTTCCTGCAGGTTAAATTGGTAAGGTAGAAAAGCTTCTTTTTGATAGGGTGAGAAAAATGCAAGTGGGGAGATGAAGACAATACAAATTACTATGCCAAGCTATGAGGAATACAATCCAAACCAAAAGAAAGAATTTGTAGTAAATGCTCCTTGAGCTCTGCCAGGCTTGGGACCATGACAGCTTCTCTGGGCAGCCTCTTCCACTGCCCAACCACCCTTGGGTGAAGAAACTTTTGCTGATATCCAACTTCAACCTTCCCTGATGAATCTCCAGCCCTTCCCTCAGGTCCTGTCACTGGTCACCAGGGAGCAGGGATCAGTGTTGCAATAATGCTCCCAATTCACACACGGCACCTAAGACACCAAAATCAACCTGAGTGCTCAACCTTGCTTATATCCTTTCAAAAAGAGCAGCAGGACTGCCCAGCACAGAATCACTCAAAATGTGTTTGATAGATGAGATAAGAAGCCAAATACACCCCAATTTCTCTGCCTCCTGAGCTGCTGAACACTTCTCTTATCTCCTTCTGAGCCTCCCAGATTGCAATCAGTGGGATACTTTGGGCTGTTCCCCTTGACTGCGATGTATTTTCAAAATTATTTTAAGGCTGTCTGCACTTGCTATTGTTAGGGGCTCGTTTTCACTATGCAGATGTATTTAAATGTATTCATCCTCCCCCACCTTTCTGTGTAGTGACTGTCAGCTGTGTCTGCACAACCTGCCAATTACAGTAACTTCCAGAACAATACCAGCCTAATTGATAGGCAGAGTAAATGAAGGAGCAAGGAGGAGATGATCAATGCTGGCAAACGAGTCCATAACACCCACAGTGGTCATCGGGTGTTCTGCTCCCTTAAAGACTTCAAAGCAGCTATTTGAAATTCAAATTAAAATGCATGAAGTGTGTGATCCTGCCTGCTTCATTCAGGATGGGGCAGAGTGGAGAATTTTAAATCATACAGGATTTTGGAGCCTAGTTCTCTTGTGTTTGAACTAAGGTTTTAAGTTTTATGAGGGAGGATCTTATAGAGAAGGATCACTCACAATATTTTGCTTAAGCTGTGTAGCTCAATATTGTCTTCAAGGGCAGACAGTGCCCAAGCACAGCAGCACAGTCCTCAGGCTTGATACAAATCTAGATATTTTCATAGTTTTGAGTCTCATTTCCACATTTCTATGTAGCAGATTGTAGGTACTCAAATACTCCAGGTATGGAAACGCTTATCTTACCCATGAAAAGGCATGAGATAAAAAGATAATTCCCTAAAATGAACCTCAGAGGGCAGACTGAATCTTTTCTTGTCTTTGGGATGATGAGCAGGTAACTTCTACCCCCAGTTACATCTGCCTCCTCTATTCTTGCTATGGACACGGGTTGATTTCTTGGGCTACAAGAAGTCCTGGACAAAAGATTCCTGGAACATTTGTGTCATGGGTAGTGTCTAAAATTTGAGGCAAATACCATCTTTAAGCCTAAAGCAGAGGTTTAGGCTGTGGATCTGTCTCAGTTTGTTTGGGGGATCCAGGCAGTGTTACTGTTACACACATTCTGTCATTTTCCTTTGCTTCAATTGCACTTTGAGTTTTTGGGGCGTTTTATTTAAAAAAGTCTGTGAGGAAGACTTCAGGACATTAAAAAACTGCTTTGCTGCAATATTTACATGAGATTCTGGGAGCTAATATTTCTCATAGGAGGCTGTACCTCTCTTTCCTCCACAGCAAGTTCTATTCCAGAACATACATAATTATATAAATCATTATGGACAAACACTGCAGTATTGATGTCACAGTGAGCCATCCTGCCACTGCCCTGTTGAAATCACTGCTGAGGGCCAGGGGAATGTCGTGATTTTAGGAATGGAGTAAAATTTTTCTAGGAGAAAAAGTACAGAAATGCCCATCTCTTTTGAACCAAAAGGGAAAGAACTAAAAAAGAAGCTGGCAGAAATCAGAGCATCCTGGAAGACCAAGGCTATAAATTGCAAGGGCATTTGTGTTTCTGCATTAGTTACTGATATCCATTCCAGGGAAACATCACTTTAGTTCTATCTCATAGAGTCCCCCATAATGGAAAATGTTTCATGCCCAGCTGCAGCTCATGGAAATTCACCTAAACATTGCTTTACAACTCACTTTTTTTTTCCTAGAGCTTTACCCCAAACAAGACATAGATTGTTGAGCCTGAAAGAACCCAAAGAACAACATGGTGGTAGTAAAGCTACTCCAGATCTTGAGGAAAATAAAATATATGCATATGGGAAGTATAGGGAGGTAAAAGTGACAAAGAGAAGTACAAGGAAAAGCTCTTAGTTTGTGAATAGAAAATATGAACATTATACAGAAATGTACACGCTGGAATAATGATTTTAGTAGCCAGTTGATGTACTCAATAGCTACAGAATAATAATCATCATCATCTGGCTTCTATATTCCTTTTGTCCAGAAAATCACTGAGCACTTTACAAAGGAGATCAACACCATTAGTACTATTTTAGATTCTAAAATCCACCTGAGAGAGGATTTTAAGCAGCAATCCCTCTGGAGCCTACTCTTGAATTTTGCTCATGATGGTTTCTTGCTTTGTCCACCAGCAGTATTTGCAAGTCTGAGCAGCCTGGCAAAATTGCACCAGGTGATGTTTTTCCCTTTTAATATGTGAGTGACATTTTTTTTTCTCTCCAATGACTCATCAGAGCAGAACCAGGGAAAACAGCTTTGCTTTTACACATTTCTAGAGCAAGACAACAAGGCTGCTTTAAGATTTTCCTTGGAGGGCTTTTCCTTCCATGTAATATTGAGTGACACCCTGTTCTCCAGTCTGAAGTGTTTCCACCTACATTGGGATCATTCCTTGACCTTGTAACAGCCTTCACCCACACCTTACCTAGAAATAAGTGTGAGTGAGATCATCCTAAGGCATGGTGACTGTAATTCAGAGCATGAAAGCACAGTGAAATCCAGTTATTTCCCTCCACCTTTAGCTGTGATCATTGGGATATTTTTAGTCAACTAAAACCAGTGAAGAAGAATTTACAGTATTTGCAAAAAAAAAATTTTAGGGTCTTGAAGTGGCCATCAGCATCCCTCAGTCTTTTCAAGAGCTGTGTCAAGAAAAAGATTAAAAGAATTTGCTTGATGTGTGGAGCAATCACTCTGGATTTCTTCAACCAACACTGGGAATGAAATAAAACCAACCTCAAGCAAGAAAACCAAAGACCAATTAACAAAAAATCCTCTAGGAGATTTTTCTCATTGATTGACCATGGTAAATGATTGCTTTAAATATCAAATTGCTCAGAAGCTTAGAAGGCTGGAGGAGAAATTGTTCTGTACCTCCTGCAACTCCATTCACCCGCCACATTCAGGGGTGGGTTCTCCTTTGGCCTTATATAAATTTGGGTAGAGTGAGGAGAAACACTGAGAGTGAATAATTTTATTTTATTCTCTGTGTCAGGTCACAACTTGAGTCAAACCTAGTAAACCATAAAATTTTATACATGGCCATATAAAGCAAGGGACATTAATTCATGTTTGTTTCAATCTCTTACTCTTAAACCAAACTTCAGCTCAAAGAGGAATAACCCACATTTCCAACATACTTTGAATTATGAGGAAGTGCTAGCATTCCACAAGCAAAAAACCACCAGATAAAACCATTATTAATTAAATTTTGTTCAGGATTTATCTAGTCTCAATGAAATTAGACATCTCTATGAACTTTAAACCAGAATATTTTGGAAAGCCTGAAAACTATCATGGAAAAGATTTGGAAGACAAAACATTGTTTTCAAAGAGCAGAAAATAGAATTTATTGTGTATTTTCCAAATTTTCTCATGTTCTAACACAGACTCATAGAATGATTTGGGTGGAAAGAGACCTTAAAAACCATCTTGTTGTCATGGGCAGGGACACCTTCCATAGACCTGTTGCTCCAAGCCCCATCCAACCTGGCCTGGAACACTTCTAGGAAAGTGGGGATTTCCTACTCCTTGTTGGTAGGAAATATGAGTATGATGCCTCAGGTTTTAACTTTTATATTTTTCACATTCTGTGCTGCTTTAGTGTGTGGGTCTGGGTTTCATATGAGGGGATGGTGAGCTCTCTGCACAGAGCAGAGAGACAAAACAATTCCTGCTCCAGCTGGGGACCAAGGACAAATGATCCAAATCTCAGGCCCAAGAGCACAAACACCGTGGGCTGAAGAGAGAAAAACAAGCAGGATGGGACTGCAGGGGCTAAAGCTGGAATTGAACAATGAACTCCAATTTGCAAATGGAGCAGAACTTATAAAAACGAGAGACCCTGTGATCGGGTGTCCATTTTGTGACCATTTTGGTTCATCTTGGGTTAATTTTGTGACCATTTTGGTTCACCTTGGGTGCAGCCCTGGCTGGGCCCTTGTGCTGCTCAAGGGATCCATTGAGGCCTTTTAATAAATCCCTGCTTTATTCTTTAACTCTGTCTAACCTCTGTTCTAGGTCAGCCCTCTCAAGGCATCAAGGTAACCACAGGGCTGAACACAGTTGTACCAACACAGGTTTGCCTGGAGTTTGGATGAGATCCCAATTCTGTGACAGGGGATGTGTGCCTTGACCATGATTCCTTTAACAAATTTCACATAAAGCAGCAACTCAGAAAAAAATCTCAAATCTCATCTCTGTAGCATGAGACAGGATTGTCATTGTAAACAAGAGGAAACAGCCTGGGGGGAAAGGAACCAATAACACCTGAAACAGCACATGCCATGAACTTGGGGATATTTTGAAATCAATTTATCCACCAGCTCCATTCCCTGACACATCACATATGCTTCCAGGTATCCTGAGATGCCACTGCCTGTCCCAGCTTTCACACCAGCTCCAAACTCCATTATTTTTCTCATCCACTGAAAAAGCAGAGTGTGGAAGAGTGCTCCCAGCAGATGGAATTGATACAGAAAATAGAAATAAAATTCCCTGGCAGAAATCAAACTCTCATTTCCCCATCGTTCACTGCAGAGGGTGCTGTCTGCCCACATTCCTGGTCCCTAGAAAAAGGTGGGGAAAGAGGATTGTGAACTATTTAAAAGTTTAAAAAGCTTGTTGAGGGATATTACCCAAATGCTCTAAAGTCTTGCACAATTAAAAAGACATAAAGTCACATTTCAGAGTCACGACAAAGTAAGTCACAGTGGGTATTATCATAGCCAGAGTGGAATTCTGAATAAGAACAAAGAGTTTAAATTAAAAAAAAAAACAACAAACAAACAAACAAAAAATAAACAAACCCCCCAAAAAACCCAAAAAACCAAAACCACCACCACCAACAAAAAAACCCAAACAAAGCAAAAAAGCACATTTTTCTCCCTGCTTTTAATGAAGTTTAAGTTGAAGTCTTTCTGAAGTCATTCTTGTAGGCAATAATGCTAAAGTATAAACAGTAACTCCCTCCTGGTAAAATCACAAAGTTTTAGGGATCTGTTTTCATACTGAAACTCTGGAAAACAGTGGAAACATCAGAATTTGTTATGAAACAAGAAAAGTGAGGCTCAAAGATGGTCAGCCCTGTCCTGTCCTTTGCACCTTTGCGGGGATGTCAAGGCAGATCTTGATTTCAGCTGAAATCACTCTTCTGATAGCACTAGAAAACCAAGATTTTTTTCCCCAAAACTGGAAGAGTTTATCTGTTGTCCTGCTTAACCTATAACAGTGTTGTTTAAAATAAAGGTGTGCATCTTTGGTATGCAGGGAAAATGCCAGATTTGCTGTCACCACTTCCCTTCAGACCTTATGCTTTTCCAATTTCCAGTTTTCAATTTTCCAGTTTCCTCCTCTGAGCAGAAACAGAACGATCATGGAGACAAAAGGGATTTCAAGGCAGAGATGGATTACAGCTGATTTTGGGAGGACAGGAGCTGCACCCCTTGAAAACAGCCAGTAAGCATGGCTGCCATAGCAGTGGCACAGAAATTTTTGCCCCATCCCTCATGCTGGATGTGTCCAAGTGCTAAAACAGATTCTCCATCCAGCCAAAGCAACCCTCAGGGTTCAGGGAACAACTGCTGTGCTTTGCTAACACCTTTTCCATTCTCATTGCTGTAAAAAAGTGTGTTAGCATGGAACCCAGGGAAGATGGGGCTGGGGGAATTTTAGGAATGAAATCCTTTCCTGTGGTGTGATAAGAGAGATGCATGGTAGAATCCTTCTCCATCATGTAATCTTCAATGAAAATTTGGATTCTATGTTCCTAATCTTGCAGCATTTCAAAGCTTTCTCCTGAAGCCAAGCGAGGAGAGCAGGGACACAGCAAGGGGGCACAAGGTTTAAAACCCACGATAGTCTTAAAAATCATGACAGCTAAAATAAGGGAGGGGAGGGAAAATAAGCAGTTGTGACTGTTGTTATCCCCAGTCTTTGAGTCTTTTCCCAACAATTTTTTTCTGAACATAAAGATGGGAAATATCAAGGCTTGACTGAGAAAAAAAAAGTAACTCTTGTCTACAGTTCTAAGTCAGATTTTTGCTCATCTTCCACATAATAAATTTGCCTTGATTGTTTAAGGAAAGCTCATGAAATTTGAGTTGAACTGAGTGAAGAACCTATTGCTTCTATCCCACTGAAGAATCTTTTGCCTCAATTATTTTTTCATTGCATTAGGCCAGTGACAGTGAAGTCACAAAGACTTAGAACCAGTTCTAATCAATACAATTTATATATTCAATGATCAGCGTGAGTTCATGGAGTTGTTTAAAAGCCTTCCCTCAACTGAAGACAGACACAAATCTGTGGTAATCACATGTTCTCTGAACAGAGAGAGACTTGGTTCTCCCAGGATTTTCCTGGGAAACTGTGAGAAGCTGTGAAAAACGTAGAAAAAAGGATTCAAACAATTATTATCTCTCTTTCTGCAACTGCTGTTTATAGATATGGGTCTCCACAGTGTGCTGTTCATAGTTCACCAATAGTGTGAGAGAAGATTCCTAAAGGCCAATCAGGTCTTAGATCCACCATTGTTTCTATAAGAACTGTAGATTTCTAATAATAAAGTGTCTTTTCATGCCTTCTGTATCACCTTTGGCTATCCCTGATACCCCTTTGGTGATAAATCTAATTAAATCAACAAATCCTTAGAAATCTTCTTTAAAACCTCAAGTTTCTGGAGATACTTCCCATAAACCAAGGGCCAAAGGGCACTTTTGGGTGTGCACAAGGCTGACAGACCCCTGACATTCCATGGACACCCAAAAGCCACCCCAGGAGCAGCTGCTGTGCAAACACACACATGAGGGAAGCACCAGGACATCTCAGACACGGGGAGCAGGTGACTCACAAGGCACCCCAGGGTGCCCAGGATTTGAAATTAAACATGCAAAAAACAAATCAGAATTCAGGTAATAAATTCCTTTGATGTGAGCTGTTTCAAGGGTCAATTAACCTTAAATTTAAAGGATAGGCACTAGAACATTTAGTCAGCTGAACTCTTAGAAAATTATAACTTCAGGGGAATTTTGAGAGGGTAGAGAAGGAAGTACAGTGATATTCTCAATTTCAGGGAATTAAAAAAGATATTAATTAAACAACTGGTATTTTAGTGAAACTGCTTCTAATCAAACAGCTCTTTTTCCAGTAAAGGTGAATTCTGCAGTAGACACGTGGCAACTTTTCCTCATATCACAGACTATCACTATCTTTAAATCTGATCTAACTACTTTATTTAATAATTATTAATAAGCCAATAATAGCAACTTTACTATCGTCTTCTTAATTCCTCCTTTTTTTAAAATGTATGTGGAGTGCAGATATATTTTCTATTGAACTCTCCCTCTGCCTTTCATGCCAACAAAACTCACCAATATCAACTCACCATCAAAGACTTACATATATCAGCACTAAGTTCCTTAAACCTCATGGAAAATTGTTCACATTAAGAACACTCTAAGTGTTTCAGAGTGCTCTAATTTTTACACCATATTTCATGTAAAGAAATACTGTGTAGATAGTACAGTAAAATATTCCCCGTTCAACATTATTTTTCTACAATTAATTATAGAATTCAAGTCTTCAAGATTGTGGAAGATTTTCCTGGTCACCGGCTCACATATCAAGATTCAAATCTGCAGCAAGTGTAGAGAAAATACACCAAATATCTGCTATGACACTCAGCCATACAGGAGTTACTGGATGCATTAAACTATATTTGATACTAATTTTGAGTGGGGAGAAGGAAAATGCATATTTAGCATTTTTGCAAAGGTTTCTGAGTCACAGAGCAGAGATCCAGGATGAGATGGAAACAGCAGAGATCCTCTGGCCTCTTCACTCACCCCACTAACAAGAATTAGCTGAGGTGTGAAACTCAGGGAACAGGAGCATATGTAGGTGTTATTAACAGTGTGACTCCCCACCATCACTCTACACATGATAAATTCCTTTTTACTACTGTGAAATGTATTTCTGCATCGTGGCATTTTCAGTTGCCATTACCTTCTCTTCTGCCTTTGAGCTGAGCTTCACGGAGGCAGCAAAGATCAACCCTGAACCCAAGGGTGAAAATTTTGAAGCTTCAGGGGAGCATAGTTGAACTTCATGATAAATTCTCTCTTTTTTTCTAGATAACAAAGGCAAATAGAATCTAAAATTTCATGGGGCAAATTGCGTTAATGTGAGATACTGATGGAAAGAGATACTCACTGTGAAGATAGAATCCATTGACTCCTCATGGCTTCCCTGTCCTCCAGCCCCACAGCTTGTGATCCAATATAATTAATTCATTATATCATTAATTCTGTGCAGGTAGTTGGTTGTGTAAGCTCCATACCTGCTTTTGCAGAGAACCGGCCATAAATACATTCATTACCTGGCTTCCATGGGATTTCTGAAATCTCATCATAATGCAGAAGAGTTTCTGAGCTGCTACACTGTCTGATCCAGATTCTTCTGGAATTCATGGGGAAAATCCCTCAGGTCTTTTCCTTGTTCTTGAGAATTGCATTGAGTCTCTCCCACTTTGCAGATCCTTTTCTGAACCCACCCAACTGTTCATTTAAACATCTCCTTATTAACACTATACAGTGGAAGATTTCAGTTTCACATCCTGTCAGATTTAATTACAAGCTTCATGTTTTCCTTCACTACATGTGCCTCTGCTGATGTTTAACCAATCTCTTTTTGTTCAGGGAGGAGTAGGGTTTACACAAAAGCTCTGATTATGGCAGAGATAATTGCATTTCAGTTTTTGCAGGATTATTCTGCTTAGGCATCTATCCCTACGTGCTCACAGTCACTTCCACCATCTCCACAAAGCGACTCCCAAAACAATACCAATGGCTCAATAACAGTAAAGTCGCTAAAAATGTGATTTTTTTCAAGGTGAAAAATGACCTTTTGTGTTCCCCTCCTTCTCCCAGCCTGCAGGGGTTGCAGTCAGTCCATCACACACTGTCTCTGCAGCCCTTTCCTCCTTAGGGAATGACTGCTTACACTCATCCCCTGCTCCAGCCTGGGGTTCATCCCACAGTCCTTCATGGACTTCTCCAACACAGGTCCTTCACCTGGGCTTCAGACCTCCAGGAACTGCTTCAGGATGGGTCCCTTCCCACTGGGTGCATCCTTTAGGAACAGGCATGTTCCTAAAGGATCCAGCATGGATCTCCCACAGGGCCACAAATCCTGCCAGAAAATCTGCTCCAGAGTGGGCTCCTCCAGGAGCTGCAGGTGGATCTCTGCTCTCCATGGAGCTCCCTGGGCTGCAGGGGCACAGCTGCCCCTCCATGGGCTGCACCAGGGGCTGGAAGAACCTCAGATCTGACACCTGGAGCAGCCCCTGCTCCTCCTACCCTGCCCTGGCTGGGGAAACCCAGGGCACCACTGGGAATATTTCTGTGTCTGCTCTGGGGTGCCCTGACCCCCAGGGCAGCACTGACTTTGACCCTCATTCATGGAGAAAGTTTCCCAGACTTCAAGATAGACTGGAATCCACAAAAGTGTGAAATAGATTATAGAGAGCAGTGTAGGTGTATCACTTGGGGAGAAATTGAGGTTTTGGGATTTTTAGTATGTTGTGGATGGCAGCAAGATGGAGGGCACAGGGTGTCATCCTGGGTTTCTTCTTCATGCTTCTTCTTCCTTCTTCCTCTTGGGTCTGGATGGCATTTTGTAATTGGGCAGAAAAGTCTGCATTGTGGGCCCTGTGGGATCAGTTATTGGGTTAAAAGGGAAATAATGTAAATATCAGTTCTTAATTGAATAGTTTAGGCTCAAAAGACTTTGTAACAAGAGATACTTGGCCATTTTGTGCCTTCTAATGAAGAGTTGCCAAACTCACAGTAGTGAGGCTGTCTTACTGATAAGAAATAATAAACACTTGAGTCCCAACATGAATTACTGTCTCAAGGACTTTCAATCCAGACCCAGAGAAACCAATAACTGGGACGACCACACTGGGGGCTGCAGGGCTGCTCCTTTCACACCTTCTCACTGCAGTTGTGCAGGTTTTCCCTCCCCCTTACACACATCATCCCAGAGGCATCACTGCTGAGCTCAACCTTGGGTCTGTCTTAAATCTGGCTGGAATTGGCTCCATGGACATGGGGGAAGCTTCCAGCAGCTTCCCACAGAAGCCACCCCTGTACCAAAGCCTTGTCATGCAAACCCAGTGCACCTTTTAATTCCTCTTCTTAACTTGTTGCATACTTGGTCTGACCAGGAGTTCTGAGTAGCTCACCACAGGTTTGTTCTTTGTTTCCAGATGCATCCAGGAAGCAAATATCCTTTTAAAGCTAAATTCTTTCATTTTTGAACTGAACTCTACTTTTTATCTCCTTTTAAATAATCACAGTGGCACTTCCAAGATCTTTGTAATTTTTTTTTCTTTTGCTTACTCTGCCTGTCTTTGATTTATTCTGGGTTGCTGCCAGACATTTTATGCTATATTGGTGGTTGATGTGAGCTCCTCCACTGCTTCTTCAGCACAGACAACACTTGGTGCTTCCACCTTACTGACACAAAGTGACAAATTGCTTCATGAGGAAGCATAGAAAACACAGAAAAAACTGCTTCAATTACTTTTTCCCATGTTCAGGAGAGATTATTTTCATGTTTGGACATAGTAGCAAAAGGACCAGTGACCTTCAGTCAGCTGAAATTCTGTTTTCCTTCTGTGCCTGTCAGTATGGACGGATTTCCTTTTTCTTTTTAAGTCTTACATTTTATTTTATTTTTAGTATGTGTTGACTTCCTCAGCACATTGGCACTGAGCATCCCACTCGGAAGGGAGGAAGGAAGGAAGGAAGGAAGGAAGGAAGGAAGGAAGGAAGGAAGGATTTGATGATCATGCCTTTATTTAGCAAAATTTGCACATTACAGAATACTCTGATGTGGAGAGCACTGTCAAAAAGAGAGTCCTTGCCAGGGAATGATAAGGTGTATTTGCAGAACATGAATTTAGGTAATCTCTTGAATGTATTTAGGTGAAATATGGTAAAATACATATCATATTTACATATGGTTGGCTGGATTTTTCCCTTCTGAAGTGAGTTTAGAACTTTTCTCTTCCTGCTTGCACCAGCATATTTCAAGCAAACTTCCAGTTTCAGAGCTGCTTTAAATGAGTCTTGCCTTACTACGGAGGGACAATCATGTGGTTATCTTCTTATTATTTTTTCTTTTCTAATTTTTCTTCCAGAATGAAGAAATTTTGCTTTGCTGTGTAAGATGAAAAGGAAGAGCAAAGCAGTTCAACACCAACCCTCTATGTTTTCCAATTTTTAGATTTCACTTCACATTCGAAGACCACATTGGGTTTTGATATATTTCCACCTTTTATTTTTTATCTTTTATAATTTGTTGTCACTGTGAATTTAACATGACCCAAGTATAATTAAACAGAAATTTAATTAAAGGAATTACAGGATTACAATGAAACCATCCTCCCCTGATTAAAGCTCAGTGTCAAAAGAGTGGTCAGGGCAAAATTCAAACAGATTCAGTGCTCTAAGGCTGATCAGTGTTCTCTCTTTTCAACCTCACTTCTCTGGACTGAAGGGAGCTGAAATTACCCTGGTAGTACCATACTTGCCAGGACTGAACTTAATAGTGAAAAAATGAAAGCTTTGAACTTGCAGGGTCAATATTGGTGGGTTTTGATGTGATGTAGAAGCTTTTGGCTCGGAAATGACTGAGAAGAAGGAGCTGTGTACACAGAGAGACCACAAACAGAGACACCGACTCCTCTGGGCCTGTGCTCAGGGAATTCCTGGGATTTGGACACACTGCTGAGCTAGGAAAACACATGGATGTCCCTTAGCCATGCTCAGCAGTGCCCAGAGGAGAACAAGGTGCAGAATCACAGAAACACAGAATAACTGATGTTGAAAAATGTCGGGACCCAGGACATCCCTCTGGGTGTTCTGAGCAGCCCAGACCCATGCCTGGGGTCTCGGAGACCCTGGCACAGAGCCCAAAATGCCTGTGGTTTTGATTATGGCCAGTGGAGCAAATTATCAACCTTGTATGAAGATCAGCAAGCCACAACAGTTTAAGTAGAATATTAGTGAAGTTATCACAGGGTGGAGAAATAGATTTTAGGGTTTTTGGTATGGAGGTTCAGGAGGCAAGATGGAGGGAACTGGGTGTGTCCAGCCTTTCTCCTTCTTCTCCTTGGCCTCCATCTTCTGCTGTGATGTTGGCACTTGGGGATTGGTTTAGAATAGAAGTGCACTGTCTAACATGGGTTATAGGCATTGGAAATTAAAAGTAAATATGATGTACGTAGTTTGTAGTATAAAAAGACGACACTGCCTCGGGGGCAGTGGGAGTGCCTGGAACTGTCCTGCTGGATGGACCTTGGCAGGGCAGCAGAAAATATTTTACAGATAAGATAGAGTAAACAACTTTGAGACCGAGAAATGAAGAGCCCTGACTCCTTTAAGTGCCGGGCTGGGAAAAGAGACTTTCAATCTTTTCTCGGGTCATTCTGACAAGCTAATGATCCTGACAGGAAAAGACCTCCAAGATCCTCGAGTCCAGCCAGTGGCTGATCACCAGTTGGAGCACCGAGTGCCACATCCAGGCCTTGCTTGGACACCTCCAGGGATGGTGATCCCACCACCTCCCTGGGCAGCCCCTGCCAAGGTCTGACCATCCTTTCCATGGCCAAATTCCTCCTGATGGCCACCCTGACCCTCCCCTGGCCCAGCCTGAGGCCGTTCCCTCTCCTCCTGTGCCTGTTCCCTGGAGCAGAGCCCGACCCCCCCAGCTGTCCCCTCCTGTCAGGAGCTGTGCAGAGCCACAAGGTCCCCCTGAGCCTCCTTTGCTCCAGGCTGAGCCCCTTCCCAGCTCCCTCAGCCTCTCCTGGCACTCCAGACCCTTCCCCAGCTCCATTCCCTGGACAGCTCCATCTCCTCAATGTCCTTCCTAAACTGAGGGGCCCAAAACTGGACACAGCTTTCAAGGTGTGGCCTCACCAGTGCCCAGCACAGGGGGACAATCACTGCCCTGGCCAGTGAAGTTCTGTGATGAGCTGTGAAGTTCTCACATCAGAGAGGAAATTCAAATACATCAAACTCTGTTGAAACAAAAAGTTTAATTTTTTTTTTCTTTTTAATACGTGGGACAAAATGTTCTGAGAAAAATTCCAGAATAATTTTGTCATCAAATCTTATTGTTCTACACTGGAGCAATGAAACACAGGAAAGATCCAGCCTTGGATAAGGAAGGGAGAGACTCAGCTGGTTTTTTTGTACACTAAATGTCTTCAAAAGGCTTGGGCTAAATTAACTTCACTGTAGGGCACTTGCAGACCTAAGAGACATTAGAAGTTATTTTTTACTCCTTATGGGTGATGATTGAGCTTTCAAAGGTGTTAAAAGCTGCTATAAAACTGGAGAGACCCATCCATGCAAGTATAATGATAAAAGTTTCTACAGGCAGCCCTTCACCTCCATACCACCTAAAAAACAGGTTTTGCTAGGAAAACAGTTTTGGCAGAAATCTACTTTTGTATGTGGCTAAACTAACATCCACTGTTGTTGTTGTGTCACTTGGTGTAGCTCAGGGCAGGAATAAACAAGTTGTTAATAAAGTATTTGATCTTTAGTCTTTGCAGTACTTAATGAAGCCTCAGTGTACCTGGTCCTCAGAGCCTCCCAAAGCAAACTGGGGCCTCCCAGGAGGGAGGAAAAAGCAAGAAGAAATCCCTGGAAGCTGTCATGGCAAAGTTCAGCTATGCAGCTGCCACAGCAGCAGGTACAGACCCCGAAGGGGCAGGAACTCTGCCTGTCTTGGTTTGAAAAGCCAGGAGTGTGCTAAGGAAAGCAGGAGCCTTCCTTGAAATAGAAAATGTAAACCCCCTCCCTCTGAATTATTATAAATTTGAAATTAAGGGGCTCTCAGGCAAAGATATGGGAAGAAGAATAACAGTTCTTTACTAGGGAAAAAATAAAAGTAAAATAAAAATGAAGTAATACAAAACAGTGCTGCCAGAATCAGAGCAGGCCCTGTCCCCTGTGTGTCAGGGTGGTGTCCCAGCCCCATCCCATGGGGGCTCAGCCCTCCTGCAGTGCCAGCTGTGCTTCTGCTGCAGCAGGGATCCTGCACAAGGGGGGAGTTTTCCTCTGCAACTCCAGGGCTGCTGGAGATGGGCCTGGGCTCCCTCTGGCAATGCAGGGCAGCAGAAGCTGCTCCTCTGGCAATGCACTGGGCAAAGGCTGCTGTGCTGTCCCAAACCTCAGATTGGATCCAGGTAGGAATGCTTGGCTCCTCCCCTGGGCAGAGCATCTCCCCATGGGATGATGGAATTTGATCAGCCATGCAGGGACACTCACTGGCCATGGACAGAAGATAATTAATAATTAATGGCCCATGAACAGCAGAGATCTCCTGGAGGGAGGATTGGTTGTGGAAGAGATAAAGAAAACTGCCCAGTGAACAGAAGAGAACTGCCCCACCTCTGACAGATGATAACAGAACATCCTCAGCCACACCTTTGTAATCTAAGACACTGCCATGTGCTTGGATATGAGATATTTATCTGTTAATTCTTGATAGAAACACACACTGATGGAAAGGAGGGATCTGCTGATAAGCTTGTAAAACAGTCAGTGCTGTTGTGTTGTGGGAATGAGGCAGGTATTCAAAAAGGATAATGGAGTTTCTTTTACTTTCCTGAGCATGTATTTGTTATTTTCTCTTAGAAACACAATTTGGACAACCCCACATGGGTTTTTTTAAGATGTGTCTTTGAATCCCTTACTGCATGGACCATAACAATATGAAGTTATTTTACATATCATTACTGATTGAGCACGGTGCAAATTTAAAAGCAGATATTCTGCAGAACCATCTAACACTCACTCACTTCAGCCAGAACTCTTTCAAAAGACCATGATTCATCAGGGAACAGAACAATTTCCACGTCTAAAGCTCTTTTTTTTTTTATTTTATTGTGTCTCTAAGTACTTCACAATCAGTGGAGAACTGTCATTTTCCAGCCCACTTTATGTCATGAGCTAAGTGACTAACCTGTTCAAAGTGTTTAGTGTCAGCTTGGAAAACAGAAAAATCCAGACAAAAGGAGAAAATTAGCATCCTGAGGAGTACAAAAAAGCTCATACAAAGATGAAGATTCAAATAATCTCCATTCTAATCTTCTGAAAAATACCCAAAGGCCTGAGAGAAAGGAGTTTCTCTAAATTTTTGGCTGATGATATATCTGAAGCTGTTTTCCCTAAACAGAAAGTTTTATCACACTAGAAAAGTTGGCTTTTAGAATGTGTGATTCTTCTGAGGAGCCTTTGGAGCATTGTGTGTGAAGAGTCAGAAATGAAACAGAAGATGAAATGCAGGCTTAGTGTGGGTAGATAATGACAAAATAACTTGATACCTTTCTCTGAAAAATTAAGATTTTCCTTGAAAAGTATTACAGATTTAAATCTGCTAGTGTGGGTAGGATACAGCAGCAGCTGCAGTGCCATGGGGGCATAGCCAGAACTCTGCTGAGGGGACACCAGGAAAAGGGGAGGTGACATCAGGCAGCAGGCAAAGAACTCACTGGCAGAGTTCCCCAGGAAATAGGGCTCAGGTCTCAGCTCATGTCATGGTTTCTGTTATGAACTGGCACAAAATGACACTATAATTCAATTTCCCAATGAAAAGCTAGAGGGCATCTTCCATTAACAGACAAATCAGGACTTTATATCCTAAAAGCTGCATGACCTCGAAGACTGGAATTAAAAGAAAGCTGAAAAGAATTTAAAAGGGAAAAAAAAAGCAAGATTACATATTTGGAGACATTTCTGTAGTGAGCTGGAGCACGGCAGTTGGAAATGAGTGAGAAAGAGGAGCAGCGGTGCAGCACAGCTGCCAACAGGGTGAGGGGGAAATGCTGGGCTGATGCCAGCAAGGAGGAAGCTGAATGCAACAGCCAAAAACTGCTTCCAATAGACTCAAGGAAAATTGTTAGCCTGGTATAAGAAATGGAAGAGATCTCATTTGAAATGCAGCATTCACATCTCTCTGTTCATGGCCAACAAAGATTGAGGAGGTGGAAGGAGAGACTGTCCTGGTCAGGCAGTGAGAGCCCTCTTTGGGATGTGTTGGAACCCCAGATACTGAGAATTTTGGGCTTTCTGTGCTGAAAGGCCCAGACCCTCAAGAAAACACTACATTTGACCTGAAGCCATAGAGAAGGCTTCCAAAATTGAATAGTAAAACTGAGATTATGAGTGTCTAGTTTGAATAGAATGTGACAATGTGTTTGGATGGAATGAGCGAGGCAAAAGCAGCCTTGGTATTCCAAGCAAAAGGCCAAGGAGAGCTGGGATTGTCCTCTGTCAGTACCCCAGTGGAACAAACTCCAGGGATAGAAATGATCTTGTGAAGCTGAAAAACCAAATTTAGAACAAGAGCATCTGATTTGAACTGTCAATGAGTGCCTTTGAGCTGATAGCAAAAAGATTTATGGGCTATTCACTTAAGAGTTGGACTTGATGATCACTGTGGGTCCCTTCCAACTCAGAATATTCTGTGATTCTGTGATTTCACACTTCAGGACTGGTGAAGCCTTGGAATAGCATTTAATAGAAGAAAAAGAAATAAAAGTGGTTTTGTAACAGCTGCCATGTGGGATTCAACTTCAGTTTCCATCTCTCACAAGAACAGAGGATGCTCTTTCTGAGCAAAGTACTATTCTCTATTTTGGGCTAAATTACCTCCTGGCTAAGTGCTCATCTCTGAATCTGCACAGCAATGCAATGATGATTTCTTTTCTGGCAGATGACAGCATGGAAAATAATGGCACCTCTGCAAATCTTCTTTTACCCTCTCAGAGCAGGGCATGATGAGAAAAGACTGCTCTCTCTTGAGAGATGGGTTGGAGGTGGATGGAGATGCTGATGGGCTCCTGTGAGGCACATCATGATGAGAGCTCCTCTCTACACTGCTCAAGTTCAAATGTTTACACCATTGACCAGCTCAAAAAAACCTGAAATGTGCTGCTCTACTTTGAGCATCTTGCAATTTCAGACCTTTTCTTTAAAAAAAAAATAATAGGATTGGTTGCATATGATCTCAACCACTGGAAAAAACCCACCTGTGTATTATTTCATTTATGCTCAGCTCTGAGTTGCCTAATATTGCAACTGGGTTTTATTCATAAAACTAAAGTTTTATTCATAAAACTTTTTCTCAATTCAGTTAATATGGTTGAAATTAAATTAATTAAAAAGGGAAATGGATTTCTGTTCAAGCTCATTGCCCTGAATTTCCAGAAACACTGCTCCTTACAGTGTTGCTTCCCCTAACTTAAACTTCTTCCTCTCCTCTGTTTAAATGAAACTTGTCCCTGCAGCTTTCAGTGTGCAGCACAGAAATGTCCTGTGTGATGTGACCTTGAAGCTTCACTGATGGAAGGAACAAAACCTGGTGCTCTCCAGGGCGCTGATCATTTGGGAAAATATTGGAGATTCTCACAAGCACTGTGCAGATTTTATCTTATAACTACTTTTAAACATGTACAATGGAATATAGAATTAATCTGAACTCTTTCTCTTCTCAGCTGGTGAGAAGATGGTGAATGTAATGCGCTCTGACACCTTCTCAATCAAATTTATTTTTCATCCTTTGCTCCTCCTCCATTTTCCTGGAGCTGCCCAAGTCCCATCACTTGTTTTTTAAGCAGCACTTGGTGTTGCAAGCACCTGTGAAAAGTTCAATACCAGACATTGCTGGGGTGCTCTTCTGAAACCATCTCTTTTTTCACCATTATTTCCTTATTTAACAATGCCAAAGCCCTGCTCTTTTGTGCACATCTCGTGGGAAAAATCAGAATTCTTTGAGGCAGTAGAGCAATGCAGAACAATGCTGAGTGTATTAACAGTATAGTGACTTGTGGAGCAAAATTCTTTATTTGTGACTGTGGAGAAAAATTCTTTATTTATTGGTATGAGGTAATGAGGCAAAAAGCCCAAAGCTAATGAGGTAAAATTCTGGACAACTGATGGGTTTTATGGGTTGTAAGAAAGTAAAAAACCTCAGCAAACATGATCCTACTTCCATCTTTCTCTCCATCTTTGGAGGAGGGCCTGGAATAATTTCTGGCTGACTTCAGCAGAGCAAGAACCCTTCCCTGTCACTGTTATTCCAGGTGAGACTTTCTAACAGCTTTGTTTTAGCAGGATGACACTGAGAGGAATGTTGTTTATGGTGGGTGTAAAAAAATGCAGGATTTGATTGGAGTAAAACCAGAGAGATGGGGCCTATTTCACTGGGGCTTTTTAAGGGATAACTCATTTGGACCTAGTTTCAAAGACAAGTTTTAATTAAAAGCACATTGTGCAGATTTGTAAGAAAGTGGCTAACTGGTAGAAGGTCAGCTATCTTGTAAGCAGCAAGTCATGGGAAAATTGTGCTATTATGGGTTACATAAGCATAACAAAGCTTTCATCTATAATTACTATTAAATTCATCGTCTTTGAATAGGCTCCACAGCTCTGCTGGCCTTCAGGGCTTTAGCTAACATAGGGTTTGACTTTTTGCAAGTGAAAGATACTTCCCAATCAGCAAAGAATATAATGAGACCTGATTCTATCCTTTCAGTGGGCAGAGGAGAGAACAAAGGCAAAACAACACAGAGAGAGCTGGGGCAAAAATTGCAGCAGATAAAATTCAGCTGGTGTTCCAGAACAGAGCAAATTTAACCCCAGAAAGTCTTTGTTCATTTATGTAACCTTGAGGAAGGACATGTCCTGAGATGACAGCTGATAAAAAGGGACATCACTTGTCATCTGCCAAGAGTAGACAGGTCATGGGCAGAATGTTGTATTCAGAGAGAGGAGAATGATTGCTTATCACAGCTGTTCCAGAAATTGTGCCAGGGAATGGATTCATCCTCAGGTTCAGAGGTTGGAATCAAGATCATCACCACAGACATCATCTACATTGGCTTTAGAGAGCAAGGGAACAAAAGTCTGGCAGATGGAACAAGTGTCACCAAAAGTCAACACAAATCTTTAAGAGTGACATGGAGCTCCTGGAGCAGGGCCAGTGGAAGCTGCAAAGGTGATGGAGGGACTGAAACATCTCCCTGCCCAGGGAAGGCTGGGGGAGCTGGGGCTGTTCAGCCTGGAGAGGAGCCCCAGATGAGAAGGGCACTCAGCCCTGGCTGTCCCTGTCTCTCCTTGGCTGTCCCTGGGTGTCTCTGGGTGTCCCTGGTGTCCCTGGGTGTCCCTGTGTGCAGGGAGGGGCAGAGCAGGGCCCAGGCTCTGCTCCAGGACCCAGAAATGGCACCAGAGGAATGGGCAGGGACTGAGCCCAGGGAGTTCCACCTGGACCTGAGGAAGAACTTCACTGAGAGCCCTGAACAGATTGTCCAGAGAGGCTGTGGAGTCTCCTCACTGGAGATATTCCAGAGCCATCTGGACACAACCCTGTGCCCTGTGCTCTGCCTGAGCAGGGAGCTGGGACCAGGTGACCTCTGTGGCCCCTTCCAGCCTGACCCATCTGGGATTCTGTGATTCTGTTGCAAAGATTCTAAATACAAAGATGGACTTCTAGCTTTGGTTATTTCCATGTGGTATTGTTATAACCAAGAGCAGGAGAGCTCCTGTGTGTGTTTAGGTATATACAGGGCTGATCTTTGATGTCCTTCACTGAGACACATTGGCTTTGGTTCTGCTGAATTCATTCAGCTGTATAAATGTCCACAGAAAAACATCTAGCATCAATGAATTAACATCTAACATTAATGAATTAACATCTAGCATTAATGTATTAACATCTAGCATTAATGTATTAACATCTAGCCTGCTTGAAGCTGGACATGGCCTCTGATCTTGTCATAAATGCCGCTGGTGGTGGCTTTTCCTTTCAAACTCTTTTTTATTCAAACTGGTAAATGCCCAAGTAAGTCAAGTTAGTCAAAACTAGTTACATCTGAAATCTTGACAGGACCCCCCCCATCCAAACTGAAACATTACCCTGCTGACTGGACATGAAAAATGCAATCTCAGGTTTATTTAAAAGAAGTTGCACTCAAAGAAAGCATCATCAGCTCAGGTGTAGAGCAATGCTGAGTGTATTTACTGACAAAATAGTGACTTGTGGAGCAAAATTCTTTATTTGTGGTTATTGGTATGCCCCAAGCTAATGAGGTAAAATTCTTGCTAACTGATGGTTTTTATGGGTTGTAATAAATTTAAAATATTTTCTTTCCCACAGCATGGCATTGAGACATTCCTTCTTGCAATTATTTCGCCTTAGGACTATAAATCTGCTAATTATTTCTATTTTACCAGTTAGGATAGTGCAGATTGTATTGTAAGTTTTGAAGAAAAGGTCACCTAAAGAACAGAAAGTGCCCTAAATTTTGTTGCTGGTACATGACCAGGTAACTCATGATTGTGCTTTTATGATGCTGTCTGGACCACTCAATTTCTCTAGAGAGGTTCTTCAGCTTTTATGGTAAAAACACACTCAAGTTCTCCCTTCTTCATGTCATTTTCTCAGGCAATATTATGTTAATTTATATAGATATTTATTTTCATTGAAGCTCCTTTATTTCCCTGGATATTTTCTAGCTCTTTCCGCAGTGTACAGACAAAGAATTATTTCTGTTTCTTTATTGCATACCACAGAGCCAAAGATCTGCTTATCTTCTTTATTACATGAATTATAAAATATTTAAAGATACTTTTCCCCCCTTAAATATTTCAGTAGATACATAGACTAAGTGATGTGCAAATTCTCCTTCTGGGGAGACAGAGACTTGTGCTTAACTTTACAGATAAATGCAAGGGGACCACCTGTGCATACATTTTTTAAGACTGAAAACTTAATGTGCCATGGAAGAATAGCTGCCAGAGCCACTTTTCAAGGAGCAAGACATGGAAGTGTGTTTTCCCAACAGGTCTGTTTTCCTTATCACCTGCCGCCATTTGCCCTGAGGAGTGAAAAATTACTCCTTGAAAATGCATTCCTAGATTAAGAATTCTATGCCCAGTACATGCTGCATGTGAGCTTTCCTCATGTGGGAAAACAGCATGAAAACACACAAACATCTGGGCAAACATCTGCTGGCCTTCACTGCAGCTAATTCACCCATCATCTCCCTCATCCTGGGCTTTTCTCCCCCAGTTTCCACTGCTTGAGCAAACAGGTGATTTGTGGTTGAATGCCAATGCATAATAATCCAAATTATCTTTCCCAACTCCATTTATTTCCCTCAGTTTCTCTTCCTCTTTTTCCATATTAAGATTGATGTGTGTATTTTTACCTGCAACCCAAGGAGTTAATTCAGAATATTCACTTGCAGAGTCCATTTTCCATGTCTTGTTCTCTTCCAAATAACCAAGTTTGGCTTTCAGCTTTGGAAGTGCTTGTGCAGTGATTCTTGCAAATTAATGGCATGGGAATGGGATTATATTTTTCTATCAAATATTACAAGGACAGGATTTTCTAGACATGGATTTCAAGAAGCTGGAATAGGAAATGGAAAGACAGTATATGGTTTTTCAGTACTTTTAGTAATTTCTGCCTTACTTACCCACACTTACAATGTATGGCTTGGGAAAAGAAAATATATTTGCTTGAAGAGTATATTTATATTTACAAAAAATGGCTTGAGGGTGCCTGCCTTTCAATAAGACCTGAATGTACATAAAAGATATTTCTACTTCTTAATTAGGCTCCTTGAAAATTCAGGCTAAATATGTGAGTGAGCACTGCTCATAGCTCGAGGGTTAGAGGGCATCTTACAAGAAATATAAATTCATAATTGCAGAAGGTCTTGAAATTGGAAAGCAAAATTGAAAACATGATTGTGCAAATATTAGCACAACTCAGAATGATCAAATTAATCCAATTCAGCTGGTCATGATTTCCAAGGGTTTAAAGCTGACTAGAACAGAAAGATTAAATAAAATTGAAATAATGTTGCAGCTTTATACCTGCTTAAAGTAATCCAGGACATCAGACTTAATGAAGGTTAGGATTTTAGGTGATAGGTTTGTGTATGTGTGAGGCAAAAGAATATCTTGAAACAACAGCACTAAAGCTGCTTTAAGGATTCTCCCTGACTTTTGTCCTGTGTATCTCTGGATGCACTGTAAATACAAATTAATTTCCATCTCTGCTTCTTTTTGGGGGGTTGTTTCCAACTTCTTCCCCTTCTTGCTTTCATCTGGATATCCTCTTGTTCTGTATTTGGGTTAATAAATTTACATAGAGAGCTTTTCTTTCCAAAAGGACCATTTGATCATCTAAATATTGTATTTGCAGGGATGCTCTGACAAAGGCAGGAATGCTGAATCTGACTCCATGTTCTCAGAAGGCTAATTTATTATTTTATGATACTATGTTATATTAAAGAATACTATACTAAACTCTACTAAAGAATACAGAAAGGATACTTACAGAAGGCTAAAAAGATAATAATGAAAACTCCTGACTCTCTCCAGAGTCCTGACACAGCTTGGCCCTGATTGGCCAATGAGTGAAAACAACTCCCAGCAGAATCCAATGAAACAATCACCTGTGGGTGAACAATCTCCAAACACATTCCACATGAGCAAAACAGAAGAGAAGCAAATGAGATAAGAATTATTTTCCTTTTCTCTGAGGCTTCTCAGCTTCCCAGGAGAAAAATCCTGGGTGAAGGAATTTTTTCAGTCAATGTGAATGCCAAAATCTAAGTCAGATGAATTTTTCCTGTGACCATGAGAGATAAAACTTGCATGTCAGTGGGTCTGGATTTCCTCTGTCCCAGGAGCCCCTCCAGGATCTGAAGGATCTCCTTCTCTCAGAAGTAATTAACCAAAAGTCACTTGTCAACATCAATCTGACAGTCCTGGGGCAGGGGCTGTGCTTCAATCTGCTCAAAAGCCTCATGAAACCATCACGAGATATCCCTTGGACACATCTGCATGAAGAGATCCCATGGTTTTCCTCTTTTCTCCTGTATTTTTCTTGACTAATATCTGTCTTTCCCAAACATAGCCATTGGTACAGCTGGTACCAAACATTGAAATTGGTACAGCTGCTGTTTTCCTGGTTCCAGTTGCTGTTACAATAGATGCTCCCATTCTCCTCTCAATTTGTCTCTAGTTTACTCTGTCCAGACCTTCTCTTGTTCATCAAAACGTATTTTATTCCTTTATATTACATCCCAGTGCAGGAACTTACACACTTTAAAAAGAAAATCTCCATCTTCTCCTCTGATAAACTGTGATTTTTGTCCCCTTCTCACTGTGAGACCTTTAAAATAATTTTTGTGCCTCTTTTCTGAACCATCTGCCTTTTTTTCTCCCCCAAAACTTTCTGATGCAGAAAAGCTTCATGCCACAGAACTCTCAGAGGCAGCAGCCATTAGAAAGTCAATCCAGTATTCAGAGCCAAATTAAGAAAGTTCTTAGTTGTTTTTATTGCAGGAGAATCTGCAAGACAGATTGCTGTAAACATATTACAGGAGTCCTCGTAGAGAAAACAGATTCAGTTTTGGTAAAGGCTGTTGGTTTTGCTGACAGAGATGAGATTCCAGATGAGAAAAGAACAAAAAAAAATTGTTAGTAATGGTAGTAATAGTAATAAAACTGTGCTGTCCCAAATCTGCAAGAAAGGTTTGCTTTTAAAATATAAAGAAATATCCGAGTTAGACATGTGAAGAAATAAAAAACTACAGAAGATCTACCCAACAGTTAATGGAATCAAAATCCAAAGTGAAGAGATAAAGCAAAAACAAAGGACCTTAAGGTTGCAAGCTGGCTTCAAACTGAAGCTTGAACTGAGGTTCAAAGAGGAAAATGTGGATTTATGTCAAGAGGCCGCAGATTAAGATCTGCCACCTGCCCTGAAGACTTTACACTGAAAATAAATCAAAATGAGTGTCTCTCTGGGGATTGCTGAGTGCCCCTAGAAGGAGCCTTATGGTCATAAAAAATGCCTTGGGGTATTTTGAATAAACTTTTTTTGTTTAGAAATAAATGACCCAAACTCTGTTTTCTGTTATCCTGCAATAAACCCATTGTAACTCTCTTGATAAAAACTTGGCTCGGGTGCCATTGCTGTATCTAAAACACCAACAAACTGTGGTGTTTCCAGATTGTAACAAAAAATGTAGAAAAAATAATCCTGACACAGTAAATCTGGGAAGATTAACTAGAGACTCTTTAAAATTTTGGCCTAACAGTTTCAATTTCTGGACAAAAATAAAATAACACAGAAATATAGAAACTAGGGCAAAATTTCCAGCTGAACACGTGATGTGTGTGAACCCTCTTGTCTCCCCAGCTGATAAGAAATAACAACATTTTGTCTCTGAATCTAGGTCATAGACAAAGGTATTAGCATCCCCATTCCATTGCTGTGGAAAGCTTTCCCAGTTCTCCCAAAATCCTACTGCAATAGATAATGGAAGCAAGGAACAGAGGCACAACATCAAAACCATCTTTACACTAAGTGAAGCCTCAAAAATGCAACCAGCAAAAGGAAAAACAGAAAGGACATAAAATCATAATTTAAAGGGGAAAAAAGAGAAAAACCCAATAATTATCAGAAAAAAATTTAGAAAATAATAGAAAATTTAGAAAAATTTAGAAAAAGTATATATAAAAATAAATCTAATATTAGAAAATAATAAATTGTAGCCATTAAGCTATGCTGTAGCCATCTGAGCCAGGGATACAAAACTGAGCAATGGGGAGGCTGCAGGGAAAGTTTGAAATGATTCAAAGATCCCAGTGTCACTCAGAGGACAGGACTTCAGACAATTTTTTGCAAAAATTGACTTTCTTCCCAGTCCAGAGAATATGAATATGTGTTCCTGAGGGGTGAGGAGAGATAATCAATAAAGTGAGAAAGATGCAAACACACAATGCCAACAGGTGGCTTGGTCACACACGCTGATCTCTGGGCATTAAAGCTGAAAGGTAGAAAAAGTGTCTTCTGGAGATTTATTTTGTGCACAGCATTATTCTCACAAGGGCCTTGTTCATTTCCTGACACAAGAGGCAGTGTCCCATGTGCACACTTGGCTCCTCCTGTCCATCCAAGTGTTAAAATGGAGAATTCTTAGATTAAAATATTAAAACACTTCGAAAAAAAAATTAGGGATGTTTCAACAGGTATTTTTTGCTCCATTTTCCTACCTCATCATGGGCAAGAAAAGTCATTTCTAGAGGATATCATTACTCAGATGTTATGCAGAGAGTTCAGATACACAGTACAAGAAAATTTCATGGAATCACAGAATGGTTTGGGTTGGAAGGGACCTTAAATCCATCCAGTTCTACCATGGCAGGGAGAAAGCCTCAAAACTTTTTTTCAAACTTTGCTCAAAGCCTCATCCAACCTAAACACATCCAGTTTAAACCCATCAGGAAAATCTCTTTCCTATGTGTTGGTTGAAAAGTTAAAATGTGGCCTGGAAATTGCCTCTCTTTAGTATATTTTTCAAAGCCTCTGAGGAACGTGGTAAATGATGGGGAAGATCACAGTGCAGGTGGGCAGGGATGTATGAAGGGGGTTTGGGATGAGGAACAAGACGTGGGAGATGCCACTTGTTCACAGTTGGGAGCGTTTGAGGAGGTGATCCAAATGAAAACAAGTATCCAAAATGGAAATCAGAATTTTGCACATCAATGACTTGTGAGAAAAAATGGGTGTCGGTGTGTGGCTGTTTAAATACAACTCCGAATTACCAACCCAAAAGCTTTAAATACTTCTAAACTAGAGTTTAATCACATTACACAAGGGTAATGTGGTGGGATTCCCTTTGCTGTACCCACATGGCAAAATCCCCTGAGTGGCTCTGTGCCCAAAGAGCCCCTCCTGAGGAAGCACAGGAAAAAAAGAGCACTGAAAATTTAAACTGAAAAATCCAAAAATTTGGTTGTGCCACTTTAAAATAACACATCATCGGGCCTCTGCATGACATGGGCTTCAAGTGTTTTGCAGCAGTGGATGTCTGATAAACAAAAGCAGAATTATTGCTGAATAATATGAGTAAGTAAATGAAACCCTTATTATGACTCTGGTACCCAGAGTGTGCTCTCGCTGTAGGATTTCATCCAGAGAGGCTGCAAACAAAGCACTGAGAATTAGCTACGGCCAGATGAGAGCAAAACAGCAACAAATGAAGGCCAGGGAAATGGGAAGATGAAAGCTTCATGGCAGCACAACTGCCCTACTTCTCTGAGCCAGCTCATCTTCAAAGCAAACTGAAAGCAGATGAACCTGGGAGCAGAATCCACTGAGCACCCTGGGCTCTGCTGATCCTCCCCAGGGAGATGGGAGGGAAAGGATCCATCAGTTTCCTCTTGGCAAGGGCTGGCTGTTCTCACCTGGGGGTATTGGAAGGGTTTCAGCACACTGGACCTCTCCATGCCCCCACAAGACCAGCGTCTGTTTTGTTCTGTGGCTGATAAACCAAAGCATGGGGAGGTCAATGGACTCCTGGCAGCAAAGCTCCTCATTGCTGCAGAACGTAATCCCTCTTCCAGTACTCTCTGTCCTGGAAAGTCAGCCAGGAAGATATAAATTTAAATATTTAATAGAACTAAATATTTAATCCGTCTCAACACCCACCTCTTCTCCGCTCTATTCCATTTCTTCACTCCTCTTCTATTTCAATGTGTTCATTTTGCCTCTTCCTTTACCCCCTCAGGTGGTTGGTCTCCCTGCAGCCCCTGGTTTGTACTATTTTTACCCTTTTATTCATTCTGCTGCTGCTTTCTTGCCTCTTTTATCCATCACCCAGGAGTGTGCAGTGTTTTCTATCACATACTCACTTGTTGACCAGAAATTCTTGAGAAACAAAGTCCCTCATCTGCTCTAGGGGTCTCTCTCCCTCCCCTCATCCTGGTATTGTATTTACTGGGTCCCAACAAAGGAAGGAATGATGAATCTGACTCCATGTTCTCAGAAGGCTAATTTATTATTTTATTATACTATATTATATTGTAGAATACTATACTAAACTATACTAAAGAATACAGAAAGGATACTTACAGAAGGCTAAAAAGATAATAATGAAAACTCCTGACTCTTTCCAGAGTCCCAGCACAGCTTGGCCCTGATTGGCCAAAGAGTGAAAACAACTCACAGCAGAATCCAATGGAACAATCACCTGTGGGTGAACAATCTCCAAACACATTCCACATGAGCACAACACAGGAGAAGCAAATGAGATAAGAATTGTTTTCCTTTCCTCTGAGGCTTCTCAGCTTCTCAGGAGAAAAATCCTGGGCAAAGGGATTTTTCAGAAAATGTGAATGCAACATGCTGGTTTCCAATTTTGGGTCTTATTTGATCCCTACATGGCTCAGTGCTGTATAAGGTCATTTCACAAGAAATGACCACATCTCATGCATTGAAATGAGTATGCCCAGCTGTGGCTGCCCCTGGATCTCTGGAAGTTTCCAAGAACAGGTTGGGCAGGGCTTGGAGCACCCTGGGATAGTGAGAGGTGTCCCTGCCCAGGGCAGAGGTGGGACTGGATGATTTTTGAGGTCTCTTCCAACCCAAACCATTTCCTGTCTCCACGAATTGGGTATCCCCACCACCACCACAGCACTTGCAGGACCAGCTCCCAGCCCTGTGCCAGTGGAGACATGAGGAGGGATTTGAAAAGGGCTGGAGAGCTGCTGCTGCTTGAGATCCTCTCCTGAAAACTATCAACTCCATCTCTGCTGGTGCCCAGTGATGGTAAAGGCTGCTCTGGAAGTCACCACCCTCCCTGTCCCCTACTGGGCCAATCAGATGAGCAGAGGATGAGAGGGAATGGAAAAGCTCATCCAAATTCCAGAGCAGGCAGGAGAGGGAATCAATTTGGAATCATGGAATGGTTAGGGTTGGAAGGGACCTTAAAGATCATTTAACACACCCCAACCCCAATGTGACTGCATCACAGAATCACAGAATTTCTAGGTTGGAAGAGACCTTTAAGATCATCGAGTCCAACCCATGTTCTGACACCTCAACTAGATCATGGCACCAAGTGCCACATCCAGCCTTTTTTTTAAACACATCAAGGGATGGTGACTCCACCACCTCCCTGGGTAGATGATTCCAGTAGTTGACCACTCTTTCTGTGAAAAACTTCCTCCTTAATTCCAGCCTGTACACAGCTGACAGGTCACACAAGTAAAGTATTACTGGAAGGGATGTTTCAATGTCCTCAGGAAAGCAAGGAAAAAGACCCTGACACAAAGATGATCAGAAAGTTAAAACTTGCTGATTTTTGTAACACTTTGGAGACAGTTAAACTCTCACCATTTCACATCTATTATCATTTTTCAGTCAAGTTCTGAGCACATCTTACAGAAAAAGGCTGGTTGGTTGTCACTAACATGACAGTGTCTGTACTTACTCCTCTTTTATTCCTTTGTAATTTTTGAAGTTGTAGATTTGTGTCAATAATCTACTTGTTCAGGAACTTTCTGCTTTCCAACCTCCACCTATGTTGTCACCCACCCAGAGACAAACTAAGGCAGAAGAGTCAAATTCCATATATTGTTCAGCTGCAGCATTTCACACACCTGTCCTGGATAATTGGATATTAGTCACCTGTTTCAATTCCCTGGACTTCTACATGGAAACACAGTGAATAGTAATGGACAAAGACTTTCCTCATTCCCAGCTAGATCAGTCCATCCACATCTGAACAGGAGTGTTTGTATGAAGAACAATTGTTCCTTAACCCCCTGACTTGACAAAACAATCATCTACACAAAGAAGTGAAACAGCAGAATACCAAAAACAAGCAAGTTTGACCTGAGCACCTGTTAGGAATAAATGTTCTTTTGGATATTTTCAATCAAGGCATGCAAAACACTCCTGTTTGTCCCAGATTTTGTGTCAAAGAGAAACACAAGCAAGCTTTACTGGAAACTTCAAAGACATTTCCAGTGACACAGGGGTTGGATTTATGGCCCAAGGATTTGCTTAGCTTTTCCACAGAAGCAGGCAGTTTAAAAAACAATCCAAAATCAACTCTGGAGCTCCAAGACACAGGACAAAATAACTTTTTCCTGAGCCAGGGCACTATGCAGGGTAAAGAACCAGGCACATGCTGCCCACTGGCACCAACAGTAAGGGAACCTCTTAAGCCCACTGAAGCCTGTAAATGTGTTTTTTTATTTCAGAGCCTGATATGACTGTGTAGTCAAATCTCTTGGACTTTGGGAAACTTCCCTTCATTTTCATGTGTAAAATACAAGTTTCTTCCAGCAGGGTTGGTATTTTTGATCCTAGTTTTCACAGTGCTGGGCACCTCTGGTTTCTGAGTAGGCTGCTCAAGTCCTGCAGCACTGCAGGTGATTGTTCCCACTACTCCCATTCCTGATTCAAAGGGACTTTCACAGAGAAGTTCTCCTTTCATCTCAGCGCAATCAGTTGGGAGCAATTGCGGCAGAAGGAATTTTAAAAGCCAGGTTGGAATCAGCATGTGTGTGAGAAATCAAGGGAGGTGACAGTCAGTGGCCAAAAAATAAGTGAAGTGAACTTTATTTTGCTGTAAATAGTAGGACACTAGAGGGAGTGTCTGTCCTTTTCCTTCCAAAGACTTCTCGGAAGAATAAAGTGAAATAATTTCCTGCAAGCAGCGAGTGAAATGCAGTTGGTATTTAATCACACAGGATCACTGGAGGTGCACAGACACAGCACTGAGTCACCACACTGACTTAGCACCCTGACCTCTGCTCTGCTGGCTGCTCCCACAGCCTGGGAGGGCTTCTCTCCTTCCCTGTTTTCCATCCCCAGAATTGGAAACCTGCTCCCTCCTCACTCTTCTGTGCTCTGCTGAGCTCCTCTTTCCCCCTTAAATAACTGTAACAAGAAGCTCAAGTTCTACTGAATTCTTCAGGTTGGCTGATAATCCAAAATAAATCTCTAAATCGAGACATCATAAACAGATGGAAAATTTTTAGCCTTATAGTTACAGTTGGCAAGTAACAGTTTTGCAAATATTAAGGAAAGATGAGAATATATATTTAGATATATTTTATGTACATATATTTCTGTCTGATTTTTTTATATATTATATATTAACATGCAAAGTATCTAAGTAAGATCCAAAGAAAAATAAACCTGTTGATACTGAGGATGTGTTTCAGGGCATGTTACCTGCATTAACACCCAGCATGACTAAAAGTGAGGGTGAAGCAGATATTTATCTCCAAGTCATTAGGGGCCAAATAGGCCTTTGAGGTCCTCTTTGTTGGGCAAACAACATCCAGAGCCGAGCCCATTAACAGAAAGGGAGAAAAGGGAATTTCAGCCTCCCTCTGGTATCACAGGGGCCATAGAGCTACAGCAAAGGAACTCAGAGATAAGAGGAAACTCCTTAACAAGCACATGCCAGTAATTTGGGAGGCTAATTGGTGTAGAAAGCAACATCCCAAAAGTTCCTGGAGAGATTAGATGGAAATTAATTAAAATTATTTAAAACACTTTGGAAAACCAGCTATGAGAAGTGACAGTCTTGGATAGAACCATAAAATAACTAATTAAGTGGAAATAAATGCAATTAGATTTGGACAACAGAATCATAGAGAGCCAAAAGGGGATGGATTAGAAAGTGATTAGGCTAATCTTGAAGGGCAAGTGAAATGAGAGGAACTTTCCAATCCTTAAATGCTGTCATTATATCTGTTAATGTGGACAATATTTGATTTTGAAGAAGTGGAGCATATAAAAGAGGTGCACAAACTAATACATTATTTAGCAAATGAAGTCAAACCACTCCTGTACACCCCCTTCCATACACCAAGGAGAAAAAAGGAAAGGAAAACATTTAAGAGACACAGGTAAGTGGAAACAGTCCTTAGAACAACTCACAATATCTTGAGCTCCCGCATTTTTGCAGAATTCCAAGAAGAATTAGAAATTCCTTCAGACACTACAAGCAGGAAAATTACTGCAACATGTTGGAGAAAAAGATGTAGGAGAGGCCCTTAAAGGTTGAATAAATCATTCTCCAGAGTTAGGAACAGCTACATCTGTCTTCCCCTCCTAGATTTCCTCATCTCAGAAAGAGTTCCCCAGTTTCTGTGCAGCAAAGCTCAGCCTGTTCTTCTGTACAGCTCCGTGTTGCAGCTTTCACCATCCTTGTGTTAGGAAAATTGATCCACAAACACCAGAGTTTTATGTCCAAAAAGGAGGAGTCCTTTCTGACTTGATTTGAATAAAGAGAGAGGCCATGGGGCATTCCTCTGGGGTTTCTCCAATTTTTGGAGGACACAGCCTCCTTTTTATCCCAATTTCCCAGCTGCATTTCCCTTCTCTCTTTCCCCATTGGCTGAGATCCTTAAGAGGTACACACTTCCCAAAATGCCTGATACTGAAAATTTCCCTGTCATGTATAACCCTCCCTTTTAATTGTTAATTCTTAATTCTTACAAAATTAAGGGGTTTTTCTTCCCCATTGTTTCTTTCATCTTTCAATGTCTAATTTCATTTATCAGCAAAGCTAAAGTTTCTTTGGAAAAGCAAATATCTTCTTCCATTCATCAATCAGTGGAATCCTTCCCATTGTTTCTTTTATCTCCCAGTGCTTCCAGCAGACCCACAGCTTGTTTGTAAAGACAAATCCACTATTCCTCTCACTTGTGTTACAGATGGATAATGAGATGATTGGCTCTCACAATTCAAAAATCACTATTGTGTGAATATTAAGAAAAGCTTTAGTGATGTATGGTTATGTTACTGTGGTTTAGATGTCCTCTGCTCTCCCCATAGCTCCCTTTCCCCCCTGTATTGTTGCCATCAGACACTCTGGGCTGTCTGGGACAGGTACAAAGAAGCTGCACATGTGTCCCTTGCATGGGGCGGGTGGGAATGGAAAAGCTTGGGGGTGCTGAGGGGGTGAGGCATGGCAACACCTGAGCTCCAAGCCAGTTACAAGAAAGCAGTTTGCACTGATAAATGGCACAGAAGAGCTGACTGACAGACTCTGGGAGGGGCCAGGGCTGGCTGATGCAGCCCGCAGGGGTCTTTTAAAAGACTGAGCACCCATCTTGAAGGTGAACCAGCCATGTGGTATCCATGAGGGCAGTTCCCAGCACCATGAATTTTTCCTTATGTAGTCCTGCCTTGGAGAAGATGGATTCAGCTGTCTAAGGGGGGTTTGGTACCACTCAAGATGTTTCAGGGCCTATTGGACATCTGCATGGAGCAGGCAGATGTGCACAGCCTGTGGGATTCCTGTGCCATCCTGAGCTGTTCAAAAAAATTCCTGAAAATATGTTTGGCTTCTTGATCTTGGTTTTTCAATAAATTTCAACCCTTTTCCCTATATGAACCTGTACTAAAGCACAGGGGTTTTCATGACCCTGTTATAGAGAGGTTGTTTCAGAACCCCAGAAATTTGGGAGCTATGACCCTTCTAATTTCTTTTCAACTTTACATAAGGTCATGGAAAATGCCATCACCTTTTGCACTGCTGCCAACATGTCCTTTAGCACCAATGGCTCCTTTTATATTCTCTGCTGTTTTCCTGAAAAGTATAAAGACAGAAATTTTATCCTTGACCTCATTGTCAGGCAAATAAGATATTTTGCTTTCCTCTCAAAAAATTTTCTATATTCATGGTACTTTACAAACCCTTGCATATTCCCATAGGGATTTCACCTCATTCCCATTTTACCAGTTCTGGAATCTTTGTCCCATGTTTAATGTCCCTGCCTTTTCTGTCTTAGTCCTGCTTCCCCTTCCGCTGCCTGTGCTGCTGAGGATGGATCCCAGGACATGGGGAATTACCTGGGCTGTGAGTGCACATTGCTGGGTCATGGGGAGCTTCTCACCAGCCAAAACCCCCAAATCCTTCTCTCCAGGAGAAGTCCCTTCTCCCCAAAATATGTATTTGTGCTTGGGATTGCCATGACCCTGGTGCAATAAATTACAGCTCCTGAAGTTCTGAAGGCAGAATGGATCTTGGATTTTTTGTGATGTCAAAATGGCTCTCAAGGTATTAGAAAGTCTCTTTTTCACAGCCTCACAACTGAAGAAGAAGTTGAGATTCCTCAGCTCTGGTTTTTAAGGTTGTTTATTTTCTCTTATCTAATACATTCTTTTTCTGTCCAGCAGGTCAGGTTGAGGCACACTGACCACCCTCAGGGTGGTTTTAGCTTTTTATACTAAAAACTACCTGTACTTTATTTACAATAATTTTCCAATACCTATCACCTATGTTAGACAGTCTGTCTCTACTCTAAACCAATCCAGAAGTGTCACCATCACAGCAGAAGATGGAGGACAAGAAGAAGAAGGAGAAAGACTGGACACACCCAGATTTCTCCATCTTGTTTCTTGAACCCCCATTCTACATCACCAAAATTCTACTTTTTCACCCTGTGACAAATTCACTATCATTCTACTCAAACTCTCGTGGCCTGTAAATCTTCACACAAAGTTGGTAATTGTTTCCACTGGCTAAGATCAAAGGCACAGGTGTTTCTGATTCCGTGCCAAGGTCTCTGAGCCCCCTGCCAGGGTCTGGAGTCCTCCAGGGCAGCCAGAGGATTGTCCTGGGTTCCAAAAAATGGGGAGATCCTTCCAATGTAGGCAAGCATTACCATTATTCTGCAGCATTAGGTGCTTACAACACTTCACTCCTGCTTATCCTTTTCCTTGCTTGAAACAGAAACAAGCCTTGTGGCAGGCTGGCAGGGGATCCACACAAAAACTTCCCTAGTTCCTTCTCCCCAGAAAAAAAAATTAAAAATATCGAAGTGGCAGCCTGAGGGAGCAAACCACCTACTGCCTCCTCTCACTTGCCTTCCTCATCTGAACACAGCAGGTTCCGACACAGCCCAGAGGAACGTTGTTTTCCCAGCAGAAGAGCAAACAAGGACAGATGGGGGATAAAGTGAAAAATCAGAAAACCAGAACAATAACAGGGTTACTGTCTACCTGTTACTTCACAGCTTCACCAGGATGTGCATCTGAAAAGCAGTGAATCTGCCAGCCAGGAACAAAACCGTGGAGTTTCATCAGTGCTCGTTTGCAGGCTCTCTACCCCAGCACAGAGAATTTTCTGGAATTATTTATGACCTGTAAAGTCAAACAGCAGCCTCCAGAAAAGTGATCTCAGCTGATTTTTTTTCCAAATACCTTTGATCAGAAATTGGCTTGTGCCATAGGTCCATTGGTTAACAAAAGCTTCCACGAAAAACGAGCATCGTTTGTTTCCTTCTCAATGACTTTGGGCTCACAGATATTTGAGCACACATTCTTTGATTGTTGTCAGGTTTTTATTTCAAAGACCTGTGGATGTGGCACTTGGGGACACGGGTTGGTGGTGGCCTTGGAATGGTTTGGCTCGATGATGTTAGAGCTCATAAATAAAACCCCACCATGTAAAGCACAGTGGATGTTGTCTTATGATTCAAAGTCTTTGGGTTTATAAGGAGAAAGAAAACAATAAAAGCAATAAAATTTACACAGGCAAAGGAAGTTTCATACACATCTGTGCTGATGTCTCCAGAATAAAATTTTCACCAAATAATTTATGCATGAAACCTCATCACATCGACAGGAGCCAGCACACCTTTGGAAGGAAGCATTCACTCTTTCAGAATTTTTAGGTGCACAATTCAATCCAAGCAGCACTTTGTGGACAAAAAGCCTCTCTGCTTCATGGATTATACAGAAGGATAAGGCCTTGAAATTAAACCAGAGATTTTTACTATTTGAGCTAAAAAAATTATTCATTTTTTCAATGTCAGAAATATTAAGTTCTTAATCTGCATGTATAACAATTGCCAGACCATGTTCACATTATTTTTTCAGTAATATTTGTCATGTAAACACAGTCAGCTTTATTAGATTTTGGGAAAATTCTTAATCCCTTCATCCCCTTTAAGCCATAGTTAGTTCATTTTAGTAGACAAGTGCAAGCACTCCTGTGCTATAAACCTGTGTGGCTATCAGAAATCAAAGTTGATGTGATTAAAATATTTCATTTTCACTTCCTAATCTCAGCATTGCCAGGAAATGAAAAGACAAAGCAGATTTATGTAAGTATGTAACACAGTCACAGAATTTTCTTAGATCAGTTTGCTGGAATGCTATTTCTTCTATTTAAACTCTTGAATTTAGAAAAACACCACTTCCCATGCTAAATTCTGAATTTCCTGAGGGAAAGTTACCAAATGTAAATAGATTCCAGTGAAGTTTCAAGTTGCTTGGCACTTATCAAATTTAATTATTTTGCCTGAATTATCTTTCTTCAGCTCAAAATTTTATTAACAAGATAAAAATCAGTCATTTATACCGAATATATTAATTAAAAAGAATAAAAGAAAAACTCTTTTCTTGAACTGATTGAAATTTTGGAGATAAACATACAAGTGCTTTATTCTAATGAGATAAATATTTTTTAATATTTTTTTACAGCTATGGTTAGTGTTCATTAATCACATTTTTTCCTGCATTTTAACAGAACTTGACAGCCTTCCTAGAAAATATAAGTAAACATTTACTGCAGAAGAAGAAATCAAGCAATGAATTGAAGAAAAAAGTGAATGTTCTTGCAAACATTTTGTAGGAAAGAAAGTGAATGTTTTCCATCACCTGTGGAGGACATTGGGTTTCTAAGATAATCTGTGATTTAATAGGAGTGGGACAGGACAGGAGGATTCTCTCTGGGATGTTTTTGAACAATATATTGAAAGAAAAATTACTTATCCTCCTTGGCCACCAAATCATCTTGTCTGCAAGGCAGTAAAATTGGAATACAAACCAAAACAATTTTAATAGGCATTGTCTGAAAAGGTGCAAATCTGGGACTTTTCAGCTCAGAAGTTCAGTTTGTCTGCACTGACTGAAAACAAGGCAATTAATTCAGAAACACAGAAATTGGCTTTGTTCCTTCTCTTCATACACCTGCCCTGAAAAATGCAATTCTGGGATTTGTTGTCTATGCATTTCATCTTTTGGCTTCCTAAGGCACTCTCAGAAAGAGCAGGGATGAAGCAGTTTCTCATCCCATTATTTACTGCTGTTCCTGACAGTCTGTCAGCCTCTTTCCACCACCAGAAACTCATGGGGTGTCTGTAGATTGAGGGCTGAGCCCAAGCTGGGGCTGGGGACACTGGGATTGACAATGAATCATCAGCCTTGGTCTTGGATAAATGAATTGTCCAAGTTCTCAAGTAACTTGAAGCTGGAATGGTTTTTCAGTGTCCTTAGAGATAAATGTTGCCTTAAATTAGTGTCACTAAGATAGTTACTGTGCAGGAAAATCAAACTGCTTTTTGAGGCTGAAAGAGAATGGAAAAGGTCAGGAGGTAGCACCTGAGAAGTCTCCTGAAAGTTCTTTTACTGGCAGCTGTCGGGGAACTGTTTATCTGAGAACATTCTGTGGTTAAGAATTTATTTGTTTTGTTTATCTGAAAATTTATTATTTCTGAGAATTTATTGTTTTTGTTTATCTGAGAAATTATTCTTTAGATGGGGGTCTGAATCAGCTGAAATACATCTGCCTCCAAATGTCATGACAGACATTTTTTGCTTATATTTAATTGCTCCTACAAGCCCACACAGCAACATTTTAAAGCAGGGCTGAGATCAAGAAGTTCTTGGTTTAAAAATTTCCTCTTATCATCAGCTGATGACCCTGAAGAAGAAAAATGCCCAGGGTGCACATGGAGGATGCTGTTGCTCAATATCCAGAGACACAGGGGAATTCATCCCCCCAAGGAAACTGGCTGAGATGGATGGGATGAATTAGTTCCCAATTCTGCCTCTCTCTCTCTCTGCTGAAACTGAGAGAAGTTTATAAGGATAACTTGTACCAGACAACCAAATTTCAAGCCAGGAGAACTCCACTCAGCTCCCATTAAAAGCCATGGGTAAGTGAATTGTGGCACTGATACCTGACAAAGATGTAAAACCTAATATTTGACAAAGTGCTTTTCAAAATGCATGAAAACACCTCTATTACCACAACATAAATAAAGACCTGTGAAATGAAGAAAGAAAATGCTCTGTCCACGGTAGAACAGACACACTTGACTTGACTATTCTAAAGTTTACAATAACTGAGAAGAAGCTGCCTGGTAAATCAAAGCAACATTTTGTAGTGAGGAAATGAAGAATTCAAAGCCACAGTGTGGAACTCAGGGCCACTTGGGTTTGGAGTCATCCAAAATGCTGCATCCAATGTACCAAGGTGATGTGACCAGCAAGACACATTGAAGTGGGCCACTGCTGAACATTTCAAACTCCCTCTCTCCCTCCCATCTCTCCATGGGCTTCTTTTTTGCCATCCTTGAAATCCTACTCAATGCCAGGGTTAAACTGTCAGAGATATATTTGTAAAGGACCTGGAAACACCAGTCACTCTGCTCAGGATGCAGTCAGAGTATTACATTTTAAAGTATTTTGCTTTTTATTAGGTTTTAATGTTCTTATTTTGATGTTCTGATCCTGTGGACTGTGCAGAGTTGAGCACCAGACTCATTTTTATTGACAGCAGGGATGTGCACGACAGGGGAGTGGTACAGCAGCAGATAATCAGGTATAAAAAGGGTACTTGGATGGCTGCATTCTGCCATTGTTGAGTTGCCAATCAAAACCCACATTATTACTCAAAAATAGGTTGTTACATCCATGGAGATGGAACTCGCCTGTCAATCTGGAGTGTTTGTAGACACAGCCTCAGACCAAGGTCTAAAAATGGTTTGACTGACAATTGTACCCTGCAGTGAGAGCAGAATCCTCTCCTCCCAGTTTTAATTACATGCCTCTTGTAAATAAATGTAGTTTAAAAATATTAACTAAGATGCAGCTGTGTTTAACTGTGATTTTTTTTCCTAATCTTCCAGAGTGTTCCTCAGTATTTGTGCAAAGCTTTGAAACACTGCATGGCATGGTAAGTGTTATTGCTATGCTGTCTGCTGCTCATGGAAATTACAGCACAGCTAAAAGAAGCAAGAGAATTTCCACTGTAACCCAGGAGTTTTAGATCCTGAAAACTTCCAGAAAACAAAAGGGTTTTAGGAAGGAAACTTTTCCTGTCACTCTCCAAGTTGAGCAATTTGAAGGGAAAATAAGATCCACCTTTTCTCACTTGGCATTTCCATTCCTGCTCATTCTCTGACTTCCACTCTTCTCATGTTGACTCAAAACGACTTTCACAGTCCTGAGTGCACCTGCAAAGTCCCAGCTCTGAAAGCCTTGTACTTGATAATTCAAGGACAATGAGTCAATTGAATATAAACCAACCCAGATAAGTTTAGGCTGGAAAAGAGAATTTCTGCTAATTCTATGCAGTGTGTGTTGTTCTGTACTAACCAATGAGATATAATAAAAGGCTGTTTTAATCAAGATGGGTTATAAGGTTAAGGCACCTTTTTATCCTTCACTAAGTTGGAAACTAATTTTTCATTACACTTTGTGTCAAGGAGACCAGCTACATTTTTAAAGAACTTTTTCCAAAAAGACTCTAAATATTTTTTTAGTTTTTTCCCGAGTTGTCTGCCTTGAACTTTTTACATTTCTGTTTTTACAATTGCCATATGGGCTTCAGTTATGATAATTTGTGTAGGGTGCTTAGGTATTTTTATACATCATTTTTATGCCTTTTAAAACAGGCAGATGGAGTTGAGCTGAAGTTTGTAGAGCTGTAAACAAGTGGGTATAAACCAGGAGGGGTGTGAAAGGCTGTGCTAACAGTGCTCTATGTTATTTGTTTAATAGCAAGAAAACATCGAATCTCTTAAAATTATATTGGCATCAGGAATTGCTGAGTACTGCAGGAAGGAACATAACCAAACCACTGAGGTTCATTGAACCAAACAACCCTCCCAGACACAAGAGGAGCCCCTGCTCTCCAAAACCTGCCTTGCAGAGGGGATAAACACAAAGGAGTGAATGAATAATCAGACAGGAATGGACAAGGAAAGCAAGGAGCCTCCAATAAATTTGCTGGATTAGCCAAACTAACAGATTCTGTTAACATTTCCAATGTGCTCAGTAGGAATATATTGAATGTGACCAATTTACTTTTCTTTGTTCCATAAGGAGAGCAAAAAGTAGATGCCAGCTGGAGATGCTGAAAAAATTGGTTGTCCAAACCAAATGGGCTGACTTTTCTCAGATCAGAAATGGGCAGAGGACATGTCTTGGTTTGAAAAGACACGTGTCTGCTAAGGAAGGCAGAGACCTCCCTTGAAATGGAAAATGTAAACCCCCGCCCTCCAAATTATTATAATTTTGAAATTAAGGGGTCTCAGGCAATGATATGGGAATAGGAATAACAGTTCTTGGCTAGGAAAATTAGAAAACAAAACAAAACAAATGCAGTAGTACAAAAAAACCCCCAGAAAACAAACCACTGCCAGAGTCAGACCATGCCCTGCCCCCTGTGTGCCAGGGTGGTGTCCCAGCCCCATCCCATGGTGGCTCAGCCCTCCTGCAGTGCCAGCTGTGCTTCTGCTGCAGCAGGGATCCTGCACAAGGGGGGAGTTTTCCTCTGCAGCTCCAGGGCTGCTGCAGATGGGCCTGGGCTCCCTCTGGCAATGCAGGGCAGCAGAAAGCTGCTCCTCTGGCAATGCACTGGGCAAAGGCTGCTGTGCTGTCCCAAACCTCAGATTGGATCCAGGTAGGAATGCTTGGCTCCTCCCCTGGGCGGAGCATCTCCCCATGGGATGATGGAATTGGATCAGCCATGCAGGGACACTCACTGGCCATGAACAGAAGATAATTAATAATTAATGGCCCATGAACAGCAGAGATCTCCTGGAGGGAGGATTGGTTGTGGCAGAGATAAAGAAAACTGCCCAATGAACAGAAAATAACTGCCCCAGCTCTGACAGATGGCAAATAGAATAAATACATATTTTACAACCCAGGACAGGACACTGAGACCTCTCACCACAGCCTCAGACTGCGTCTGGATTTCTCTCCACCATCACCCATCAGGGAGAGAGCTGTTTGCTTACAGAAAGGAGATAATGACTGAGTGATGCTTATTATCCATATAGAATATGTTAAATAGGGCAAATAGGGGTAATTAACCAGGCACCCAAACTCCCTCCAGAAAAAGAAGTAAAACGCGGGAAATACCCAAATCTGCAGCTGCAAGGGAAATCAGTGTTATATCACAACTGTTGCTTGATTTCTTTCATTATTAGTCCTCCAATTATGATAGGATAAAGTTATTATTTAACATTGGATCTGGGAGTTGTATAAGAGAAGGGAAGGCAGGAGGGGATTCTCTGCACAGCGCATCCAGCAGGGCACAGTCCCAGTCAGGATCTCCAGACAATAAACCAATGTATAAATAAATGGTTATTTCAAGTACCTAAAGCTGTTGGTGTGATTTATATCACTACCCTTTATCAAGTGCTTACTAAATGCCATAGCCTTTTAATACAATTTCTTGTGCTCTTGTGTCAATTTTTGGAGTGTTTTAGGGCACTGAAATTCATTATAGATAGGACTACAGTGACATTTGGTTTAATTAATTTCTCTATTATGTCACAGCTTGAAAGAGAAGCAATCAGATATTACTAAAATATGAGAGCACTCTGCTTTTTTCATAGTTTGGAAGAATCTTCAATTTGCTTATGGAACTACCTTGGAAGTTGATTTGTAAAAGCAGAATAGCTCTCTACTCCTCAAGGGTCATTGGGATTGGGCTTTTTTTCATTTTTTCTTATGGCAGAAGCTGGTGTTGATAAAGTCCTAGTGTTGCTGGTGGCAGGGCCTCTTTATTCCTGTTTTAATCAGGTACAGTGGAATTCCTGTCTTACAATGGCACTTCCTTGGGATTGTTACTAAAAATAATTGATTATAACTCCCAAAGAGGAATATTAGTTTCAGCTTCTTTGATGACTGATCCCATGTCCAAAAATCAGGGATAAAAGTTAAAGCAATTTTATCTGGTCCTAGAGTGGTTAAATGCCAGCTCTTCAGTGGAATTCCTTGTGCAGAATCCCTCTGGTTCAATGATCCACTCAAGCTTAGGTGGGCATTATGGCTTTTCAGGACAGGGACTGGGCTCACTTTTCAGGCAATATGCCAGAATTTAGAGTCCTTTGCAAATGGGAAAACCACCTTCAGCCCTGGAAAATCTGTAACCTGCAGGCTGGACTCTAGAGAGGGATTCACCAACCTGGGTATGCAAAATAAACAAAAAGAAGCTGGAGGTGATTTGGGCACATTTTAATCTGCTAACAATGAATGATGCATCAGTGGCATTGGACACCCTGTTAGTGAGACCTGAGCAAAGATCCCAATAAAATGAAAGTGGCTTTTTAAGTGGATTTCAATTTTGAAGTCAATTTCATTTAAAAAAAATAGTCAAAATAAACAAAAAGAAACTGAGATGCACCAAGTGAGAGACCTGAGGCTGTGAATGGCAGTCTCTGAAAACACCAATTCTCAGGAGATGCTGTGGTATTTTCTGGGTCCCCCATGGCAGGAAGGAATGATAAATCTGACTCCATGTTCTTAGATGGCTAATTTATTGTTTTATGATATTATATTATGTTAAAAATGCTATACTAAAACTATACTAAAGAATAGAGAAAGGATACAGACAGAAGACTTAACAAGATACTGATGAAAAACCCGTGACTCTCTCCAGAGTCCCAAGACAGCCTGACTGTGATTGGTCAAGTCAAAACAATTCACATGTTGGATAAACAATCTCCAACCACATTCCAAAGCAGCCAAACACAGGAGAAGCAAATGAGATAATATTGATTTCATTTTTCTCTGAGGCTTCTCAGCTTCCTTGGAGAAGAAATCCCGGCGAAAGGATTTTTCCAAAAATATGACAGTGACAAGATGCTGCTGCCAGGGGCTGGTTTGCATTTATCCCAGTGATTTTTTAGTACAGCAGTCAAAAAGCCCTCAACATCTCCTTCTCCTTGCCACAAGCTGGCATATTCCTGCTTGTCAGGGGTTTATATTGAACAGCAAAAATTAGCAGGTGGGCTCAAGGAGAAAAGCTTTAAATGGTGCTGATAAATGGCAGCTATTGCTTGGATGGGAAGTAATTAAGACCTTGATGATAGGTTTAGCTCAGGAGCCTGAGGACACAGAAATAACACCCAGTATTTGCAGTCATTAGGCACGGGAGGATCTTGCCAATTAAAATCCTGCAGTGAAGGGAATGCATGAAGCACTTGCAGGGTGATGATTCACACAAACCTGATAATGAAGAATTTTTCAAGCCGTCACAACTGGATTTCTTCTCACCTGATCCCCAAATAATAACATCAGACTCGACTTATGTTGAATCAAAATGTCCTGGGGAGATAAAAATTCCCATTCCTTTAAAAACACACCTGGACAAAAAGTTCAATTGTCAGTGTTAAGTTAAAACATCCCCAAAAGCAAAATTATGTTGATCGATATTTTTAGCACCACAAGGGTAAGTTTTGGTGTGGTTTAGACCATGCTGTCAAACCTATGTGATAGAATGGGCCAGAATGACATTACTGCTAACAAAAAATCATGTTTAAAAGAAAAAAAAAAAGGAAAAAAAGGTGTAATCAGAGGAAGGGGTCAAAAATAAAAATAAACAAAAAGAAGAAGAAAAACAAAAAAAAAGTTTCTTCCAGCATAAAATCTTTGCAAAAAAATATAAAATAAATATATGCCATGTGGAGGTCATTTTACACAGCACAAGACTTCATTTCAGATACTTTGATTATTGTAAATATTATTTCACACAAGAAAATCTTCCTCTGCCTTAGGACTGACTATCCCAAGTTTGTCCAAAAAAAAGAAAAACAACTAAAAAAATCCAAAAAATTGGCTTTATGCTTTGTTTCCCTTGCTGCCCAGAAGGGAAATTTGTATAGAGTTCCTAAGTAGTAATGTAAAACTGAAAAAGTGCAGTAATTTGTATTTTAGACCATTATTTAAGAAAAAGACTTTTTTTTTATTTTCTCTCACAGCTTTACTCCACCTCTGTAAAAGCAGATTAATTGAATGTACTATCATTAGGTTAATAGTATTATTCTTCTCAGATGCTCTGGTTTAGTTGACAAGGTGGGGTTTGGTTAAAGGTTGGACCCGATGATCCTGGAGGTCTTTTCCTATCTAAATGATTCTATAATTCTGTTAGTTCCACAGGCACTCACATTCTGTGTCTGCTGAAATCCCACCTGGATTTTACTGCAATAAAATTGACTTCAAAATTAAAATCCACTCAAAAAGCCACTTGCATTTTATTGGGATCTTTGCTCAGGTCTCACTAACAGAGTGTCCTGTCCTACTCATGCATCATTTGTTGTTAGTACCTTAAAATGTGCCCAAAACACTCCCTAAATACAATAAATATGTAGAAAGAATTGTCATACATGGGCATTTCTGCAATTGCAGGAAGAGTTTTTGTGGAAATCTCTTTTCTCCATGCACTGATGAAGAAAATCAACTGCCCATTGCCCTTTCCCTAATTATTATCTGCTGCCATTGCAGTTGGCTGCTCATCACTGAAGACCAAAGCACTAAAAATTTAAGTGTTCTACCACTTTTTGCCATAAACATCCAGAGAAAATGTGAAGGTAGTCTTGAAACTGTTTAATATTTAAGGAAAATGACCCTAACATTTTGCTTCCTTGCAATGCAGTTTTAGAGAATTCACTAACTGCCCTCTGCTTGTTTTAAAGCAGGATATAAAAAGTAATATTCTGTATTTATCTGCAGGTTTAAATTGTAGAGTGGAAAAAAAAACCAGCAAAAAAATCCCTAAATATATTATAATCAAGAGATAATCCAAAAGGCTTCATTTAAACAGATTTTTAAGACACTGCAGCAATCTAAAGGTTATATAAACTTCAGCTAAGCTTCTTAATATAGGTGTTTAAGCATTATGGAGATTTGATTTTTAACTTAGTGGTGGTCAAAAAGGCGCTCAGCCAGCAAATATATGAGTTAAATTTGAATGCTAAGCAGAGATTATTGGTTCATAAAGCCACCATAAAGAACAGATATTTTTGTAGCTAACATGAGTCACCTGAACTTAAGACTTTGGGCATACATTTCTTTCAAAATATCCATGTTTCTGGGGGGAAAAATTAATTAAAAGTAGATTAGCATGTTCCCAGAAAGAAAATGCATTCAGATAATGCAAAGTGCCATAGAGGGAAGGATATTACTCATTCTTTTCTGACCTACAGGATTTAATCTTTCCTTATTAAAATTTTAAAAAAGTACTAAAATCAGTAGACCACAGCCTCTCTGCTATCCACCACATCATAAAGCCTTTGTGAATAATTTGGTTTAAATAAACACCCAGCAAAACATTGGAAGTGGAGAGGTTTCCTCCTCATTTCAGAGGCAAGAGCATTCAATAACCTGTGAGTGCCCTGGTCAGGAAGACCAAACTTTGGAGATATTAATTAGCAGAACAACAGCTTGTTTGTTTCTCACTGGGGATCTGTTCTTTAGAGGGGCTCTGAGAGCTCACAACACAAAAAGGATATTTGGAAAAGCAGAGGCAGCAGCTTTCAAGAGCAAAGCAGGGTATTCCAGGAGGGATGAGCACAACAGGAGGGTGAGGGATTTACTCTGATCACAGGCTCTGAGCAAGGGGGTGCAAATGTGGAGGTGTAAATGCGGAGGAGATTTACACCAGCTTTGCTCCTAACAACCACCCCCTTGCCAGTCCCAACACTCCAGGAATTAACAGGGAAAGAGGAGCACCAGGAGCTGAGGACTCACACCAGCCTTGCTGGGTCACCCCTCCCCAGCTGAGTTTTCCTCTTTGATCTTATTTAAATGTCATTCTCAGAGGGAATCAGTTGTCTGTGATCATTGCCAAATGAAAGCACTTAGAGCTGTTATTACTGATAATATATTTATTAATGTTTAGGGACCTTCCCAAGAAGCTTATGGCTTCTACAGCATTTCAAATGTAGGGAAAGTAATAATTTTTAAAGAACGAGAACTTTAAATCTGCCCTTGTTTTCTTTCAACTCAGAAATGTTCCTTCCACGGTGATTTGTGCCATTTATTTGTATAAGGAATCAGATTTCACTTTTTTCCAGTTTTGTGCTGCTAAAATTGCTGTTTATCCACTTGCAGCTCCTTCTGCAGGAGTACTATCTTGTACAAGTCTGGTAAATAATATATTTAATTTCTTTGTGTGCCAAGTGGAACACAAAGTCAGTGTGGGGTAGCATTCAGAGCTATCAAAAGAGCTCCATGAAAAAGATTTTGATGAGATTTTACATTTTCTCTCAAAATGCCATTTAGCTTTATGAGAATCCTGGATTGTAACTTTTCAGGGTAATGAATAAAAGACATGACTCATAGCTATTTTTTCCTCTTTTCTTTTTTTTTTTTGAATAGGGGTGTTAATGCAGTTACTTAAACCATGATGTTTGTGAGAACTTTATTTAATCCAACAGAGCCCAGGACAGTAAATCAATGTTAATCAGGTAATACACCCAGGGGAAATTGGAGCCATTGTCCCATTAGGCACAATTATTTGTTACATTTATGAGCTCATTCAGTTAATTAATTATCATAAAACTCACAGTGTGTCAGAGTGAGATCCTCTAAGGGTTTCTCTCATGTTTACAAAGCATCTAGAATGTTTTCCATTTCACAGCAAGGGTGCAAATGTCATGAAGTGCTTCCAATCCTCTCTGGCTACACAAAATACTGTTTCAAACAGGTACCATGAGATGAGATCGAGCCAGAGAAATGAGTTTCTATAAAGCAATTAGGTATGAATTTTTCACCTGTTAGTTACTTGCAAAATCAGTTCTTGTGCACAGTTTTTAATCAAAAAAGGTGGGCCATAATTTGGTTACCAGGCTCTGCAGGACTCAGAGAAATTTGGTTTGAGTTTTCCACAGGACTGTACCTGCTGCAAAGGCATCCAAAGATGTACAAGGGGATCTAAGGAGCTGTAAATCCACATCCTGCAGAGCTTATTCTGTGGAAAGAAAAAAAATCTGATGGATAAAAGAAGATGGAAAAGCAAGTCCAGGTGTAATCCTGCCTGCGTTCCAGGAAAGCCTGGACCTGGCTCAAACACCTCTGCATCCCCCCTCAAAAGGCTTCAAAACTGCATCCAAATAAAAACTTTCTATTCACAATTTGCATGAGTTCCTAGGAGATTTTGAGACCAAACAACAGCTTGAATTATGTTCTCACCAGAGGCTCTGCTGTTGTGGCAGGAAGATGCTGCTCCTTCTGGGTGCTTCAACTCTTCACTAGTTTGTAGGATTTGCACATCATTGAACCAGAACCTTGTTTCCTGTGCAATCAACAAATTCATACCTTTTTTACATATATTAATTGTGTCTAACTGCTCTGGGCTTTTACTGTAGGAAACAGCAGCTGAGAATTTTTCTACCTTGGGGCGAAAGCTGAAATAAAACCCACTAATTCTTCATACAAAAAGAAAATATTTGATACATTGAACTCTGAGTTCAGCAAAAAAAAAACAAATAGGAGGGAGGAAAGCAAAGAAAACCCAAATAGATAAGACAGAAATAACTCAGTTATAGTCATACAGTTGGTATATTCATCTTTGAAGTACTTGCTGACAGGTTTCTTTAGACAAGAACTTTGAGCAGCAGAAAGCAGAGTAGCCCTGACATGAGTTGCAGGTTTCTCTCTCAAAATTCTGGCACAGAGAAACTGGAGGAGCTGAGATTTGGTTAATGGCAGCCCAAATGTCCTTCTCTTCCTACCCAAGAAGCTGAGAAAGGGTTATATGAGTCCTGAGGATTTGCAAGAAGTGGAAGATTAGGAGGACACTGACTGTGATGAGAAAGTCAGGAGTGCTGCTGCCAAAGCTCCTCCTTCCATGTGCCACCACCTCCACCTTCACTTACTGTGGTGCTGTGGGGGTCCCAGGATGAGGTGAGAGATGAGAATTTGACTCCACGTTCTCAGCAGGCTGATTATATTATATTATATTATATTATATTATATTATATTATATTATATTATATTATATTATATTATATTATATTACTATACTAAAGAAAAAGAGAAAGGAGACATCAGAAGGCTAGAAAAGAATGAATAATAAAAACCCATGACTGACCAGACAGTCCAACACAGCTGGACTGGGATTGGTCATTAATTAAAAACAATTCCCATGGAACCAATCCGAGATGCACCTGTTGGTATATGATCTTCAGACCACATTCCAAAGTAATCAGATAATTATTGCTTGCATTTCTTTTCTGAGGCTTCTCAGCTTCTCAGGAGAAAAATCCTGAGCAAAGAAGATTTTTCAGAAAATATCACGGTGACAACTTACCTAGGGAAGGACTCCCAAAATTGCTAAGGCAGCTTTGGAGCTGTCGCTCTGCAGCTGCTCCCAAATACGTCAAACCAAGCTAAAATAGTCAGGTTTCAGCAATTGTCCAAAACGTCAAATCTTATGACTTCCTACTGAACTCATTTTCAATCTATTATGTTTTCATTTCATTCTTCCTAAAAAGAACAAAGCCTTCTGTGCAGGAAGAGTACATTCTGTTGCTGTCACCTGGTTTTTAAGTCAGATTCCAGGACTTTCTCCTTTATTTTAGCTTTTCTATTTATTTTTTTTTTCTGGACAGTTCTCCATCCTAACTTTCTCAGTGCACTGCTAGCACATCTTGGTTTAATTTACTATTTGTTTGATTTCGGTAAATAGTACAGGGGAAGTTGTCTAAAGTGATGTGAAATAAGTTTTGAAAACAGTTGCAGTATTTAGAATGATAATAGGATTGGCCAGAGATGAGTCATAAGTAATGAAATGCAAGGAATAAAAATTTGATGCTATCTTGTTTGGCTGAAACAGTTTTATTCCTTCAGGCCAAACAGAGTCAATAATTATGTCTCCTACCTTCTATTTTGATGGGTTTTTTGGTAATTTTTTTAATATAATGGGATTATGCATCATTCTAAAAGGGAAACATGGTTGTTATGAGCTTGCTCTAAAAACATAGCTATTTTTGGTTATGATCTCAGGATTATTCTGTTTCCAGTCAAAGTCAATTCATTGCCTCTTTATGCATTATTACATTAATATCACCTGTAAGATTTATGGAAAGTAGCAATGAAGTAATAAATATGACCCTTCTGCTATCAATCACCCTTCACAAGGGACAATACAAAAACATAACTTGTTTTTACAAACATCAGGAGCCAAAATGAGAAGTTTCAAAACCAGACTTTAACATATACAGGAAAAAACACAGGAGCAGACAAGAACAAGAGGAAGTCGTCTCAAGTTAGAGAGGCTTAGAAGAAATATAGGAAAGAATTCTTCAGTGAGAGGCAGGAAAAGGCTGTTCAGGGAAGTGGTAGAATCACCATCCCTGGAAGGGTTCAAGGCACGTGGCTGTGGCCCTTGGGAAGGTGGTTCTGTGGTGAACACGATGCTGCTGAGGTAATGGTTGGACTCAGTGACCTTTCCCAAGCTAGCGATTCAAAGAATCCATGAAATACACGGAGGGAGAAGCCCCAGGTCTGCGGTGCACAGAAATATTTGTATCAAGGATACAGTTGTGATCACTGCTGCTGAGTTTGTGGTTGGACTCAGTTGTCACCATCACATTTTCTGAAAAATCCCTCCGCCAGGATTCTTTCTCCTGGGAAGCTGAGAGGCCTCAGAAAAGAATGAAAACAATAATTATCTGAGATTGGGTGGGAATGTGGTCTGGAGATCGTTTACCAACAGGTGCATCTTTGATTAGTTCCATGTTAATTTTTTTTAATTAATGACCAATCATCATCAGCTGTGTCAGACTCTGAGGAGTCAGTCACGAGCTTTCATAATCATTCTTGTTTAGCTTTCTGATATATCCTTTCTCTATTTATTTAGTATACTTTAATATAATATAATATAATATATCAGCCTTCTGAGAACATGGAGTCAAATTCTCATCTCTCACCTTGTCCTGGGGACCTCACAACACCACACTCAGTGACCTTTCCCAAGCTAATGATTCAAAGAATCTACGAAATAAATGGAGGGAGAAGCCCCAGCTCTGTGGTGCACAGAAATATTTGTATCAGGGATCCAGCTGAAGAGCAGAAAGGATGTGTAGAGATAATACATCAAAGCCTCCAGCCCTCACAGGTCTGAGGTCCCAGGGAAGGGGCTGCACCAGCACAGAGATACCCAAAGTGCTAAAGATGTTGGTTTTCAGCCCAAAATTTACTCAGCTTGATAATGTGGACTCAGCACCATTCCTACAACAGCACCCAGAGGAATGGGGGCAGCAGCCCTGGAGGGGAGGCAGTGTTTTTTCCTCCTCTTCCCAAAAATGCAATTACCATTTAGGGAGTAGCAGGTTATCATGTAATGCACATTAAGAGAAAATAATCCAGAAAAGAATTTGAAAATTCTTATTCAAACTGCCTCATTCATTTTTATTGTTTTTTATTGTAACAGGTAAGAAAAGATTATCCCACTTACATTCTATTCAAGGAAAAAAACCCAACACATTTGGTTTGATGGCCTATCAGAGATTTATGGCATTTTGAGAACCTTGAAAATGAATCCTAAATATTTGTAAAGCTGGATCTACAGCAGTATTTAACAATGTGGATCTGCTGTAAGTTTAAAGAAGGGATAGAAATTCAGAATATTTAATGAATTGTCAGGTCTCATTGCCTTTGGAAACCTTTTTCTCCCACAATGCTCAGAGACATGACTGTGAAGACAAAACAGAGGCTGCCACAGGTCAATGCTGAATTATTTCCAGTATGGTCTTGTCTTATCCTTTGGCTTCTGATACATATTTTCATTATGCAGATGTTATCACCAAACCTCATAGATTTAAGCTCCTTTTCTACAACAGTCAGACTTCTCCTTTGCTATGCCAGAGAAACTAATTTAGCCTAGGGTTTGGGTGGGGGTTTTTTTGCTAGAGTTCCTCAAGGTGAAGCCCAAGAGACGTAATTGTGAATTATTTTTCCTTTCTCATAGAACCACAGAATAATTTGGGTTGGGAGGGTTCTCAAAGAGCATCCAGTTCCAAAACTGTGCCATGGGCTGGGACACCTTCCACTATCCCACAATGCTCCAAATCCCATCTAACCTGGCCTTGGACACTTCCAAAGGATGTGTCAGCCACAATTTCTCTATGGAACCTGTGCCAATGCCTCACCACCCTCACAGGGAACAATGTGGTATTTTCTTCTTTTTATGTTTGGCAGAGCACAAAAAAACAAGCAACAGAAAAGTGTAAAATTTCCATCTGATAAAGGCATAACACCAACAAAAAGAGATACATTCAAGGTTGATGCAGCCACTGCTGTGGAGTTGATATTTTACTCCACACAGGAACTTTGATGTCTGACAGCAGAGGATCTACACAATAGATAACTGTTCCTTCAAACCAACAAAAAGGTTAGACTGGAAATGAAGGAAGATTTTCCTTACCTCACAACAGAATTGTGTGTTTCTGTAAAGGAGACATTTCGATGCAGTTTTAGCTTCACACGAGATGTGCAGAAGCTCCTGATGCATTTTTGTCTGTTGCTTGCAGGACACACATTTAGTTCCAAGCTGAAGCCATTGCATTTCCATATCCCCTGTGGCAAGTCCTGTGGGAAATGAGGCTATGTGAATTCATGCTTCAGGGAATTTTTTTGAACTTCTTGGAACATTTTAAATTCCACATTCCTGGAAAGTGAGGTTGTTACAGCAAACCACAGTGATAAGGGCAGATTATAGGAGAGACAGTGCTATACCTCCTTCTTAATACCCTTGGAGGCCAAATTCTTCTCAATGTGCTTATTCAGCTCATGAGGACCAGCACTGGCATATAGAGTAATTCAGTAACTATGCGGGGGTGGTTTACCTGCATTTCCCACTGGATTAATTTTCTATAATTTCCAGGAAACCTTGGGTTCAATACAGATGGACTTGCAAGACCTCAGTAATGACGTGGTTTGTCTTTCCAGATGAACTGAGGCAGCATTTGGCTGATACGAACCTGCCAAGAGGGATTAATGTTTTCATTAATGGATAATCAATTGCTTCCCTCTTCCAGACATGAACATGAACACAGAATCAAAGCCTCACTATTCCACTGTGCTTTGACAACATGCTGATGAATGAGACAGATTTCAGCTATTTTGCAGCATTTTGGAGAGTTATTGCTTGACAACAGGGAGTTAAACCCTGCACTTCCCAAGCTTAATGCACAGCTTCTCCTGCAAGGAAGAGGCAAAATCATCCTGTGAAAACAGTTTAAGGGTTGATTTGCATTAAACAATTCTGAGCATGTTCATGTAGTTTACAACTAACATCAATCACAGGGAAAAGATCAGCTATTGAAATGCTCGGGAAAGCTTCCACATGGAAAGCGTCTTGCAGAGTTATTGTACAGACAGACAATATGAAATTTATTTGCTTTGTGTCTTCCAAGAAACTGTCATTGATTAGTCCTCGCTGAAAGTGACAGGATTTGAGCCTCAGATCTGGACATTCCAACCACTGGGAAAGGCTTAATCTTATACTGGTAAATCCTTCCTTGAGCAGAAATGAATTATGTCCTGGAAATGTCCATTTCTCTCAACTGTGCAGTGACCATCCAAGCCTAGACACATCCTAACACATCACAGACATGAGGAGCTTGATGAGATGAATCACAGCCCACAGATCAGAAAGATGAGTTACCACAGCAACCCTCACCTAATTTATCTCTGTATTGGTAAATCAATACTTATTTAGTAAAGCAATTACTAACAATATACTATCTTTTAATGTCAATATATTAATAATATTTTATAATTAAATGTAGTGTATTATTAGTGACATTTATATTTTCCTGCAATTTGTAATGCTAATTATCAATATTTATTAATTTAAGAAGTATTTACTACTTAAATAATATAAACTCTTTTTGTGGGAACAGCCCCTTGGTCTTGTAAGTTTCTTAACTCCTAAAATGTCATGTTCCAGGGAAATTTATTACTACCTGTTTTACAATAGTCCGAGATCACAGATTAATTGCCCAATATCAGAGCTATCCACAGCAAGAGCCACAACTTTGGTAAAAGGCCCAACACTTGTGATTGAGGGATAATGAAATCAAGGTTGCAGTCTGTTCAACAGTGCTGGGATCCATCATTCCAAATAGGAAAGCCAGGATGCATAAACTTCACAGAGGTAAAGGGAAAAGAGCAAACTATTTAATCTGGCATTGCCCAGAGAAATAGCACTCGGAAAATGCACACTGCTGATGTGAGATGAAGAGCTCTGTTAAGTGAATATCAACCAGCATAAGGACAATTCAAAATAAATTAATAAAATACTTTGACTGTGATCATAATATGAGGGAAACTTGTCCAGATAAAATGTTATATATATATACTGATCTACAAGGTGCCATGGTTGTCAAACATCCTCAGTTCCAGTATTCAAGATTCCCTGAATATATACAAAATAGTCAAGAATCAAAAATACGTGGGTTGTACATATTGCCATACGTATTGCCATCTGCAATATCATAAACATTAACTCTCCTCACTCTGTTGAAAAGATTAATGTAATTGGAAAGACATTTTTCATAAATTGAATGCTGGCACACTGAGTGTTATCAAGATAAATTCTCTGCTCAGAGTAGCTCTCCCTGTTCTGCCCACTGACTGCCCTGAGCAGAGAGGAAACATTGTGAGATATCCAAATGGTAATTGGCAAAATCTGGAGTGAAAAATGCTCTGGAGCTCATAGGAGAGAACAACCCCCCCAGCCCTTCCCTCCTGACTCTTCCCAGTCCTCCCAAGAACACCCAGGTGGGAAGGAGCAGGAATCAATGCTGCCTGCCTGGGTGGGAGCAAAGTCCCATCAATTCTCCGTGGGGTCAAGGAAAGTTGAGGGAGTTCAATATCTCTTGGAATCAACACCTCCAAATGAGGGATAAAGACCTTTCTTTCCAGCCAGCACTGATGCTGTACCTATTTTCAGCCCCGTTTTCTTGATTTGTTCAAGTTATTGCTGCAGTTAAGGGGAACTGCAGACAAAGGAAAAGCAGCTTCAAGGTTGCCATTTTATTTGTATTTACCATTAAGAGTGACTCATCTCATGGATGGGCAAGAGTAAACAAATAGAGCTATATAAAGAAAAATCTGCAGTTCACCTGAGGCTTCCAAGGTGTAACGAGGTTGTTGATACTTGGTATTTTCAAGGTAAATTAGGGCTCATCATGGAAAATAATATTAATAGGGGTTGCTCCTTTTCATATCAAAAAAGAATTAACAATTTCCTGCAGAGGAAAAGCAAAGTTGGGAGTGTCAAGCAGAAAAAAACCTTTGAACTGGGACAGTCCTGGAAATTTCAGGCTGCAGAGCATTTTCTGAGGAAGGCTTCAATTAACAGAGACATTGACAGGAATCAAGGCCATGCACTGGAGATGTAAGATGATAAATTCATGCCACAAGCTGTAGTTCTGTCAGAGCTTTGCTTAATGTGTCTGTCCCCTCGCCATGCTGTGAATGACTACAGAGATTGATTGATTTTCTCCAACAGGAAAAAACCTTAAAGACCTACAGGCAATGGAGAAAGGTCTGTGGTGCAGACCTAGGACACCTGGCTGAAAATATAATTTTCCTTTGTTTAGGGACTGCTGGAAGGAAACTTTGTCATGGCATCTCTGATTAATACAAAAACTGTTCAGTCTTGAAAGAAGCAAGAGTCCACATTCAGATCTCCATTTTTGGACACACAAAAATCTATAAATATGGAGGTAATTGTGGATACACAGCATGAAATAGCCTTCAGCTCAAAGTGAACCCCACCAGTGCATTCCTTCCACTGGCCCTGCTTCCATAACTTCTCTGGATAACAGCAAAGAAACTTGATGTGGGCTTGGAAAATGTCTTGGAGGGAACCAGTTGTTCAGTTCCAACATTCTGCCCTGAAGGCACTGAAATAATGTCAGAAATAACTGATTCTGCTGACAAAAATAAAGTAGGCGCCAAAACACACCAGTAGAGCAGTGAAATCAAATGTTGGGGACAGAGCTGAAGAGAAAACTAAACATAATTCACTCTAGATTTTTTATGTTATAAATAATAATTGTTAATTGTTTCAGTCAGCATCAAGAATAATTTATTTAGTCACTCATTATACTTTTTTTTTTAATTATAGGAACAGAGACACTAATATAACATGGCAGATGTGCTCTTAAAACTCTGTGTTTAGGTAAGAGTTTCCTCACTGACCCTGAATTAAGGTTTCTAAAAGTAAGAAATAGCTTTTTCCCACTAAACTCTGCTATTAAACGGGGAAACTTGGATGACTGTGCAAGGTTTGTACAAATAAATTGTCTGTTTGTTTTGCTGGTGGAAGAACATGATCCAGACTTAGAAGCGGGGTGGCCCCTTGTAAAGGAGGAACCTGGGCTCCAGGGTGTCCTTCAGACCTCTGAGCTCTGTTACAAGTTGGGAAGACCATTTCAGAAAGGGACTTGGCTGGTCAATCTTTACCATACCTCTCTTGGAAGCTGTAGAGAATTCCCTTCCCACCTCTCAGTGGGTTTGAGGTCACCTTAGGAGCATTTCTGATCCAGCAATGAATCATGTGTGGCCTGGACACCACCATCATTCCAGGTGTGGAGGTGTTGCTTTCTTTCACAGGGCTCTCAAGGCATTTATTTGGGTTTAAGTTGTGGCCACAGATCTCTTCCCAGAGAGCAGCAGACAAAATTCTCTCCCAAGATTTTTCCTGGGAAAGGCAGTGAGAAGCTCAGAGAAGAAAACAATTCTGACTCTATTCACTACTCCTCTTGTCATGTAGAATGTGTTATAAAAATTGTTTACTCAGAGTGATTTGTTAATTAGACATCAATGAAAATTGTTTTAATTCCTTAACCAGTTAAATCCACTTGTGTCATGATTGTCTAGAGACAATCATGAGTTTTTCTTTAGTATCTTTGTAGTATAATATCTCTTTAATATAGTTTTAGTATAGTATATTGTATATTATATATAGTATATTATATATAGTATATTATATATTATTATATTATATAATATATTATATAATATTGTATAACTTAATAAAACATTTATGCATCCTCCTGAATCATGGAGTCAGAGCACATTATTCCCTGGCTGAGGGATTGCCTGTTTCTACAATATTAAGTTGAACTTCTGTAGCTTTGAGAAAGCTGCTGTTTGCTCTGCCTGTGGTGCCTCTAGATGTCCAAAAACAAATGTGGGAGCTGCTGTGGGTAGGGGTGTCCATTACCACAGCAACAGAGATGAAGTTGCACCTTCACTGCCAGGTGAGGGTTTGAATTCTCAAACACAGAGCTGAGGCTGAGCAGTGCTTAGGTGTTGATTTACTCTTTGGCTTTAGTCAAAGAAACAGGAATGTGGGAAATAGTAAGGGTAAAAAGATTTCCAGAAAGGTGTAAAAGCAGGCCTAAAAACCAGAAAGAACAGAGAACTAGCTGCAGCTGCAAAGTCTGAAAGCAGAAAAAGTTACAATGGTATAGCAAGCAAGGACTTTAATCAATAGCTTGAGTTTTCTATCTTGGCTGAGGTAGACCTTAGGACTGCAGGAAAATATGCTTAGCAAGATAGTAGAAGGTTTTAAGCTTAATAATGAATGATTGTGTATTGTCAAAGGAAAGAAGACAAGCAAGCATTGTGTGAAGCAGGTACACATGTACTTTTAGTGATTGGCTAAAACAATTGTCTGTAAACTTTATCAATTGGCAAGAAAGTTTTTTAAATGTTCTGTAACAAAGAAATCTTTGGCTGCTGCTGTATGTGAGCTTTGCCATCTTCCTCTTGTTTCAACCATGTAATGAGGCTGATGCTGCAAGTAAAGCTCCAGGAATGTACCCCAGCAATCCCATCCTGTTCTCTCCTGTGAAGAGAAACCTCCCCAACACGTGGAATGAGCCAGCTGGATGTTCAGGTGGACAAAACACCCCCAGGGCAGGTGTGACAATGCAGGACAGGCACAGGTTGGTATTGCATTTGCTGGGTGCCCTGTGGCAGGAATGATGGATGTGACTCCATGTTCTCAGAAGGCCAATTTATTATTTTAAGACACTATATTATATTAAAGAATAATAAATTATACTCTACTAAAGAATGCAGAATGGATACTTACAGAAGGTTAAGAAGCTAACAATGAAAACTGGTGACTCTCTGCAGAGTCCCCACACAGCTTGGCCCCAATTGGCCAAAGAGTGAAAACAACTCACAGCAGAAATCAATTAAATAATCACCAGTTGGATAAACAATCTCCAAACACATTCCAGATGTGAGCACAACACAGGAGAAGCAAATGAGATAAGAATTGTTTTCCTTTTTCTCTGAGGCTTCTCAGCTTCCCAGGAGAAAAATCCTGGGCAAAGGGATTTTTCCAGAAAATGTGAATGCCACAGGCTGGCACTCTCTTTCTTCACTTCCAGCTTCACAAATTCTCTCTTCACCCTCGCCCAACCTCAACAGAGGAATCACAGAATCCTAGGATGGTTTGCATTCAGAAGGACCTTAAAGCTCATCTCATTCCACCCCTGCCATGGGCAGAAACACCTTCCACTAGATCAGGTTGCTCCAAGCCCCATCCAACCTGGCCTTGAATCCAGTCCTTCCTCCTTTCCTCCTTCAGCTGTCCATCTGGACATCTCCAGCTGTCCAACAGCTGGAGCATCTCCATGGAGTCCTTGAGCCCCAGTTTTACCCCTCTGCAGGAGTTCCAGCAGTGAGTGCCTCTGCCCTCATCTTGTGTCCACTCCTGTCTCTCCTCAGTGCAGCCCACCCTTCACACCAAGCCAGCAGAATTCCTGCTCAGCAAGGTGTGATTCAGGAGCAGGATAATACAGTAGGTGTTAAAGACAGCCCCATTTTGCACTGGGAGGAAATGGAAAGCCAGTTGTTCTTCACACAGCAGCCTCGATAGGAGCAGACAATTAACAGGTCTGGTCTGTCTGTCAGCAAGAACCTGATAAACAACCTGTGCTACCCACAGATTTCTGTTTTTAGGCCTCCCTTGTGATTAAGGTGGAGGCATATGTACAGAAGAAAGCACAGATATAAAGATACACTTTTAACAACCAATACTGACTAAACACCAAAAAGTTGATATTACCTTTGAGAAACACATTGCTGTGTTTTTCAAATGCTACATCCAGTCAGGAATTCATATTTTAATGTTCAGGAAAGTCATACAAATCATTCAAGAGGAGGAAAGCATGCCCTACACTGAGAAGGTCAGTTGGTTGAGTTGCTGCCTCCCCTCTACCAAAACCTTGCCACACAAACTCACTGCACCACTTAAACCCTTCACCCCATTCATTTGGGATTTTCAAACTGAGATTGAATTAGAAGAAAAGGTGACTCTAAGAATTGCTTTATATTGTGCTTGTGACACTTCCAGAACACATCTCAGTTTAAGCCTAGCATTGCCTAATCAATATTGAATCAAAGGCTGAATAATTACTTCAATCCACATTTTAAAATTAATCTCAGCTATCAGCTAAGCTCTTTGGACAAGAAATGGAACAAAATATGCCTGCATTGCCCTCAAAACGTTCAGGGTCCTTTCTACCGAGCATTAAGATGAAGGTATTATTGAATATTCATGCTTCAGAGTTCTGTGTCTCCTGGGGGAGTTGAGCAGGATTTGAATTTCCCTTGGCAGCACCTAGGGCAGATCCATTTGTGTGTGTGTGCCTTGCTTTGGCTGGGTTTCATTCCCACAGCTGGAGGCAGGGCAAGAGCAGCACAGGTCACTGTGCACCAAAGCAGGCAGGGAACAGCTCCTGCTCAGAAATTCCACTTACACCTGTGCTCACAGCAGGCTGGGAGTCAGGAATACTGTTGGGGAAGATGAAACAGGAGAGCTTTGTAAATATGATTGCCTGGCAAAAGATTTTGAGAATATAGAAACTATAAGGGAGATTGAAATGAACACACTCCCTATAGCAAGCCCCACCACCACAACCAACCCCATCCCAAGGCCATAACCAACAACACCCCAGTTGGCCCAAGCTTCTGGGTAAGGATCCGCCGCCAGCAGCACTGAATAAACAAACACTACCAACATCACCCCTAAATAAACCATAACAAGCACCAAAGACACAAAGGAAACCTCCAAACTTACCAGCCAACCACGTCCTGCAAGCTTTGAGATACCTTAGTTACTGAACAACTGGAAAACAATGGTGTGACCAGCTGAAGGTAATCTCCTATTGATGAAACAACACCCTCTGCTTGCAGACAGGCCCAAGGGTCAGAGCAGACCCTACAGGTTGGCAGAAGGGGCCCAAAGAGGAGTTTTTAGGATATAAAATGTAACACAGTATGGTCATGTAATGATTCTTATAGGCTGTATGTAAATGCTATAGGATTTGTATCTTGTACTAGATTGGTTGGTGAGAATCAGAATATTCAACACAGAAGAAGATTTATGGTATTGTAACGGGAACCTCACTCTCTTACTCTCTTATCTTCTCAACCTCTCTCTCTCTGTCTCTCATCCTCTTTACCACTGTCTCTCTTCTCTCAGGCCTGCTCCAGCTGTGACTGGCAGCTCCCAGCAGGGCCCTGCACTTTGCTCTTTGCAATAAACCCCAAGTTCCTGACCTGGCTGCAGAGATCTCTCATCTCCGTCTGTCCTGACCATCCTACCCCTGATGCTCCCACACGACACATCACAGGGATTGCTGCCATCCACTCCTGGAGCCTTTTTTATCTGCTCAGACCCCACCTGGCATCCCCCACCTGCCTCTTCTAAGCTGCAGACCCAACATTCTTCCACACCCACAGCACCTTGTGAGGCATGAAATGAGAAACATCTCATGCTACCAGACCAACAGGATCCTGGAAATCATGGGGCAGGGCAGGCAGGTGCAAACTTGTTTATTTCTTCAGAGAATCACAGAGTTATTGAGGTTGGGAAAGCCCTCCAAGACCATCAAGTCCAACCTGTGACTGATCCCCACCTTGTCACCAGCCCAGAGCACTGAGTGCCACATCCAGGTGTTCCTTGGACACCTCCAGGGATGGGGACTCCAACACCTCTCTGGGCAGCGACTTCCAATGCCTGATCATGTTTTCCATGCAGAAATTCCTCATGATGCCCAACCTGAGTGTCCCCTGGCACAGCCTGAGGTTGTTTCCTCTTGTCCTCTCACTTGTTCCTGGGAAAAGAAGCTGGCCCCCATCTTGCTGATCCCCTACAACTCTGGACAGCAGTGTTGTTACGATGTTTTGCACCTATGTAAAAGATTACCCAATAGACCTCATGTTATTCATGATAAATTTCAGTTCATTTTGGCATTTCTCCAATACTAGAAAAAAAAACCAAACAAAAACAAACACATTCCGTCCCCTTGAGCAGAGCTAAACGTTTCAGGCTAGTACTGAGTTGGTGTTTTCATTGGTGTTGTCATTTTGCCCAGTCTCTGAGACAGCACAGGAGGCCTCAGGCAGAGGTTCTGGTGCTCTTCCCATCCTTCCCTTTGGGAATTCAGCACAGAGAAGGGAGTAGAACCGTTATCTCCAAGGATTTTGATTTCCCTCCAAAACTCTCCATTTGCCTGACATGTGTGCATATTCCCTGCCTAACATATGTTACTAAACTGTGAGTGGGCTGCTAAAAACATGCTTTACTGTTCCTTTCATTATGCATTCCTACAATGCATTTGATTTTACATAAAATACCTCTTTCTAGGCTACAGATTTAATATTTATTGCCTAGGTAGGTGAACTGATGAGCAAAAAAGCGTTGGATTTTTTGCTTATTTAAAACATTTATGTCAGATGAGCTGCAATAGTTATACAGACACCATATTTAGTGCATTTTAGCTAATTTTCAAATAGTATTCTTCTCTCAAGGAAAATTTCTGAGTAAGTGACAATTAACTCCAAAGGAAATCTTGGATTTAATTCTATCCTTAGTCACTAGACAACTCAATACATCTTTAAACTCACTAAACATTGAGTGTTTGAGGGTGAAGCTTTGCACCACCTCAGGTTAATCAATTACCAAGTCCATCTTGCTTTTTTGACAATTTAAAACCTTTTAACCTCTGGACTAATGAGAATTTCACCGTTATTTAACTGAAAAAAAGGTGATGCATAGCTGCCATGTAAGTTAAACAAACATGGCACAGAAGAAGATGCAGACAGGGTGTGAGGATGAATATGTACATGCTACTTTTAATGCACAGACACCTAAATGTGAATCTGCAGATTGAAGGGAAGAATTCTCCTGTAAAAAAACACCAAAACATGCCACCAGTTTTTAATGAGCACAAGAAGGATACTTTGATTTCCTGCTGTATATGACTGATAGAACTGAGATCCAAAGCAGAAACCTTTAATCCTTGCTCATCCTCAGCACACATGGACACACCAGAGGGCAGAGACTTCTCCTCTCTGATACACAGAGGAAAATGTTGTTGCCATCAGGATGTTAACCCAGGACAGGGCAATCTTGCTTTTAATTCACTCCTCAATCCCAGTAAAGCACCTGGTAGGTTACTAAGCACCAGCTTCATTACTCTCTTGAAACCAACAGAGAAAAAACCTCCCTTCTGCCTTCAAGAGCTGTTGCCATGATAAATGTTTTTAAAGTTACAGGCAGTTCTGTAATAGATACTCCCTACAGTGATTTCTGACAAATCTGCTAAAGATGAGGGTAGATGAGCAACTGCAGGACAACCATTCATAATAAATACACCTGTTCATCCAGAAATATCTTTTTAAATTCTGCTATAAACCCAGAAGTCATCCTAAAACTCATCCCTGAAATTTATCAAGTTGGAAAGCATTCACAGAGTTCTGCAGGCAGACAGAATATATAAGTACAAAAAGGAGGTTTCTTCCTAAATACAGAACTAAATGGTCAGAAGCAGCATGAACTTATCCTCATCTTTTTGTTTTCAATGATGTTCCAAAGGAGAACATGAAAAATTAAGTGATATAGATCTTTTTTCAACAGCAGGTTCTCAGTTTTCCTATAAAATTAATATATTCTCTCAAATGCTCTTCAAATACTTTTATTAATGGGGAAGTTTTTCTGACTGTATTGATTTCTGAGGCAAAGTCTCTTGGGATTTCTTCAGTAATTCCAAAAAACAAGCATCAATGTGATGGGTGAATTGGCTGAATCATAACCAGGAATCAATGTTTTGCTCTTCTCAAAGGGAAGAGTTGCAAGGCAAAATTTGCATTTAAATCCTTCTGTTGTAGTCTGTTTTACCTAATTTCCTTTTTTTTTTTTTATTTTCAGAAGAGCCTTAATAGTAAAAGTGGTTGATGTTTGCTTTGCAGCCTTATTGATGTTTCTACAGGTTTCTCAAAATGAAGGAAAATGCCCAATTAGGTCCCATTTCCTATTCAGTGGACTTAAAATCTGAGGGGATTTTGACATTACCATGGCAGTGACCAAACACTACAACACATACTGGGAGAACCCTGAAGATGCTCAAAATTTAACTGGTTCTGGCCATGAGCTGCCAAGTGTACAAATTTCAAGTTCTTCCTTCTTTGAGCAGGGTGGAGTAGAGAGCTCCAGGCTTCTTCTCACCCCAAATCCTGCAGTAATTCAGGAATTTTTTGAGCACACCAGCCTTGTGCCAAGATCCCTTTGAGAAGAACCCCAAATCTCCTGAGGTGCTGCTGAGTGGCTCTTTGTGGTGGCAGCAGAGCAGAAAGCAGAGGGTGATGGACGTGCACAGCCCAGGGGTCAGGAAAACTTCCCCCAAATTCTGTGGGGCAGGATGGTTTTCCTCATTGCCAGAGTTTCCCTTCAGGCACAGGAATGTGTTGGGAAGAGTTTCTGTTGTGGAGGTACCTGTGGAGCCAAAACACATTAATCAAACCTGAAGAAAGCAGATTTTATCCCAGCACCTCGTCATCTTTGCGCTTTGCTGCCCCAAGCCTGTTGTTAATGTCACCTCTAAAATCCCATTAAAATGGGCTCCTTCAGGGCCTGGGTTAGGTCTCTTCAGAGCTAACCAAGCACCCTTTGGAGTGCTGTACAAATATTCCTATCAGACCTTGAATGAAAAGTTAATAAATTCCAAAATTGTCCTCTGTGGAGCAAAAGGGGAGCAAAGGCAGCAGCCACTTAAAGCAAATCATAATTCACAATCTGAAAATATGCAACATTAAGCACGGCCATATTTTAAATAGCAAGAATTACTTTGCAGGGCTGGAGAGGTTATAAACCACTTCTATTTGTATTTCAGGAGCACTTACAATGCTTTGTTTTGAAAGCTTTATATTATCTTATAAAATCAGCTCAGAGAAAGACATTGTTTTGTCATTGTCACCACAGTGATGGCACCAACTTGTCTGTCTCTGGGCTTTGTTCTCTTTATTGAGAAACAAAGATCCCACATATTTCATTCTTTCTCCTCCTACAGGCAATGAGTGGGGTGCAGCTCTGCCAAATGGGAATTGCAATTGCTCTAAAGAAATTAGAAGCTCTCAAAAAGCATCCCAGAAATATTCTTCTGACAAAGCAGGACCTTACCCTGCCCCAAATTCCCCCTCATCCCTGGTGCTTTGCTTTGAAGCCTGCAAGTGGAGGCTTCTCAAGCATCCTGAAAATTCTGGATACCTGCAGGAGGAGTGTTCAGTGACCCTGAGCTTGCCCACCTTTGGTTGTTTTCTTTAAAAATCAAAGTGTACTGAAGAGAACAGCTGACACAGAGCTGTGGATCTGGCTGTGATTGCTGGGAAGCTTCTTTGGTCCTGCATTCTTAAAATATTGACCAACTGCAGCCTTTGCATCTTGTGTATGAGTTGTAATTGATTCATGTGCTTCTCTGTCGCCTTGGCAAACTTTTAATCCAAAGTCAAAGCTATTTTATTATGATTGTCTTCAGTCTCCAATACCTTCCAAGTGTTCAGAGCTCTCATGGGGAGAAGAGCTAAAATATAATTTCTAAAAGTTCATAAAATTGCTTATGAAAATAAACAGTAAGAATTAATCTTCTGTCACAAAATATTCCTTTTAATCCACTGGTGTCCTGCAGGACAGGAAGAGGTTCCTGGAGGAGGAGTTGTCCTCATGGACACAGCTCACAGGAACTTTTTGAACTTTGCTGTCTTGAAAATATCCAAACCCCTTCTAGCCAAGGTCAAAGCACGCAAATCCACTTATTTTCCCCTTTCTCTTCTGTAGCAAACAGCATGAAAATTTCATCAGTTCTATCCCCTTTTAGCTTTGCCTTCTAGAAATAACATTTAAAAACTCCAACCCCCTTCAGCTTTGCATTTTATCAATTGTATTACCCAAGGGAGGGATTGATGATGACTCAGCCTGGGGAAAATGAGGAGGGCATGGATGTTTTCTGCACTTGAAAGAGCTCATTAAATTGGCAGCCCTGGGACATGGATTTCCAAAATGCCATCCCTTGGAGCTGATCAAGTTTATCCAACAGATTTGGAAAGTCTCGTATCAGCTGGGACATCATCTGCAATATCCCTGACAAAAATACCTCCCACTCAGCACAGAGCTTGGCACTGGTCAGTAGGAATTGCTTTTGTGGGCCAGAAAAAATCTGACAAATTTTTAGATTAAAAAAATTATGTATGTGCAAACAACTCAAGTTTGATGGTTCTGGAATATCAAACTTGAAACCTCCCAGTTTCAAACAAATGTGTTTTCAAACAAACATAATTAAAGATTCATTTTTTAACTTCTGGGTTTTGGGGTTTTTTTTGTATTTCAGTAGCTTGACATTTGAAGGAATCTGGAATTGGACTTTAGGTCTGGAAACTGGGTACTTCGAGTACTTAAATCTCCAAATCCAGTGTGCCAGATTGAATTCACAGAAACTGGAACCTTCCCCTTCCAAAATCAGTTCAGCTGGCAAGATGTGACACTGAGGAAAGACGTGCCTGAGGAAAGGAACCTTTTCCTGAGGAGGGTGAAAGTCACTGTTCAGCACTGGAGGAAATGGTAACAGCTCAATGAGGTCTTACACTCAGGGTTTCAAGGATGGGGTGAGGATGGAGGGAAGGACACTGGACAGCAGATTGAAGACAACCAGCCACAGAGCAGGGACTTCATTACTTCCAAGAAAATTCCCTGGAGACTTTAAAGAATTCCTATGCTTTACCCTATCCCAATTCTTAAAAACAAAAGTTATGGACAGACTGGAAACTCTGCCTCCTGATTCAGCCATGAAAGGCTGCACTGTTTTGGAATGATAAAACCACAGAATGGTTTGGGTTGAAAGGAACCTTAAAGATCATCTTGTTCCACACCCTGCCATGGGCAGGGACACCTTCAAATAACCCAGGGTGCTCTAAGCCCCATCCAACCTGGCCTTGGACACTTCCAGGGATCCAGGGGCAGCCACAGCTTCTCTGGGCACCCTGTGCCAGAGCCCATCACCCTCATAGGGAAGGATTTCTTCCTAGTAACCATTCCAAACCTATTCCTTTCCAGTTTGAAGACATTCCCTGTGTCCTGTCCCTCCATCCCTTGTCCCAAGTCCCTCTCCAGTTCTCCTGAAGCCCCTTCAGGCCCTGGCAGGAGCTCCAAGCTCTTCCTGGAGCCTTCTCTGCTCCAGGCAAACACATCCAGGCCTCCCAATCTTTTCCCATAGGACACATGTTCTATCCTTCTAATAATTTCTGTGGCACTTCTTTGGACCTGCTGCAACTAAAAGAACATGGACACCCTGCTCACAGCCATGGGGACACCAGCTCTGTGTCCCCTTGACTAGAGACACCTTTTGCAATCCAGCCCAGTTACAGCTGGTGGTTCAGAGTTTGCTGCTCTCATCTTGTTTTAGGCTGGGTGTGTGTATTCTATTCCTATCTCTTAGAGGTGGGGCAGTTATTTTCTGCTCATTGGGCAGTTTTCTTTATCTCTTCCACAACCAATCCTCCCTCCAGGAGATCTCTGCTGTTCATGGGCCATTAATTATTAATTATCTTCTGTCCATGGCCAGTGAGTGTCCCTGCATGGCTGATCAGATTCCATCATCCCACTGGGAGATGCTCCGCCCAGGGGAGGAGCCAAGCATTCCTACCTGGATCCAATCTGAGGTTTGGGACAGCACAGCAGCCTTTGCCCCCTGCATTGCCAGAGGAGCAGCTTTCTGCTGCCCTGCATTGCCAGAGGGAGCCCAGGCCCATCTGCAGCAGCCCTGGAGCTGCAGAGGAAAACTCCCCCCTTGTGCAGGATCCCTGCTGCAGCAGAAGCACAGCTGGCACTGCAGGAGGGCTGAGCCCCCATGGGATGGGGCTGGGACACCACCCTGACACACAGGGGGCAGCTCCTGCTCTGACTCTGGCAGGGTTGTTTTGTATCACTGCGTTTTAATTTTACTTTTTTTTTTCCTAATAAAGAACTGTTATTCCTATTCCCATCTCTTTGCCTGAGAGCCCCTTAATTTCAAATTTATAATAATTCAGAGGGAGGGGGTTTATGTTTCCCATTTCAGGAGAGGCTCCTGCCTTCCTTAGCAGACACGTGTCTTTTCAAACCAGGACACATCTACAGAGATGCAGAGCCTGCAGTGCCATGTGCAGCCATTCCTGGCTGGCTGCTGGGCTGCTCCACAGCTGCACTTTCATCTGAGGAAATGGGGCAGCTCCACAGCCCTGACTCTTCTCTTTGACCTGGAGCTGCTGCAGCATCGTAAGAGTTGAAGGTCACAGAGTCTTTGGGCTTGTGGGTGGGCGGATGTGCAGCCAGGACACACACATCTGTTTGAGCTTCTGGGTGCTCTGGGGGCGTTGCTGGAAGCTGCAGAGGAAAGATCAGAGAGGAGGCAACACCAGCACCACATTAAAGGAAAACCTGTGCTCACTTAAAGGTCAGCAGTGCAATTAAGTTCCCAAAGCTACTCAGAGATGTCTCTCACTGATAGACACGTTATTGATGCACTCAGGGGAGGACTCCAGTGCCCTTCCTTAAGTTCTGTCTGTGCCTAGAATGATGGGAAATATAGACAGAATTGAGCTATTACTTTTAATCCTTCCTTTAAAAAATAAAAAAAAAAGGAAAAAGAAAGATTGATGCATGTCTTTGAGCCAGAGCCACCTAATTCATGCAGACAGTCTCCATGGCAGGGCAGCATCAGGGCGAGATTGCAAAGCTTCTTCCTGACCTTTTCCAGCCGTCCTCTTCCCTATCTTTTAGTCTCAGACTCCAGACATCTCCCCATCCCCATCTCTCCCCCTTAGATACACACTTTGTTCTACATCTGACTACTACAGACATTCTATTTCAATATTCACTTGCTTGGAATAAAATGCTTCAGTTCTTTCAGGCTTTCCTCATTGGGCATGTTTTTTTAGGAACTACTCTGTATCTTAAAAAAAGTAATTTTCTCCAAGATAAGAGCTTCTGAATGTGTTGTTTTCCCTGTAGACACCTAAATAGCACCACAGAGCACAACCTCTTAATGCAGACTTCCTTTCAGAAACTGTTCTATCTAATTAGTGGCTCACCAGAGACCTTCCTAAGCCAGACATTCATCCAAGGAAAAATTGCTTATGATTCCCACAGACTGAAAAACCCAGAAAGCCACAAGAAGAAAGGAAATTTTCTAGCTAATAATGTGTCCTCACGAGACCAAGTCTAGCTCCATTCTCTGAAACCACTGAAAAGGCACTGAATTAAGCTTGGAAACTGGAGGGAGTTCATCTGGAAGTGACTGGAGGAGGAAAGGAAGAGGTCTGGTCAGCAGAGGTTTTTATGAAGAGTGTCCACCCCTTAAAGCACAGTGTATCATCTCCCTATTCAACCTTCTCAGCCTTACAGGTCTGAAATTTGCCATCTTTGCACATAACTTGCTGAATACTGAGTGTTATTTTGGTGATCCTGGTGTGGCTCCTCCTTGATTTCTGGAGGAGTTTCCTGACTCCACAAGACTCTGAAATGCAAGAAGGACCCAGAATGGTAACAGCACTGCTTGTACTGTGTAGTTTTGCTTGATTTTTCACTGTGTTCTTTTTCCAACTGAAAAGAGACTAATTAGCCTCTCTTTTGTGTGTGTGCTCTTTGTACTCACTTAAGGAAAGAAACATCATCAGCTACAACTTCATCAGCTCTTCCCCAGCTGCCCACTTCTCAGCCTGCTTGTTATTTCTTACCTTATTAGCCTTTAGCCTGAAGATAAAAGTGTTTATTGATTTATTTGTTTATTTGATTACAGAAGGCAAATTATTTCTGAACCTGGTTTTGTAATTGTAAAAGATTTGTGACAGAAGAAAAAAAAAGGGAGATTAGTATAAGTCTCCTTTCCAAAAAACAGGGGATCTTCACAATGAAAAAATCCCAAATTAGCAGCATTTCTCCACAGGGGAAAAGTGTGAGAGTGCTGACCCTGCCATGAGTCAGAGTGTCTGAATGGGCATAAATCACAGAGAGGGGTATTGATTGACTTCAGTCACGCTGCATAATTCATCAGTGTGAGCAGCTTATCATGCACTGCCCCTGGACAGCACAGCACTTCCTGCAGCCCTGCTCACACAACCTGAGATTTCATCATTTCAGAGCCTGAGGGCAGTTTTGGCCAACGTGTTCCTTCCCACTGCAACAGGTGAAGGACATGGGCACAAGGATCTGCTGTGGCCCAAATGAGGACAAGTGAACCATGAAATGAAAGTAATTGGAATATTTATGGCCATAAATCCATGAAGTTAGGCTGGAATAAAAGCAACAATTTTAGAGGTTTTCTATGAAGCACAAAATAGCTTTGGCTTGACAAAGTGGAATTAAATGGATGCTGGAATGTCCTTCTTTTTGTTATATGCTCTGGCATTACATTATTTTGTCAAGACAGAGTTTCTTTGTTGAAGAAGTCTTTAACAAAAGGAGCCAGAGTCTACAACAGCAGCCCAGATTTATGGACTGAAGGGAGAGGTCCTTGAATTTATTTACATTAGTCTTCCCTGTAAAATCACTGGAGGAAGTCAGACATCTCCAGAGACTTTGCTTGGAGAAGGGGCCAAATAAATCACCTGCCAGAGAGGTTTTCTGTAAGGATAAAAAAAAAAAAAAAGATAAGGAGATCAGCTTCCAAATTTAGGCATCTAATTTTGGACCTGGAAGGTGAAAACCAAACCATTTTCCTTGTTGGTTTCCCAGAGTAACTTATCACTCTGCAATGAATTTCATGGCTCCCTGCAGGGCATTCAGGTAGTTAAAGCTGAGGGTAGCTGGATGAAGATGAAAAGTCTGGGCATTGGGAAGAAAAGAGAACAAAGTACTGAAAGCAGAGCATGAATGAAGATATTCAGGTCTTAACTGATTTAAACTGACAAGTACAACTCAAGAAAATAATAGGAATGTCCTTAATTCACACCAACCTTCTAGTTGGCCTGATTTTCTCGGATTTTCCTTCAAATGTGAATAGAAGGAGTCAAAGAATGTTTTTGAAGACAAAGTGTGGATGAGGTACATGACCTCCTGTTCCAGCAGTTGTTTTCCAGCACACAAAGTCAGAGTTGCAGTGACACTGGTCAGGTGAAGCCTAAGAGCAGCCTGAAGTTGAACTTGTGGATAATTGGGTAAGAAAACAGGGACAGGGACAAAACAGGGCTTGCATGAAGGTCATCAGTGTAATTGAATGGAATAGTAGTTATTAAAAGTCCTCTTTATTCACCCTTGAGTTAAATTCCTCTCTGACTCCAGTGGCAAGCTCCAAGTCTCACAGATTTGTGAGTAGGTATTAGAACACATTTATTTTAATATTTCTGGACAGACTTGAAGAGACCCAGTGTTTCCTACACAGGCACACTCAGACCTCAGAGCCTTTGGATTTGCCATCACTAACACTTCATTTTCTTCCTTCCAATCCAAACCCAGTATTATTGCAATGAAGGTGTTAATGTTGCACACTCCTGCTCAAAAACTGAATTTAAGAAGGGAAGATTCCAGACCAAAAAGAAGCCTTTTCAACCTGAATACAATCCACAACACATGAAAAGTAGGAAATACAGTCACTTTTCAACAGTTCAGGGTTTGTGTACTGGAAGAATTCCTTGAGTTTTCAAACAGTGTCAATACCCTGCAGCCTGCTTCAAATGCCCATTCCTGAGGGCTGTGTTTGAGATAGGAAACAGAATTAATGATGTGACAATACCAAATATTTGCTGTGCCGTGCTAAGGAGACCTCTAACTTCACACAGTAGTGCTGACTTAGCCCACAGTGGCAGCAAGAGCAAGTTAAAACAATCTTAGACTTGTTTTTAAACTTGGACCTACTTTGGAATAGGAGTGCAGCCCGAGGCAGTTTTATGCTCTCTTCACTCATTTTCTTAAACCATATTTTATATCTCAGTTTATTTTACAAGTTGTGGATTTTTTCTAACCATATGAGAGACTCATGCAGAAAAGACTGCACAGACTATGAAAGACAAGAACACATCTTTGCATGACAGTGAAACTCTTAATTCCCAAGGAAAAAAACCAACAAAACTGAATCACATTTGCAAGAAGCATATGGAACAGATGAGGGCAGATTTCTAAGTTCCTTGTGCACAATCACTGTGAATTTAGTCTTGTGTTTTCATGGTCTTGAACAAAATCTTTCAGCAAGACACACTCCAGTGAAGGTGGAAACAGTGTGAGTGATCCCAAACACAAAATGCCAAAGGGGAGCTGTGTTTGTTTCTGCTCTCTCTCACTTAATGAGCAGATTTCCACAGCTACCATGTGCCCTCATGCTCATCCCAAAGCTTCCCTGAGTGAAGAGACAATTAAGGCAACAGCTGAGTGCTGCAGTGTGTGATGTTCTTATTCTAAAATGGAGATCTGGAGAGAGTTTATGCATAGTGGAAGGTAAACTCAAGATATATATATATATATATATATATATATAGTTGTTTTTTTAAATAAATTTGTGTCCTGTTTGTAGCAGCTTGAAGCTGCTGATGGGAAATTTCCTTTCAGTCCTGATGATTTTCCTAGTGGGTATTCAGGTAATAACTCCCAGCCCAGCTCTCAGAGAGAACATGCTACCACACACAGGAATTCCAGGCTGGAGCCATGAATTCAATACCAGAGCAGTTAAACTGATAGGTTTGCTGCAAGTCTTCAAATCTGTTCAATATATCATAAATTCCAGTTAACCATCAATCCCACTTGATGTCAATCCCGAACGAGAAATAAGATCTTGTCCAAGCAGATCCATGACTCTTCCTGAATTTCACAGAATCCCAGATGGGTCAGGCTGGAAGGGACCACAGAGGTTACCTGGTCCCAGGTCTCTGCTCCAGCAGGGCCATCCACAGCACAGGGCACAGGGTTGTGTCCAGGCAGCTCTGGAATATCTCCAGTGAGGAGACTCCACAGCCTCTCTGGACAATCTGTTCAGGGCTCTCAGTGAAGAAGTTCTTCCTCATGTTCCTCACCATCCCTGGATGTGTTTAAAAAAAGCCTGGATGTGGCACTTGGTGCCAGGGTTTAGTTGAGGTGTTGGGGCTGGGTTGGACTCGATGATCTTGAAGGTCTCTTCCAACCTGGTGGTTCTGTGAATTCTGTGAATTCAAGTGGAACTCCTTGGGCTCAGTCCCTGCCCCTTCCTCTGGTGCCATTGCTGGGCCCTGGAGCAGAGTCTGGGCCCTGCTCTGCCCCTCCCGGCACACAGGGACACACAGGGACAGCCAGGGACAGCCAGAGACTCCAGGGACAGCCAGGGACACCCAGAGACAATCAGGGACACCCAGGGACACCAGGGACAGCCGGAGACTCCAGGGACAGCCAGGGACACCAGGGACAGCCAGGGACACCCAGGGACACCCAGGGACAGCCAGGGACACCCAGGGACAGACAGGGACACCCAGGGCTGAGGGCCTCTCTCAGCTGTGGCTCCTCCTGAGGCTGAACAGCCCCAGCTCCCTCAGCCTTCCCTGGGCAGGGAGATGCTTCAGTCCCTTCACCACCTTTGCAGCCTCCACTGGCCCCACTCCAGGAGCTCCAGGAGTTTTGCTCTGAGAATTTCCTCACTCACCAAAGGCTGTGGAATTGCCCATGGTCTCTGCTTTCATGAAGGGATGTCTCAGGGGGTCACTTTTGGGGCCATGCTGCTCTTGTAGACTCTTCTGTGAGCTTACCTGATGGACAGAAGTGACGTCTGCAGATGACAGCACAAGATCTCCAAAATCTGCCAGTGAATTCTTCATTTTACCAGTCATTTTCTACTCTGAAGGATGTTCTGCATGTCTGTCTAATTATAGCAAAAACTGTACAGATTGTGTCAGAGCTGCCCACTATTATCCAGGTTGTACCAGCCACAGCTGACAAAATATGCACATCCCCTAATTAGGAACATTTTAAAACTGACTTACTTAAATTAAGAAAACCTCTCAGTCTTCACTTTTTGACAAGTTACTCTGAGATTCTCGGAGGAGGAGGAGAAGGACAGCAGGAATATTTTAGATTTCTTCCCTCATTTCCTACCTCTACAGAGCACTAAAATAAATTACAATGTGCAAACAATACATCAGAAAGAAAGGCTTTGGCTTGACAGATTGCAGGGCACAGCATTAAATATAATTGTGTTGTTCTGGAGATCTGAAGTACAGAATGTAACACACTTTAAATGCTTTGTTATTCTTGAGATCTCCAAATGTTTGGACACCCCAGGTGATTGCTTAATTCCTTCACCCATTGATGTCACTTTGTAAGAGAGCAGAACACAGCTTTGCTAATGGTACAGGAGGACATCTAGCTTGATTTTCCCAAATTTCAGTCTATGCTGGGGATAATGTGAATAAAGACAGCAATTCCATCTAGATTCCTTATCTACATATTACAGCTCACTGTCATTATGTGGTGACAAGTGCACTTTGTGAGGTAGACACTTTTCCAAGCACCAGCAGTTCTGCTCTCCAACCCTAGTTTGAAAGTCTTTACTTCCAACCAACTGCAACTTGATTATGAAGGAGCAAATTCTGCATCCAAGAGGATCCTATGCAATCCCAGGCTCCTTGTATGTGTTTTCTAATACACCAGGGCCAAAAACTAAATTGAATAATTGAGCTCTGTCGTGAAAAATGTGTATTTTATGATTGGCTTCTCACAAATATTAAAATGAATATTACATGTGTTATGTTAGAAAGTTATGCTGTATTAATTTTCTTAAGTAGCATGTTAAATATAGTTTTAGGTTATAACATAAGGTTAAAATAGAAACTATGCTGTGTAAGATACTTTTTTTAAGAGAGGACTCACACTGAGCTAGCAGCCACAGGACACCTGAATCTTTCAGAGATTAAGAATTTATTGCTCCATTATCAGAAGAAACAAACTTCTTCCTGCCTCACTCAGCCCTGAAGATGTTGTCAGGATTCAGAGGCAGAAGTTGACACTGACCAGACAGAATCCTTTGTTTGAATGGAATTTATGCATCATGGATGAGATTGTCATGGTTTGATGCTGGCACAATGCCAGTGCCCCCATGAAAATACCTTCTCCCTGGTTTCTGCTGTAAGATGTGACCAGGAATAAGCAAAGCAGGCTCTTGCTTAGAAATAAAAAACCCCAAAACTTTATTAACTACACTACAACTATATATAAAAAGGAGCACACACAGGAAAAATGAAAACCTTACAAATACATTTCCTCCTCCCCCAACTAAATTTCTAATACGTCCATCTCCCTAATCACCGACTCTCAGTCCATCACCACTCTGTAGATAATCAATTCTTAATTTGTCAAGAGGAGAGGAGTCCTTCTTGTGCCATGGTGACCTCTTCCTTTCATGTCCAGTGCTCTCACCACTGAACAGGGACCAGAGCTGCTTCTAGGGTCATCTTTTAAGGATGCTTTGTCCCAGTCTAAAAAGAGCACGGTCTCTCCTTTGGGACACTTGTCCCCCCCACATTTTTTCACCCCCTGGGGCCGAGGGGTACCAACACTGAATTCTCCTGGTTCTGAGGCATTTCCTCCCCCTGGATCCAGTCTCTGTATCACAAGGAACCATGGTTCTGTCCATGGCTATACAAAAAGAGTCCAGCAAAAAGCCACTCCATCATCTCTTCCCACCTAAGGCTCTTCTCTATTCTTCCCACATATCTCCCTCTCCTAGACCTTCAACACTTGCCCATTTCCTTCTTCATCTTCTACTCTTATCTCTCTTCTAGGAAGGGTTAATGTTCTGTAAAGTCTTCATTGTCCAAAAAAGGGGTTAAATCTCTCACAAGACGCCAGACACCTTCTCGTTGCACGCCCTCCCTCCCACTTCTCCACAGGCCGGGCTGTGCGGCCGCACAGGATATCAAATTTCGAGATAACAGTCCCAGGCACCTTCTCTCTCTCTCTCTCTGTCTCTGTCTTCCAAGGGGGGAAGGGGGAAGGTGGGGGCAGGCTGCCCAGTGCCTCTCGGTGCTCTTCCACTCTTCCACCCTTCCACCCCTCAGGGTCAGGCCTACCTCTCCCAGCCACATGGCTTTTCCCCTCCCCTCGCCCAGCCAGCAGCTGGGACGGGGGAGAGATCTGAACTCTTCCCGCCAGAAAACCAAGAGAGCTTCCCCCTCAAGTGCTCTGCTTTTTAACCCCTGTGTCCTCAGAGGCGAATCCAATGCCCCAGTGGCCAAACCAGGTGCCAATATTAAAATCTGAGCGCCCATTGGTGTGACCACAGCATCCTACTTCCTGTCAAACCACGTCAGAGATGTATGAATATGCAACAGGTTATTGTTTTTAAGGGGCAATCCTCTGTTAACATGGGTCCTTTTTCGGGCTTATTTTGCCCAGGAAGATGTACCTGGACTATCTGTAACTCTTTGTTTTTATTGCCTCGTATTGTCCTAAATCCTAATTGTCCAAATTATTATTACTGTAATTACATTACTATTTTTATAACCAGTTTATTACTATTAAACTTTTAAAATTCTAAAAACAAGTGATTGGCATTTTTCGCATCTGTGAAGATCCTAAGTGCAGGTGTCATGTCTAAGAAGTGATGAGAGGGCAAGAAGGGAAAGACAGAGCTATTCACCTCAAAAAGCAAAGCAGAGACACTGCTCTGGATCTCAGGGCATGAGTCAGTGGATGGTAAGAAATTGAGCAGTGCATCACTTGTTTTGTATATTTTAAGTATTTTATAATTATTATTACCATTACTATCATAATTAGCTACTTTCATCCAAAGATTTTCATTCAAGAAAGTGATACTAATGTCGAAATCTCCAGTTGAATTGATCAATGTCAAAATCCAGTCAAAGTGATCTCAAATTGGAATTCTGGTTAAGGTTTTTACTGAAGGAGATTAATACGGCCTTCAAACAAGTTCTTGGCAGAAACAGAGTGAGAATCTCCAGGTTTTAGTCCATTTTCTTCCAGACCTCATTTCAGCAGGAGAGAAAATGCCAGTTTGAGTTGTTTTGCCATTATCCAACTTCAGGCCTTTTAGCATCTGATTGGTTTCTGCAGGTTCATTTTTCAGCCTTAAAAAAACATGGAAATCCAAGTCTAGAGCTCATGAAACAAAGAAGGGCTCTAGTCAGCTGTTACTGGGAATAAAAAGCTTCAAAAAAAAGTACAGAAAATCAAAGTGTCCCATGATGATTATTGCTTATTGATGAGAAAAGCTATTTTTTAAAGAAAAAAAACTCTCTCACACACATATATACACACATATATATGTATATTTTTCTGGTAACCCTAATAAACATTAATTAAAGGAGATCTGTTAAATCCTAAACTAAGTACTGTCTGAAATTCATTATCAATAATGCTTTTTCATTATATTTTCCAGGAGCTTGATCTGTAAAAACTGAATATGGCTAACAAATAAATAATCTGGGAGGTGAAAGGTTAAAGGAATTTGATTTGCAAGCAGGTGAATGTGTTGGAAAAAAACTATGAAAATTCAATATCTTTTTGATAACATTTTTACTGTTAAAGCAATTCAGAAACCTTTATGAAAAACACTTTGAAACTGAGGTGAGGAAATTTTCCGTTTCCGAGGAGGATCAGAGTCCATCTCTGTTAAAATCAGTGAAAGAAGGACTTAGAAAAAAACCATTTTTATTAATAATGTGTTTTGTGAAACCTGGTGTTTGGAAAAAGGGAGAACAGTGGCGAAACACCAAGACTCCTTTTGTAAAACATGATAAATGTAAAATATTTTTAGTCACAGACCAAGTGTTAGAACATCAAAAACTTCTATTTCATCATTGGTTCAATAAAACTTATTGATTCCCTGCAGATGGCAGCTGTTGTTCTCCAAGTTGGCAAATTACACAACTTCTTTCTCTGTTATGATTCTTTCTTCATACCTTAAATAATTGAGAAACTGCAAAATTACCTTTATGTAGTCTCAAACACTTTGAGAGAAATAAAAAGAATTTCATTTCTGTTCATGTATATAAGATATTCCTTGCTCAAGGAGCCACATCTCAGTTCTGGCCCTGCTGTTTTCAGATGCAATGTCAAGCTTTCCTCCAGTTTTATTTATTCATTATTCAAAGGATTAACTATTAAACCCATTTTGTAGCTCAGAGTATGCTGCCCACTAATTTCATGAGTGTCCTGATCTTCAGCAGTTCTCAGTCTTGCACGGGGTGATGATTTTAATACTCATACTACAACCACTGAAAGATGATAAAGTCTTTTAGCCATTACTCTAGACAGTTGTTTGTTGGGGTTTTTTTGTCTGAAGAGAAGGAGCGCAGCCTGAAGTACCAAAATGAAATGTTTAATGGATTTTATCTCACCCATGTAATATCAAGCCATAAATAGTTATGAAAATACCTCCTTGAAGTATGGAATGCTGTGATGCCCGAAGCTGGTGGTGCTTCAATTGTTCAAAATGTCAAACACATTTTTTCTTCTCATTTGCACCTCAAAGCACAGCTCAGGGAGATAAATATTTCCTTTTGGGTTTGGGTGTCTCTTTCCCAGGCACTCATGAGCACTGCTAATTAAACTGTGAAGGTTTTCACAACTGCTACTAACAAGCAAGCGTAGGAGGGGTGGTTTGCAGGACAATTTGCCTTGTGAACTGCAGAGAAGAATTAAGGCTTCTTTATTTCAGTTGTTCCTGAATTAGTGAAGCAACTCCTCTGTCAGCTGAGCCTCTCACTTTTGAGGGACATTGGAGCAGGAGCTCCTTGGGTAAAAACATGAGCGCTCTGGGTTTGGTCTTCCAAGATACAATGGTCTTCCTCCATTGTATCTTCCCTGGTAGGAGCTGCATGGGGGTTTTTGGGAAGGTGGAAGCTGCCTGAGCTGATGCTGTCCTGTCCCTCCTGGCTCTCATGGATTTCCCAGCCTTTATTAACATCTGCACTGCACACAGCAGGCCAGTGTGGGTTGTGTCACCTCCAAGTGACAAAATTGGGAATTGCTGATCAAAATCCTGCTGCTTCTTCTCATGGAATCACAGAATGGGTTGGGTTGGAAGGGATGTTAAAGACCATCCAGTTCCACCCTTTTGCCATGGAAAGGGTCACCTTCCACTAGCCCAGGTGGCTCCAAGTCCCATCCAAGCTTGGTCACTTCCAGTGATCCAGGGATGGCCACAGCTTCTCTGGGCACTCTGTACCAGGGCCTCACTAGCCTAGGTTTTAATTTCCTGATACATTCCAAATACAATATTCAGAAGTCCTGAGAAGAAAATTAGTCCTTCCCTACAGGGAATAATATTGATGAATTCTTTTTTCCACTGTAGCTTCAGGGTTCCTTCCACAAGCATAGGGAGGGAACCATCCCATCAAGGAGTGGGTTATGGATTTCCTGAGGGTCAGGGGTGCACTAATCATGTTCAGTATGATACTAAGGACTAAACAGATTTAAAGTTATGCTGTGGGAGGCACAATCCTTAATGCAAAGAGGTGATATAGACACACAGAGAAAAGAAAGTATCAACATTGTAAATAGAATAAGCAATGAATGGCAGTAGGTGTCACATTGGTCCATTTAGGAAGTGAGAGGACACTGAGAGCAAGGATGTGCTCAGAGAGAGCTCAGCTCTGTAATCTCATCACTGCCTGCACCAATTTTCCAATCAAATGTTTCGTTTTCAGAGCTGAAGGATATCTCCCACTGAGACAATCAGGGCCTTGACAGAAGCCAGGGCTGTATCTGACTTGAGACGGCAGCAGCTGTCCAAAGCTGTGCTCACCCTGCTCTTAGCTGCAAGATCAGAGCTGCTTTGTCAGCCCTCTGAGCAATTTACACTTCCAAGGTAGGGTTTGAGCTCAGGGACTTCATATTGGATTGGTTGAACGTCAGTTCCAATCATCCCTGCCCATTGTGTTCCCTCCCTCAGTGCCAGCACTCACTGTGGTGTCAGCCATGGATAATTGATCCCTTCTGTTTGAACTCCAGCTCGGTTGCTCTGGAGTGCAGCAGTGAAATCTTGTGAAAATGAGTGTTACCTGGGAGGGCAGGGTTTAGAGGAGGCAGTGCCACATCCTGAAAATGGCAGGACCTCAGTGCCTGTGAAAATGTCAGGAGCCTTCTGCGGAATATTGCACATTTCTCCAAGAAGGCTGAATTCAAAGTCTCTGTTCAGAACTGAGTCCTTTGCTGAGGATGGTTTTGGGGTCACTCAATCATAAATACAGGTAGACACACAAATGACAAGCTTAGGGCTTCTACATCTTGCAAAAAAAAACCTCAACAGGAAAAAAGACTCTGTTCCTAGGATTTCTGACAACCTGCCATTGCTCAGCATGCCAAAGAGCCCATCTCTGGGAAAAATTGGTTTGCAATGCTGAAATTTGCAATAAACTGCAGTAAATGCTGTGTAACAGAGTAGTTTAAAGTGTGGCAAATATTTCAGGAGAGCTTTCACAGGCTCCTGTGTGCTCACAGGCAATTACCAGTTTATAACTCTTCTTAACAGAGATCCCTGTGGTTGTAATTGCTGGTTTTCAAGATCTGAGAATCCCAAACATCTCCCTGATTTGCCCACTGCTATCATCCTATAATTATGTTAATAGAAAAGACCATTTTTTCAATGTCATAATGAACATCTGCAGATTACAGTGGTGGGTTTCTTCTTCAGTGTAAGATACATGGGGTGGTACCATGGAAAAAGAAGTCTTTTTAAAGTCTAGAATGCCTGCAGTGAGACATTTGACCCCTCTTCCTGTCCAGCAACATAAATGGATTAAAAGAATTAAAAAGGATTATTTCATAAGAGTAATGATTATAGTCTACTGAAAGTGTCCTAAACTACAATGGCTTTAATTTATAAACTTATATTTGTTCTTCCTTCTCACAATTTATTTTTGTCTCAGCTGGCTGAATGGTACTTTAAAGATGTAAGGAAACAATGAGCTTGTGTAACCTGTTCTCATCAGACATGGATCACTGGGAAGTTACTGAAGGCAAAAAACAGCTCAGCACCTCAAAACTCTGCTTAAAAAATAAAGAAAAAAAAAAGAAAAAACCCATAGTCTCCAGATGGAATTAACTAGTCTAACCTTCATTTTTTTTCTTTCCAGTGTGAGCTAGACACCCAAGGCTCTCCTAAGCATTCAAAGAGAACTGGGCAATTTTAAATCATGACTCATCAGACCTCCTTTGCACACCTGCATCAGGAGCTGACTCATCTTCCAGACTCATTTGGGGAGACTCACTTGGTTCCCAGCAGATGGCCAGGAATCCTGGAGTGATTAGCTCTGCTGTCGATGTTTGCGCTGCTCGTGTTCACACACAGCCTGTGTCCTTCCTTCAGCAGGAGAATGATTGCAAAGCTGACATTCCCACCATCCAGACTTTCATGTTTTGTGAAAAAGGCTGAGAAAAAGACAGCTGAGAGACTAAGACAAGAAATTTCTCTTTTTTTAAAATATTTTTATAATGTCTATTTATATTGACTCTTCTGGTCACTTGTAAATAAAACCTCTTTCCTCCAGAAATTAAGTGCTAGTTCTTCCACTTAAAAGCATTTCTCTCCCTCCTGTGGAGCCAATCCAGTTTACAGAAAATATTTTCAATGGCAAATAATTGAACTGTTGTTCTTGGTGGTCAACTTGGGTAGACAAAAACTCCTTAGAAAGGAAGAAGTAGGTTGTTTATCAAAATCATCAGTCTGTGTTGCCTTAGCTTTAAACACTAGAAAAGACCAGTAGCAACTACTCTTCTCCAATTAAATTTACTCCAAAATGATCAACTAGCTCTGTTGAGAATTTATACTGAGCTTTTCCCACATTATCCATTGAAATCTGATTAAGAGAAACCAATATCAAAGTGAACAAAGTCTGTTTTGGGGACCAAGTAGATGTAAAGAATGGATAAGGAATATTTTGCTGTTTCTTGGATCAAACTTGATGCAGGAGGTCCAGGTGACTCTGCCGGCTTTTTCTACTCTGCACAGCACACATTTTCTGAAAAGTAAACCAGGGCTTCCATAGCATTATCAGCAAATTAAGTCAAATTTGATCCAAATATTTCCAAGAGAGCCTCAGTTCTGAGATTCACGTGCTAGTTTAGAAGGCACGGAACTGAAGTTGTTGGTTTCAGTGCACTTAAACATTTTCTCAGCTTTGCTGGTGGATTGAATTCCACATTCACAGAGGCAAAACTAGAACACACTAGTAAAAAAAGAGGTGGTTCTCATGTTAGATGGACAGTTCAGATAATAAGGGCAGGGAAAAAATGGGTGAGAGCATCTCAGAACTGCTAATCTACTTTAACTCAGTTAATGAGATGGTATCATGAACACAGCTCTAACAAAATCTTTTAATCAATGTCACCTCTTCCATCATCTGGTCTGACATTGTAGAGTTTTTCCCCACTGCAACCATGCAAGATGGTGCCACTTCCCATTTTCCAGAAGCTTCCTTAACAAATGACAGGAAGACAGACATTTCTATCAAAATACTGATCAGACATACCAGTGCCCCAAATGCCAGAACAAATCTGAGAGTTGTTTCAAGTCCTTGGCATCTGGGACCAGAGATTTGGTGTGATAGCAGCATATTCACATCTTTACTGCTGGGCTTCTCAATTCCAACTTGTCCACACTTGAAAAACATCATATAATCATGTCATCTTTTAACCTCAGTTCTAAAAACTCACTTCTAAAAACTCATAGGAACCTCAGTTCCTATGTTTTCCAAGATAATGTGATTTTGGAAATCATGTGATCATCCCATTCCAGAATCACAGAATTATTTGGGTTGGAAGGGACCATGAAGCTCATCTCATTCCAACCCCTGCCATGGGCAGGGACACCTTCCACTAGATCAGGTTGCTCAGAGCTCCATCCAACCTGGTCTTGAAGACTGAGTCTGGTCCCTTAAACACCCCTATTAATCTCTATGCAGAAATTAAGGGGAGATTTACACACCCTTTAAACCTCCCCTTGTGACTTGATAGGATCACCCCATGATCATAATTAATTTGTCAAAAGGATAACCCAGACCATTCTGTGATTCTATTCTTATGTGATTAAAAATTAGCTGAAAATGCTGAAGGTGGTCTTTGGTGAGGGACAGAGAGAGCTGCAACCAGGAATGGGTGCTGGGGATGGCAGATAGTAGGAAGCCATTAAAGTTGGCAAGTGTCACACATCTTCTAAAAAAGAAAGAGTGCCTGTCAGAATGCTTTTTGCATTTTGAACATTTCTTTTCAACCAATGCTGAGCTGAAATGTGAAGGAATTGGTGAATTTGTCTGAGGAGCGAGTGAGTGTACAGGGACAAGAAGCTGTTACTGTCTGATCAAACAAATTCTGGATGTCAAAGATACAGAAGCCTGGAATTGCAGCATGAGATAGCCTAAAGCTTTGGGAATCAAACAAAACTCAAAATTAATGCAGGGACTCCCAAAAGCCATTTTGTGGAAAGGAGACAGAATAAATGCAGCCGCTGCTCAAGTCTGTGTGATTCTTTTAGTCTTGGCCTTTGGATCTGGTTTATGAACAGTGATGCCAACAAGGAGCATTGTGCACTCTGAAAGTCAGAGAAAACAGAGAAAGGGTGTTTGGTGCTAGGATACCAGGGGTTTTTTGTTGTTATAATGCCATTATGCCTGGGCTTGTGGAGCTCTTGAAGTTGTTCATCTTCCTTTGCTATTTCTGTGTACAAGCACTTAGGAGAATTAATGGTGTTATTTCCTGTAATAACCTGTGGACCTGGGTGTTGCTCTGACTTAATCACACTCGTGTGTTGCCCACATGGTTTTTTAGGATGTGGAGACTTTGAAAAGCCTTAATAAAAGGAGGCAAAGCCTTTGATGAGTCACAGCTGGTTACTCATAGGTAGGATTGATTCCCAAGGGGTTGGTTGCCCCCTTGCAGACCTGCCCTTCAAAATTCCCAAAAGCTGTCATGCTTTCTCCCACGCTGCCCTCAAGAGCAGGAAGAACTCTGTAAATATCCCCACAATCACCTTGTTGTCCCCTAAATCAGACTCAAAATGCCCAGAGAAGAAGGAAACAAACTCAGCAGGGAGAGTCCATTGCAGCGTTACAGTTTTATCAATATGAATTTTCTTGTGCTGCTCCTGTTGATTCTTTTCCAACATGCTCTGCTTTGTTTTAAGGAAGTTTTCTAGGACAAGGACAGTCACATACACTGGCATTTTATATACTGCCCAGCAAAACAGCACCTAGAGCTCATCTTAGACATGAATAGCAGCAGGCAAAGCATTGTTTTAGTGTAACACCATTAAATTGTGAGCATATGGGAGGCTTATGGACAATAATTAAATCTGGATTATGTACAGGGGCTGTATCAGACCTTGCACTAAATGAAGAATAACTCTTCCCTCTGCTAATGGCTTTAGCAGCTGCTTGAAACTGATCAAAGGATTCTGAATTCAAACAGTGGCTCAAAAGGGTGTAATTGGTTCCAGAACCATCTGCAAACACTCGAGGAAAGGATTTGCCAGTGTTGTCAGCAGTGGCCAGGCAGGTTGGGAGATTGGGCCAGAGACAGCTGAGCCACCAAGGCAAATAAGCCTTTTCACAATGTCTTCAAATAAGGCTGTTTCTCCCTAAATTTCAAGATAAATTTAAAATTTATATTGTTTGGCAGTGCCTTCTTAAACAGGGACCTTTTGTAGGGGTGGAGAGCCTTTCAACTGAAGGATCAGGTAAATTACTGGGACAAAACCCCACATCTAGTTCAACAAGGTTTTTTAAGTGAAAATGTTTACACAAAAATGCTGGCCTCCATTGCTGGAGAAAAATAACTTATTCATGCCAAAAACATATGGGCATATATTCCTCTCCAAAATGTTATTCTGAAGAGATTTTAAAAAAATCCAAAATCAAAATTCTACATTTTGGGATTAAAACATAAATCAACAGTATACAATCAATGCCATTGCCTCTGAAAAGAGTTTCTTCATAATCAGATGAAGAAAGTTATGAGCTAGAATTAAAAATCAGAGAAAGCCATAACATTTTAAGGCCTAAGGTTGTTTTGAAGCAGCTATGTAATTGAGAACTCAGGAATCAAATCTATAATTACAGCCAATTATGGAAGAAATGGGTAAAAATTCAGGACTCAGACATCTTAAGAAAGGTTGTTTTGTTTTAAGAGGACACTTAGAGTAGTCTTAACATGTTTATTCAATATATTCTGACCACAGTCATGACTCTTCACAGCTTTAAAGGGTACTAATACCCTGGAAAAATTGTGCTGAATAAATAAGATATATTGATAAACATATTTTATTGTATATAAATAAAATATATTGATTTAGAGGCCAATCACCACTAAACCAACAGTCCTTAAATAGTTGTGTGGCTCCTTTCTATGAGGTTGACAGAGACAAGCTCCATCAACTTCTGACAAAGAGGGGTTCTGGTGCTCTCCAGCTGCTCAGAAAAGAAAGATCTTACAGCTCACTCTGCAACATGCCAAGAAAAAAACCAAGAGCTTCAGGTTGTGTGGGTTTGGACTTATTAATATATGAAAGTGTCTCCTGGCTGTTGGAAGGAAAAGGTTTTGACCAACAGATAATCACTGCCATTAAAAATGCCCATCAAAATGTCAGAATTGATCTAGAATGGTGAAAGGAGAGGAGATGGTGTAAAGTGACCCCATCTCAAAAGATGACTCAGAACCAGCATTTTTTGATCTGACTGTATCTGCAATTTTTGACAGGAAAATAGTGGCAGTGGCTGTCAGCAGGGAAGAGCACTGCTGTGGAAATCTCAGATTGCTTGGATTTATTGAGCTAGACAATTGAAGGTTTGAATTTCATCATGGCAACTGTTGTTTCTTTTTTCTGCTTGACTGGCTTTAAGACCCTTAAATGTTCAAAGAGCTGCAGATTTTACATGAACTCACTTAAAACAAATGTCTGCAGCTTCCAGAAGGCAGGCGGGGAAGGCTTGGGCATGAGACCTCCAGGAAAGTCTGGAAAACACCTAAAACTCCAGCTAATCCTGAGCTGAAACAAGAAGAGTTTTGGAAAAAAAAAATGAGACATGCTTGACAAAAATACCTTCAGAGACTCATGAAATTTCTGGATTTCTGGAAATTTTTGAAGTTCTTGCTGGCTCATGAGGTTACAAGAACAAGAATGACCCAGCTGATCATTCACATCAAAAAATGCTTCTCTCCACCCTCATCACCAGTAATTAAAAAGTGGTGAAGATAACACTTCCTTGAGGGACACAAACCCATTTCCATGTGCCAGTCCTAGAGATGGAGAGGTGTGAGTAATGAAATCTCCTAAATTTACTCTTCATGTGAGTGTGCCAGCCCAGTCTGGTGACACTGTGATCCACCAGACTTCTCAGGGGAGAGAGGAAATTCCACAAAAAACATTAAGAAGCTGCTTCTGACTGCTGGAGACATTGAGATGGAGAAATCTGTTATATCTATTTTCCCAAATAGAGTCAGACAATGGGACTCATTTCAAGAACTGCCTTATCAACACCTGGGCCAGGGAGCATTACCAGAAATTACTAGAAAATTCTAAATCACCAGAATGTGCTAACAGTTCTTTTGACTTAAACCAGTTTTCCCAAGGCCTGTAAACAAAGAAATAGTTCAAAAAATAAACTAAATTATGAAGGCAAGGTTGCTAAATGGGACATTTTGAAAATTACCCAATTAGCATTGATTTGGTTACTAATTGTGCCACTTGAGAGGCAATTACTGATTGTCCTTTAACTTTAGGTAATGTGTGCCCTACCGGAGATTTGTGGAATTGGAGTGATTCTAGAACAATTTATAGACAGCAAATTTCACACCTGGCATGTTTTAGGCAATTGCCAGGTTGTGAAGGGTGCCTGTATCAAAAAACAACCAACTGTTCACCAAGAAACCAAAACATTTGTGCGGGCAGACTATCAAAACCTTCAGGTCAAGGATGAACACAAAGAACTCAAAACTTGGCTTGATATTTGCAAAGGAAAAACTGGTGTAGGGACTTTGCTGTCTGCTTTGAGAGCAAATCTACCGAACTGTGGGATGCTGTTTATAGATAGGAAATGTTGTGTACAGGGAGTATATACATTAAAATAAGTTAAAGTTTATTTCACTTTAAACCACCAATTTTAATACTTTTAGTTACATAATTATTACCTGATTCCACTGTAATTCACACTTAATTTTTTAAAAAAATCTGTTGTTTTTATGTTAATATCTTGTATTTCTAGTTGCACTTTACTGCTTTTATTTTGCTTAATTTTGGAATGACAAATCCTTATCAACTTTTTACTGCTTTTCTAATTGTTTCTTATCCTTTCAGCCTTAGCGCTAATTTTTTTTTTTGTCTGAGAATTAATAACATTTGATGAGTTAATCTTGTTTTAGGCTTCAATCAAAAAAGATTAGATCATTAGACAAAGTTATTGATGCCCAACACAGCTACAACACATCTAGGGGGGAAACAGTGCCAGAAATCTTATCACAGCTGAAGGCAAGGTCAAGACGGGTCAAGATATTGGTGACTCATTTTTGGCAGAAATGGCTTTCTTTAGTTTTTAAAAATCAACAGTACAAGGCCAAACAAAAAAGCAGATTGACTGCAAATTCACTTCTGTAGCTGATGTTTCCCACTTAAGAGAGCTTTGCATCAATCTATTTCACTTTTCCAACTTTTTTACAGATTTCCTGTATGTGATGTGGCTCTTTTCTCCCTCACACAAAAAAAAGGGCTCAGAGTTTCTAGGATTTTTTGAAAAATTTCTTTAATATCAATCTAAAACAGGCATATTATTGGGAAAGAATTTTACAGTGTAACTTCCTCCAAAGTTCTTTATTTTCTCTCACTTGCAGCAAGAAAGAGAACTCAGAAGAGCAGAGAGCTGAAGGGAATCCTTCAAATTCCTTTTAATACTTTCTATAAGAAAAGAAAGCAAAGTGGAAATGAAGCCATAGATCTCCATAGGGGATCCATCAGCCAGCTTCCTTCTGCCTCTGCCTCCCCTCTCACCTGAAAGCCCTGATGTGGCTTTACCTGAAGCTCCAAGGAAAAGTCAATAAATCCCAGCACTGAGGCTGGAGGGCTGCTCAAAGGAGCCTTGAAATTGTTGGTATTTATTCTCTGTTGTTTTGACCACAGAAAATGCAGAGGGAGCTTGTTTAGATCAATATCCACAAAAAGGAAAGTGGTTTTGAGCTGTTGGAGTCTTTCTCTAAGATTGTCTCTACTTTCACGTACTGAAGTTTTTAATCCCACTCGCACAGGAGGATTGAGGAGTGTGAGAGGTCTGAGTGGAGAAAAGCAACACAATTTACCAAAACCAGCCACGGGGGTTTATGGTTGAACCATGGGAAGTGGATTGTAGGATCAGAGAATTTCAGAAGCACAGGAGGGGTTTCAAGGGACCTAAAGATCATCCAAAGGCAGGAACTCCTTCTACCATCCCAGGTTGCTCCAAGCCCTGTCCAACCTGGCCTTGGGCACTTCCACAGCTCCTCTGGGCACCCTGTGCCAGGGCCTCACTATTAGGAGGAATATTTTGTGTTTGCCAATGCTGGCAGAGCAGGTTTTGAAGATTTCTACAAGTTTCCAACCTGGTCTGTGCTTTTATGCAAAAAAACCTACATTCCTGAGCCAACAGAATCTTTGTGGATTTCAGAGTATTTCAGGCAGTGATCTATTTAATCTGAAAAGTGAACTCAGGGAAAACTCACCTTTCATAATCAGCTCCATGAGATATAGAATAATTGATTTTCTTTTAAAAAAATAGATATTCTAGAAAGGGGGTGGGTGTGTGTGTAAGGCTACATTAAAGTGCTGATTGCACCTGAAATACAGGAACAAATCTTCTGGATTTTAGCAGTTGTTCACTCCAGATCAAGATAAGTCAAATCAAACTGGAGGAGTCTTTCAGAAGGGCTGGGAGGAGGGAGCTGGAACAGAAATCTCAAGATGGGAAGAACAAAGAGGATTTTGTGCATTAATTGATGAGCTGAATGGAGGGTCTGATTGCCATCCATAAATACATTGGGAATTGAAATCACCAGTGAAATTAAGACAAGGAAGGGACAAGAACAAACATGACCAGTAATATATTTAGGTTGGAAATTAGAAAGGTTTTTGCCATTTCAGAGCAATGTAGCTCTGGAGCAGCATCCCTCTAGGACTTGCAAAGGCAATTAGTTTGCTAAAGGTAATAAACTAGGAGGTCTCACAGACCCCATGAGAATTTTGGAAGACAGGCATAACATTCAGAATGATCTGGAGAAATTAAAGATATGGTCTGAATTAAATAGGATGCTGTTCAGTGTAGGAAATTAAAAGGTACTGCTTCTAAATGGGAATAATCAACTGCATGGAAACAAGATAAAAAAATTCCTTCCTACAAAGTTCTGTAGAAAACACACATGGAGAGAAGAGTGGGTAAAAGAAATCAAGAGTCAGCCTGGAGAGCACACTCAGGAGGGTTTTGCATCAATCTGTTTCATCTTCCCAAATTTCATGCAGAGTTTCTGTGCATGAAGTGACTCTTTTCTCCCTCAACACTTTTCCCAGAAAGAAAGGCCCAGAGCTTTTAAGCCTTTTTCAAAAATTTCCTTCATATCAATATAAAACAGACATACTTTCAGAATGGATTTTACAACTTTTCTTCCTGTAAACTGCTTTATTTTCTCTCATTTGCAGCAAGAAAGAAAAGAGAACTCAGAAGAGCAGAGAGCTGAAGGGAATCCTTCAAATTCCTTTTGATATTTCCTATAAGACAAGAGAACAAAGCAGAGGTGGAAATAAAGCCATAAATCTCCATAGGGGACCCATCAGCCAGCTTCCTTCTGCCTCTGCCTCCCCTCTCACCTGAAAGCCCTGATGTGGCTTTACCTGAAGCACCAGGGAAAGGTCAATAAACCCCAGCACTGAGGCTGGAGGGCTGCTCAAAGGAGCCATGAAATTGTTGGTATTTATTCTCTGTTGTTTTGACCACAGACAATGCAGAGGGAGCTTGTTTAGATCAATATCCACAAAAGGAAAAGTGGTTTTGTGCTGTTGGAGTCTTTCTCTGAGGTTGTCTTTCCTTTCACTTATTGAAGTTTTGAATTCTTCTTTAAGTACTACTTGCCAAGTTTAAATACTTCTTGTCAAGTTTAGATACTTTTTTCCAAGGTGTCTCCACCATTGCTGCTAGTGAAGGGTGTGAGGAGAATCACATCCTGCTTTTCTCAAGCACTGAGAATATCCCAACCTCCTCTCCCAAAACTCAAGCTGCAGAAATACATGGGCAGTTCAAAGCCTAAAAAAAGGCAATAAGAATGGTGAGAACTTTGGAAAAGAGCTTCTAAATTAATATCCACAGGGACTCAGTGTAGTTAGGTTTCAGGGAAAACTGCACTGCTTCAAATAAATGAAGTTAGTGAAAGTTTAGAGGAAAAAAAACTGGGTTTTTTTTACCTCTTATTCTTGTCATGCATTCTGCCTAATTTAATTTATTTGGGTTTTGTGCCAAGCAAATATTTTAGAACTACTCAAAACAAAGCTGCAATGTTTCTTAAGCAAGTTATAAATCTGATGGACATATTTCATAGAAGCAAGATACATCAAGAGAGTCAAATCTGGAGTAATGTATCAAACTTCATATACATCAAAAATATCATAAAAGCAACATCTAATAGATTCCCAGGAGCTAAAAAGTCATCATTAATGAAATTATGTGCTGGTATTGATTATACAACAAAGCAAAAATAAAATATTTCCCTTTTTCCCAGGCTGGTCTACAAATAGAAGCAGCCCTGGAGCTTTTACAAATAATTCTACACAGTCAAAAGCAGTTATCTAGATTTTTCTGTCATTTCTAATTAATAATATCATGTCGTGGACTTAAGAATTTCCAAGGCATGGTGACTAATTACCACATGGCAAAACATGTGCAATTGATCTTTTAAACTGCTCTGCTAATTGCAAACCTGCCACTTGAGGGTGTTCTAAATATTGATTTCTGGTGTAAAACCTCACTCAGCTTTTCCATATGGACATTTCAACGTTGCTCATTATCGTGGTGCTCAAGTTGATGAGGACATCATCTTATTTGAAGGGATATGAGACAGTTAGGAAGGGAATTGGGCACTGAAATAGCCTGGTTAAAAAAAAAAAAACCAAAACAAAAAACCTGTTTCTAACATTTGACAATGTGAAAGCCTGGAGATTAATTAATCTCTGATAATATAAGTAAACTTGGAGCAAGTGGTGCTATTTTTCAGTGTGCAACTGTGAATATGTAAATCTCTCTACTTCTGCTGCTTCTGGGGTTTTTGCCAAGGAAGCAGATCACTGCAAAAAACCCAAACCAATGACAACAAAAAAAACCCAAAGAATAAAACAGAACCAGGATGAGATCACCTCATGTGCAGATGATTTATCTCCACAGAACAGTTTGGCTTGGAGGGGACATTAAAGCCCATCCAGTTCCATCCCTGCCATGGGCAGGGACACCTTCCACTATCCCAGGTTGGTCCAAGCCCCATCCAACCTGGCCTTGGGCTCTTCCAGGGATCCAGGGGCAGCCACAGCTTCTCTGGGCACCCTGTGCCAGGCTTTCACCACCCTCAAAGGGAAGAATTTCCCCTTGCACCTTGTCCAGGTGCCACTCTTTACCCAAAATAAAGGGAGAACTGGGAGGAGAGGTGGTGGCCTCCAGGTGCCCCTGTGGAAAGCACAGGGATGTGTGTCCCAAGTGGCATCAGGGAGGGCAGAGCTCCTGATTTAAGTTCAAACTCCTCATTTAAGTTCATTTAAGTTCATTGCTCTGCGCAGTGGGAAAGTAGCAGAGGTGACTGGAGTAGAGGAGAAATCCAGCCCAGCCTCTGCAGATGTAAATGCATAGAGAACAGTGAGAGGATTGAGAGATAATAGGATTAGAATGACTCAGACTTGTAGAGTTTATTAAAACTTTATATTCCACCCACATGTAAGGGAGAACAGCTCTTTCACTGGGGGGCCAGAGCTCTTGCACTAGTAGAGATCAAATATCTTTTCTGTGTGTTTTTTTCTGCAAAACTTTTGGGATTTAGGTCAAAGCAAAAAACAAAACTCCTCAGTTTCATTTTTCCCTATTTTTCCCTTATCTGTTTATAACACTTCTTGAAAAGCATCTTTGCTAATGCCTACAAATACACCCAAAGCTTTAAGAAGGTGAATGAGGAGAGTCCATCCCAGTTTGTGTTTGAGTCTGGCAAGGGCAGAGTTCAGTGCAGGACAGAGGTTTGGTGACTGCTGTGAGCAACATGCACCAGTTAAGGCATCTGTGGAGTCTTTGATTCTTTTTTGCCGGGGTCAGGATTAAGATGGTATTTCTTGTTTGGTCTCAGATGTTTCTTAGTTCTGATCTCTGTCACAGTCTCACAAACCCTGAGTTCTGCAGCACTTCACTCTAACAAACTAAAAATGGAGCCCCATCTCTCTCGCTACAAGGCCTTTTAAGGATAAACTGTCCAATTAAGAGATGACACCTAAATTATTTTTACTTTTAACCCAATAACCAACCACCCAATGCAGACTTTTTTATCCAATTTCACAAAACCACCCAAACCCATGGAGAAAAAGGTAAGGAAGAAGGACCAGCCTCCACCCTAAAACCTCCATCTTGCTTTATATATATATTACTGTATTCTAAAACCTTAAACTCTAAGTTTTCCACCTTGTGATAATACACACTTCTATTCAAACTCCACACCCACAATCCCAGCTCTGTAATTCCATTTAGGAACCCTTCTCCACAGCCTCAGGTCAAATGCAGTGTTCTCCTGGGGGTCAGTGTCTGTCAGCACAGAAAGTCTGAAATTCTCAGCATCCAGGGTTCCAACAGCCATTTTTAGGTGGCTTTGCAAGAGCTAAACAACCAGGAACACTCACTTTTGCACAATAAGCCCAGTTCTCTGTATTTGAATATTTTCAGCAAGAGTTTAGTCTTGAAATCCTCGAAATCCTCTTGAAATCCTTACATGTGCAATCCATCACAACCCATCAAGGTTTTTCCCAATCATTGCTCAACACTTTGAGTTCAAATTACTGGGGTTGGGTTTGGAACAGGCAGAAAATTGAAATCTTCCTCATTGCAGGAGAAAACACATTTGAAAGCTCATTTTAAAGGAGTATAATAAAGTTATCCTGGAAGACAGCTTCTGAGAGGCAACAATCCCCACAGGATTATTGATGAATCTGCAGCTACCTTGGAACAAAAATCAGCTGATCAGTTCAAACTGGAATATATCTGTGTCATATGGACCTGAAATGCATGGGCTTAGTATTCATTTTAGAGCTTGGAGATTTTGGTTAGAAAAGTGGAAATTTCTAGCAAAAGTATATTTTCCACTATCTGACATTGAGGAGAGGAACCCTGAAATCCAAGGAAAATTCTTTGAAAAATCTTAACTTTCTAACTTAAAAATGGACTAGGATGAATATTCCAGTATTGGTTCTTGACAAACTTTTCTCCTGTCATAAGAGGAGGAAAAGTAGCTGCAAGTATTCCCTTCTCAGCAATGCATGCCTGGTTTTGTGGGAAAGGAAGAGAAATGACAACTCACTTCAGGAAATGCTTTTTATACACTTCACCTCTCACTTGTGAGAGAAAAAAATAAAGAGTGTTTGGAATCTAAGCAGCAAGGTTTTTTCTTTCCTTCTCTTTCTGGTTTGTGTATTTTGTGGCTTTTTTCCTTTGTTGGTTTTGTTGGGATTTTTAGGAAGGAATAGCTCATAGAGCACAAAAGATATTCAGAGTGTATCATTCTTGGAATATTCAGTTTTTACTATGTGATCTTTTCCTTGCTCAGGGCTGCAGAGGCATCTTTGGTGGGTCTCAAACACACACTTTAGTGTTATCTATAATAAAGAGCAAAAAAGCACAAGGCTGCAGGCTATAAGAGAAGAATTCCTAGATTTATCTGGGCTCCTCCACATGTTGCTTCATTACTCTCCTAAAAAGGATACTGTGCTAACTGCACTTGTGCACTAACTGCTTTAATGGGGGTTTTATTGTGCTATTAAATTTAATAACATGCTTCTATATAAAATAAATACATAAGCTGGAAAACAAGTAATCCCTCAGCTTTGGAACAGGCTTTGATTTCAAGTGCTCAAGATTTTAGGTTGAAGACTGGAGTGATGGTGAGGAGTGTTACTGACTAAATGAGCAACCTTTCAAATCTAACAGGGGGTTTTAAATCAAGCAGCACAGAAGTTAAATAGAAATGGTTCCAAAATATGTTTGTGATGTAGTATTATTTAACCTTGTTATTTATAGCTGGAAAATTTATCATTTAATTACGATTAATAATTAAATGATAAATTTAATTTATTATATTATTATGAATATTATTACATTATTATGATTAATAATGATAAATAATTAGTCTTTTAATTAAATTAATCATTTAATTATACTAAAAATCTTTGATAAACCATCCCTGCATGCTCCTGCCACCAGCTATGGATGTAGGAGACATGAGCAATACGTGAACTGGATTTCTGGTAAAAAAAATTAATTTATCAGGATTTATTCCTCCATGGGTTTTAATGGTGTGTTGTAGAGTTTGTCCAAGAAAAAAGGAAATCATACAGGAAATATTAGCTTTGGTGAAACATGACTCCAAAGCACAGCAGCAGCCACTGCCCACAGATTATCACTGACCTGGGACAGGCAAATGGAAGAATAAATAAAGTAAAGGTGAAGTTTTGTGGCTTCATCTAATTGAAGCTTCATTTATATTCCAATCTAAAGGATGAATTAGAAAAAGAAGGTGAAACTCTGGTGTGTAACATCTCCAGAAGGTGTCTGTGGGGAGTGCAGGGTACTTGTCTGTTTATAGCAGTGTGTGTTAAACAAGCTGCAATATTAATAATGTCAAAAAAAAAATCAGATATTCAGTATAGAAAAATATCTCGTTTCCCTACTCACCAAATTTACTTTCAAAATGTCATGTGAGATGATTAATCATTTTTAGGACTTTTTTCCTTTGAGAAAAGAATAACATTTCTCACCAGCTGCCTTTCAATTCCTCCAGAAGTGCTGTGAGATAACTGAGATAGAATCAGACCACTCTATTATTATTTATACATTCCTTACGCTCTTTAATTCCATCTGAAGCATCTCATACGTATCTTCAGAAACCTGAGTCATTTCTGCAGCTGCTTCTGAGATTTATACCTTTCCTGACACTAACAGCCTAATTTTGCCTCCATGAGAAATAAGACATAGAAACCAATCTCCAAAATTTTATCTCATCTCTGGGTTTGGACACGTTGGGATTTCAGAGTCTTTTCTCATCCTGCCTTTAGGACACCATTTTGTACAGATACATAAGGAATCACTAAAAAACTATTCTTAAAAAACTCCTGGTTGGTGGGAGGGGAAGGGATTCAAGAGAATGGCAAGGCTGTGCTTTAAAAAGAGAATCAGAAATACCTCTCCCAAACTCCCTCAGCTTCCGTTTCTGGAAATGGTGGAATTAAATTATTAAACATTTCACAAGCACGTCATAGAGAGGTGATAAAAATATGGTCACTGGGGAACTGTCAAGAAGAAATTCTGTTAAAGCAGATTATTTCCCTCTCTGACTGATGATTTAGCCTACATAAATGGAGAGGAAGAAGGGGAAACAGGTCTTAAAATTTCATAATGCTCTGGTATGACGTTCTCCACAAAAATTAGGGAGTATGGCCTACATTTTACTCATAAATCAGAAAATTGTTCCCTAGCTCCTTAGAGCAGAAGTGAAGGACATGCTTTTGTAAGGATGTTTCAGGCAGAAGTCCTATGGAATCTGTTCTGCTTAATATTTTCATTGGTGATTTCACTATGGAGGTAGAAAGTGATCTGGTAGCATTCCTAGCTAATGGGCTAGAAAAAAAACTCAAAATACTCTGGAAAACAGAATTGGAATTTTAGCTTGGTAACTTCAACAGAAGTTCTGAAATCCTTGTGGAATCATTCCATTGAAGAAAATACCAAGTGGTATAAGAATGAATCAGGAGGAATTCTGAAAAAAAAGGGCCTTTAGAGGGGTCCCCTCCCCACACTTTGGGGCTGAAGACAGAGAAAGTAGAATCAGCATGGATCCTCATGGAAAAAGTTGAATTCTGGACTATATTAGTATGAGGTCTGGACTATATTAGTATAAGGTCACTGGTTTTCTCTATTTGTACAGCAATGTCCTCAGCTGGAATTCTTCAGGTTTGGGCACTGCAATTACAATTCTGGTCATACTTGAGTGAATTTTCAGAGAACTGCACTGAAAATGAGAAGAGGTTTAAGAGCATGACTTGAAGAGAAAGGTTTAGAAAAACTGAATGTTTTTAGTCTAGAAAAGGGGGGATTGAGAGGAGAGTTTTGGGGGGGTTGATAGATGAAGTACTGTCCAAGACATTGGAAGCAGATTCCTCCCTTCTCCTTCCTGTCTCAGAGGTGACAGCAACCCAGGAGACCACTTGATGTTCCTTCAAACTTTATATATGTTTGAGAAAACAGAGACAAGGGAACACTGAATAACAGATACTGCATGTCCCTGCTCTGCCTGTACTTTTTGGTGTGATGTTATCAGATAGATGAGGACAGCACAAGCACGAATCCATCAAGCTGAAAACAGCCAAGGTCTCTATTATTCCAGAGTCAGCTTCTCCAGAAACACAGTTTTGGATTTTTAGCACTCATCAGGTCTCCATTTAGCATTTCCTTTGGAAGGAGCACACAGTCTGCCATGTTGTGGAAGGCAAAATGTCACCCAGGATCAGAGTGATCAGCACAGACCTTGCTGGCCTTTGAAAACCTGGGTATTTCCCCTTTAGTGCTTGATGTGGGAAGAGTTCAGATGTCTAAGACGAAGAGGGGGCATAGCTATTTCTGCTATTAAAATGTCAGGCACATTAACACCTCCACAAATTACGTCAGGGTTTTTTATTTTCACTGAGACTGACCTGCCTGAAATGGAGTGAAATATTCAATGTGAGTCAAACTATTCATTCAGCACTTTCAGTTCTTGAGAAATCCTCCTTTTACATGAGCCCATGCTTTTCTTTCTCTAAGAGAATTTCTTAGGACATCCCACATATGATCAGTTTAAGTGTATAATCAACACACAACTCATCAGTGCTTCAGTTCCCCTAAAATACTTGTAAATGCTTGACCTTACTCTGTTCAGTGCAGTTTTACATAATGTTTTCTGTTTACATAAGAAGTACTAAATTTAAGAAAAG
>VZSJ01002367.1:37029-66651 GCA_013398405.1 Pheucticus melanocephalus | reverse complement strand
CTGCTGGGGCTGCTCCTGACCCCTTCACTTTTCCAGCCATGGGAGCAATTGCAGCATTCTGTGGTTCAGTGCTGCCCCTGAATGCTCTGGAGAGAGCTCCTCACATTTACTCTCAGCAGCTCAACCCCTGCACTAAGCAGAAAATCAGAAAATCACCACTATTCCAGCAGTGCCTTTGCAAGTCCTCATTTTTCTCTTTTGGTTTTTTGGGGCCTTTTTTTTGAAAGAATGCTCAGCTGCTGGCTGCAAATGAGGGCTTCTGGTTTTGACAATGCCTCATGGAGACTGTTCCCAACCTGTTGTCTAATTTATGGGGCCAGAAGAGAGCCACAGCCACTTGTGGATGTTGAGGAGCAGGAGCTGAGACGCCTGATTGAGATTCAGCTGGAGCAAAGAGGACATTCTGCACCAAACCACCGTGTCAAAGAAAACCTGACGAGGAGTGAGAAGCATCTAAACTTTGAAATGCAATATCTCCTGACCCTCTTGGATTTCTACCAGCAAATTTCTAATTTAGAAAGGAAACTATCATCGGATGCAAGTGTTTGCAAGGCTGTCAAATCCTTTAGTGCCAGTGGCTCTCCAGCAGCCTGTCAGTCACAATGACCTTGGGTTTTGAGCTGCTTGGAGTTTCTTTTTCAACAACATTTTCTCTGATTTTGAAATCCAAGATGCACAAAGTAGTCTGTTATGAAGAAACACGAATTCCTCCTGCCAGAGAAGAATTTTGTTGTTCCATTTTGCCAGAGGCTCTAGAGAAGGGAATGGGGAGCCACAGCATATTTATTTATGCAGATCAAACTGCATAAATGCAATTATTAGAATGCATTTTGCCATTATTCCTCTGCCCTCCAGAAATATGTTATGGCATGGCCAGATTTCTTCCAAAGTTCTTGGGAGTTCTGGGGGTTCATTCCACTTTTCCAGTGTGGGCTCTGTAGTTGCACATACGCTTTTTACTGATTGTACTTAAAAAGAAAAATATCCCTGTTATACACCAGGAGTTGTTCTCCAAAATAGGGCCTGAATTTCCAGGTGGGCAAGAAATTGAATGCAAGTCCTGTAAGCGTGACCTTTGTGGCCATAAATGCCCATTTCCATCCTTGCCAATAAGACAAGTCAAGGGGGGATCTTTTTCCACTTATCCAGAATTTTTGATGCACTCTTTCCCCCACTTTTTTGGTGTAATTGATCGGTGATGTTCTGAAGAACACTCATATTTCTACTGCTCTGGTGTCTTTTTTACTCTGCACACCATAATGCCTTTTTTTGGCTTCTCAGGGATAACACACTTCCTGGGCTTGTTTCTGTGTTTGTAAGTTCTTTATGCTTTACAAGCCACCCAAAGTGTCTTCAGAAACTCTTCATTTGTGTTTAAATGAAATCCAAATTTTAACTTCAAAATCTCTCCCATCACACATCTTCAAGGTTTTTTACTGTTTTGTTAGTTCTTGATTTTTTTCCCTATATCTTCTTGAGATTTCCAGAGGTGCTCCATTTTTCTTTAAATACTTTCTACCATGACAGGCTATAAATTTTGTCCTAGGATCTCTGCCTTCTCAAACTCCCAGCAGCATATCTGCATTTCAAATGCACTCAGCACAGTGTCTAAATGCCAGCAAGGCATTTAACCTTGTCATTTTACCTGAAATTAGGTATTCAAATCCTTCCTCTTTGAGTTTTGCTATTTTGATTTATTAGTGAAACCCTCAGGTTGCAAGTTGCCATTTCAGGGTTGGCTCTGAAGGTGTTTTAAAAGCACTGCAGATGGAAAGGGGAATTCTCTGCCCTAGCAAGAGTTTGCTAGAGATTATCCACATGCCAAATTAATTTGTATTTGGGCCAGGTTTAAAAGGTTCACTCCATTATTTTAGAGGTGCATTTAAAAAACCCTTCACTCATTTATTTTATTGCTTTGGAAGCAAGATACATTATAGGTTCTCCAGCCCTCTGGCTGGATCCTTAAAGAGATAAAATGTTCTGTTGCACCCTAAAAATCCTGACAGGCACAGGACTGACAGGCACTCAGTGCCTGCAACCAAAGCTGCCACAATTCTTGAATGATGTGAGAAACAAGGAAAGTCTTTTTTCCTTTTATTTCTCCTTCTTTTTACATATTTTATGATCCCATATGCAGAGAGGTCTTTGGCAAACAGGGATATTTTTCCCCCCTTGCCAAACTGCACCCATGCAGCTGAGGCCCCAGAGGATGCTATTATATAAATAAACCCCTGGACATTTGTTTGAAAGGGTTTTTTCTGCTTCTCTTCCTCATTGCTTACCAGGCTTCCCTACATTTTTTTTTCTCACTAGAATGCTGCAAATTCTTGTACAATTCCTACACAAGAACTTTTTAAAAGTTTTAAAAGAGGTTACGCAAGAACTTTTAAAAGTCTGTTACCACAGCAAGTCTTTCCCCATAGAGAGGCCATTTCTTCTGTGCCACTGAAGAACTCCCTCAGAAGATAAACTTGTCCTAAAGTGTTGTGTAGCTCTTTGGAGCCTAACAACTGGATTCACCCTTAAATTGGCATATTTTTATTGTCATATTGACATAGATTCCTTCTAATTCAAAAAGGATGTTGAGTCTTTCTGGTAAACCTTGAACATCGTTTTAGGAAATTCTCTTCATTTGATGAAGTTCTCTTATTAACAGAAAGGAGCAAGTTTTGACCATTTTGATAGAGTTCAGGTATCTCTGGTGAAGAACTTGGATTCAGAAGGGATTCAGCCTAAATTATTTAAAAAAAATATGATTGAAGGCACTCATTGGAACAGCCACTGCAAAACAGAAATGCTCTTTCCCCAGCCTTGAAAGCTTTGCTAGACAATTTCTGTCAACTCAAGAGAATCTAAACTTCATCTCACTGAAAACACATGAAGCCTGACATGGTCAAAGGCCAAAGTTTCTCACTTATACTTGGGAGAACAGACGAGTATTCTGTTTCCACACTTTTTTAATATCTCTAATCTGCACATTATGTCCATCAAAGGGGTCTTGGGAGAGACATCACTCACAGAAATGTGAATATTACTGGAAATGCCATTCACAGGAGGCCTGACTTTGCCTTCCTCTGAAGGCATAAAGGTATAACAAATAAAAAAGGTACAGTCACAATCTAAATGATTGCAACATCTTTGCCAAAAATGACCCAAAGGGCTTTTGGCAAGGGGGCATCATTTTCTTAAGTGGCTGATAGTGCCCAGGGGAGCCTTTCTTTATTTCTAACACTCAGACCTTGCTGCCTGAATACAGAAGTGAAAGCACAAGGAAAGTTCCTGTAGGATTTTATTTTACCTACTTCACTCCTGATGTCCAGCGTAGCAAAATCTGTCTGAAATCACAGAATCAATAGAAAAACACTTTAAGATCATCAGTCCTATTTATTAACTCAGCACTGCCAAAGCCACCACTGATCCATGTCCCCAAGTGCCACATCCACGTGGCTTTTAAATCCCTCCAGGGATGGGGACTCCATCCCTGCCCTGGGCAGCTGTGCCAGTGCTCCCAGTCTCACAGCAACATCAGCTGTGAAATCTAAAAAAACCTTGCAGTTCCAGTAATTGTGATCTCTAAAGGGAGCCAAAGCCAGAAATCTGCAGCATCATTTGAAGCTGTGTGTGTCCAATGGGGCATGGAGGCATTTAAACTCAAGCAAAGAATGGATCCTCACTCTGCTGCTTTTCCAGAAGGCCAAGTGTGTATTTTCTTATTTATTTTCAGGATTCTCTTTGGGATCTTTTCAACAGAATGCTTTGGACTTTTATACCTTTTCTAGCCACGTTTTTTATGGATCATCACAGAGCCTAGGAAGGAAATTTTAATCTCCTGCATCACCACAGATTCCCCACTGTTGGCACCCACTCCTCCAGTTGATCCATCCCAGCCAGAGTTTTTCTAGGCTGGGCAGAACAGGCTGATCTGTGTCTTTATGTCACTCTGCACTTGTGCCAAAGCAAATCAGGACTTTGGCTGGGTCCTTGATGGCCCTCAATAATCTCCTCTTGCTAATTCCCAGTGTGTGCAAACAAGTCTGTGCAGAGAGAAGCCTGACACTGAAATCTCTGGATCATGAGCCTGTTCCCAGCATGTTTTGTCTCCTTTTAAGGTGAGAATGAAAAGCTTCAGGAGCCTCCATATTTATTTTTTTTTCCTGCAGCAGCAACACAAGGATTTCACCCAAAGGATTGCCTTTTTGTCCTGTTCTTACCCGATCCAGTGTGCTTGGTTTGATTCAGAGTTGGGTTTTTTTCTGGAACAGAGGACAGAAAGGGATGATGTGGTTCTGATACAGATATTTTTAGATCTATTTAATATTTTCAGTAATCTCCAGCCAGGCTCCCCCTCAAAATCACACACACATATGCTGTACATATCATTTACTCTGAGTATTTACTTCTGCCATTCTTTGCAGAAGTCAAAGATCTTCAGCAGGAAAATAACTGTAGAGCAAAGTCTCTGCCATGGAGAGACAAGAAAAACAAAAATTAGATCAAAGGAGGATAAAGTTAGTGATGCTAAAAAGCTTTTGAAAGCCAGCACAGAAAGTGTGTGTGAACCAAAGAACAATACATAAAGCTACCAGCATGCTCAGGGTGTTAGCTCTTAGTCACTTATTTCTCCTGCATTATTTGTCAAAAAAATAATACTTCTTCAAACTTCTTCCCCCTCTTTAAATCCCAGTCACACACACTTCTGCTGCACGCCCAGATTGATTATTCACTCCATTGTCATTGCCTGTTGTTCACTGAATTCTGACCTTTCCTTTTAATTCAAGGAAATTCCCGCTACAGACTAGAAAAAAATAATCCCCTGTTCTAAGAGATGACTCATTTCTTTGCTGCCACACCAGCTTGCATGGCATATTTAACTTTGAAATATTGCTGGAGCAGGGGAGGAGAAAAGAAAGATGTGGATCAAAAGGTCATTAGTAAGTAATGTTTTAGGACGGAACAGGTGAATTCCATGGGAGTAAAGTTAAAAAGGGGATGTGAAAAGGTTCCCTGATAAAAATTGAAAGGGTCAGCAGTAAGAAATGATGGGTTGTCTTTAGGGAAGATCACAAAGCAGAGAAACCCACTTGAATGCATTAAATTAAGAGAACTAGTATGATCAATATTCTCCCAAACCCAAAGAGATCCATGCCAAGCTCAAACCCTTTGGACAGCAGCACTGCTCTAAGTGGCCAGAGGAAGATTATGAAACTCAGCCACAAGTCAGGCAGGAAATGTACCAAGAACAATGAAAAAAAAAAATAGTGGGATCAACACTGAAAACTCTTATTTTAAAAAATCCTTTTCAATATGTGAGGAACAACTCACCCCTCCCCTGCTCAGCTGGTGATTGCTCTGAGCACTACCTGGAATTCATGGAAGATGATGAGCTTCTAAAAGCAAGGAAATGATAATGAGCACTCATCAGAACTACACCTCTCTGACACTGGAAAGACAAAGAAAGAGAATTTGTTCCTAGGACTGAATTTCTTTCTTATTTCCAAGAACTTGGATGTGGAGAAAGGAAGAGATTTGTTTGTTGCATGTGGGCTCTGTCTTACCAAACTCACAAAATTATGAAATGTGAATGTTGAGGTGTGATTGTGACCCCAGAGAGAAGTTTAAGACTGTGGTCATATTGGGAAGTGGGAAGATGAATTAGCCATGCCACTGTTTGGAGCACTCAGATAAAAACCAATAAAATATATTTGAGTAATTTTTCCCATCAACAGCAGAAGGACAGTGTCTACCTGGGAATGGGGAACACTAAATGTTAAAAATGCCCATAAAATCCATAATGAAAAAATGGGTGGGAAGCCATCACTGAGGAAAGGTGAGGGAGTTTTAAAATATGGTTTATAAATTTGACTGGATCAGAGACAAGTGTGATGCTCCTTCTAAATCAATGCTCTTAACATTGCAGTGAGTTATGGGCTATCCTCAGGTACCACCTGGTACAGAGGGATCTCAAAGTCTTCGTTTCCTCCCCTGCTATCTTTTAGGCATTTAATCATGAAGAAAAAAAGGTTCATAAAACTGATATTCCCTCAAAATTCCCTTTTCAAGCCTATTCCCAAACTGCAGTCCCCAATTTCAGCTCTTCCACAAAGAAAAACCACAGATTGAAAATGAAATCACGGAATCCTAAAAGGACTTGGGATTGAAGGGACCTTAAAGAGACATCATTCCACCCCTCTGCCATGGGCAGGGACACCTTCCACTATCCCAGGTTGTTCCAAGCCCCATTCAGCCTGGCCTTGGGCACTGCCAGGGATCCAGGGGCAGCCACAGCTTCTCTTGGCTCTTTTGACACCAAAAATTCCCCTCTGACAATGGTTGTTCAGTGACCATATTTAATTCATTAAAACAACAAAAAGAACTTACAACTCCTAAAGATGAAATTGGAGATCCATTATAACTCAATCTCCAAACAGAAGCAGCCACAAATAGAAAAAAAAAACAATTTAAAAATAAAATAAAAATTCCATGTCAAAATCCTGCTTTAGCATATTTAAAGTGTTTGCCTACTGAGATTTAGAGGTGCCATTCAAGTTTCTTTACAAGATTAGGTATAATGTAGGCATTACTTTGACAATTTACTGCACAATATACTAAAATATTCAATTAAAACTCATTAACTCAACTACACAGGCAAAAAAGGTGGGTCTCAACAGCTTTGATTTGACAAAATCTGCAGTTTGTCAGCACAGACCCTTAATTTATCAGGCTATTATCTGTCTAACAAGGCCAAGCTAACAGTGGTGTTGTTGAACAGTTCAGTCTGGACAATCCATATCACACACAGCCACATCACAAGCAGGAAGGAAACTCCACCCTTCCTTATAAAACACCTCAAACTGAGGACATGAGGACACCCAGGACAGCTGAACCGAGATTTGGGCAGACCAAGAACACAACCCCAGGCAGCTGTGGAGAGTTTTTGTCGGTTTGCTGTTGCTGTTCATCTCTTCATCCTCCCCATGTTTGCTCTGTAGACTTTGCCATTTTGCTTAATTAATTAATGTTTGCAAAGGAGGGGATGTGGCAAATGCTGTTATAACTCTCTGAAAACTGCCTGATTAAGATGCAAAGCACAGGTAGAACAGCTGTCAGAACAAACTCCTGTGCTGTCAATGCCCTGACAATGCAGAAGACAGCTCTGGATACAAATTCATCAGCAATTAGTTCTTCCTTGAGTCACAACATAAATTCTAAAAAGTCTCTCAATGAAATGATTCCCTGCATCTGTTTTTTTGTTGCCAGATCATTCAGTAAAGGCCCTGTATTGCTTCCCTGGTAGCTTGATCTCTTCTGAGCAAGCAGTTAGCCAAAGTCAGTGAGATTATCACAGAGATAATTAATTTATCAGCTACTTGCTGCTGTTAACATTTTCTTGTTGGAAGAGCCATTCTGGGTCAGGCTTTTTCACTAAGATACAAAGCATCAGATGGACCAAACTGACATAAAATCATTGTCTCCACTGAATTGAGACTCATGCTGACACCAGCAGAACTGGTCCATTTTGTTTTCCAGCACCAATTAAGAAACTGAAAAACTCACATCATTTGCTGGATCATAAAACTTTCCCCTTCTTCACTTTTTTCCCCTCTATTACCTAAAAATGTCTTGAGTCACAACACCAACAGCATTCTAAACTACTTTGTTTTCTGCAGCTGCCCCATGCTGAAATCCCAGGGTGAGCTGCAGGGAAGTCCTGACTGACAGACTTTTGGATCTTTGTTAAATTGCTGTGAATGGAAATCACAGGAGAACACAGCTTGAAGAACCTGAGCTGACACATGACCAATGAAATAACAACCATTTTTCCAACCTTAAAAGACTTTTTCAGATGAAAAGTTAATCTTTACAGGATGCAACCATTCTTTATGACCTTGGGTTAAATTAGCCCCGTTTCCATGGGAAATTTATTCTTTAGGCTCAGCCATTGCTGGCTGCCTTTACATTTATTTACAATGGCACCTGGAGTCTTCCACTGAGTTCCCATTATGTTTAAGTGCTGCAGCACCTCATTGTAACAAATAAAAGTACTTGAAGGGATGCAGAACAATATCAGAAAAATGTGTTTAAGAATAATCAGTGAGTCCATTCTAAAGGCAAATAGATTTTATGAAGGATATGTATAGACACATACCTAAATACTTTAATACATTAGTGAAGGAGAGCCCCTTTCTCCTCAAAATTATTTTCTGATGCTGTAATTGTAGAGCTTTTCTTACTCCTTGCCTTGAATACATTAACAGACTTCTTTTTCTTTTCATTTGATTCCACTGAGCAGAAGTGGATTTAACCCTTCTGACAATTCAGGACCAATCTTCTCCAGGACAGAAGATGAAGTTGGGGTATTTTTTTCAGACAGGTAGATTCAAAACCCATGGATCTGAAAGAATTTGGGTCCTGGTTTTTTTACAGTTGCTTTCCATACTACCAGATCAGACTTGCAGCTAACTTCCTCTGGGACAGTAATATCTTCAATCTTAATTTCTAATTTTAAATTCCTGTAGAGATTCCTCTCTGCTACTGTCTCAAATGTGTCAGAGGGAGCTGACACCTGTGTACACAAGTGTGAATAAATTCAGCCCTAAAAGTAAAATAAACTAAATAATTGGTTTGCAGAAAGAACTAAGGCCACAACATGGTCTTGTAAAAATTCTCTCCCCATCTTTCTTGTAGGCTCTCTCCAGGTACTTAAAAATGGGGAAAAGTTGAAAATAGAATCACACAGACTGAGCTTGACTTCCATTTCCATTAGCACACGTGGAAAAAAACCCCACCAAATTGTCTCTAAATATCTGAGAGACAAATAACCCACTAAATTATATTTTATAAGGAGAATCAAGGCTCTTTTCTCTCTGCAACATGTTAATGTAGAGACCACACAAGAAGCAATGCAATATTTATCTTTAATTTTTTTAAAGATTGCTGTGAAGACAGAATCTTTTTATAGCTATTGAGTAATGTAAAACAAAATTGGAGAATGGAAGATTTGGTCAAACAACAGGTAAAAACTTTGGAGTGAACATATTTAAGTAGCTAAAAGGGAAAAGTTTTGTATTTATCAGCAGAAGATTTTAATAACAAACATCTAGAAACCCATCTGTGGTGCAAATAGAGGTGACCTTGGAGAAAGAGAGGGATGGTCCCTTATGGGTGCTTTTAATTTCAGCTCATATAATGAAATATATGAAATTAATATAAGAAATCTGAATATGAAATATGAAATATATTCAATGAAATATAAGAAATCTTCAAAATGTCAGTATGCAATCACACCTTATTGGATCTATCAAATGTTTTTCTGCTTCCTGGCACCAGCTAAACACCAGCAGCTCCTAGTCCTCATCCCCCTTCCCTGATAACACATGCACAGGATATTTTTCATGTTAAAATGAGCCTCACACAATTCCAAAAGACAAATCTATACACCCTGCTCTGGCTCTACCAGCAGCTTAGATGGAGATGTCAAAGTTTGGGATATCAGCAAGGGCTGATGTAAATCCAATCTCCTGCTGGGAAATACAGGAGAGGATGTGAGGGACAAAATGGGAATAAAACGTCAGGAGCAGGTGGAGGAGACTGAAAATAGTTTGAGGCTGGAAGGCAGATTAGAGCAGCAAAAGGAGCTGTTATTCTACCTCTCATAAAAAATACAAAAGGACTTCCTGAAGTATATTACAGAATCACACAGGGCTCAGAAATTGCTTATGAGAATGATCAGGGTGCTGGAATAAAAATTTCATAAAAAGAGATTGAAAGATTGTAGGGTTGTTTACAGAAGGAGTGAATGAATACAAGGAGTTGTGATGAAAATATATTAAATTTTGAAAAGTTAGAGGAAAGAGCTGCTTATTCTTCATTTTGCTGTATCTAAAATCTCAAAAAGAAACGTCCCTAAAGTTCTCCAGTTTATAAATTTCATTAATGGAATTGCTGCTACTTGAAATAGGTAAAGCAGTTATGAATTGCCTATGACTGCTGAAATGTGGTATTGAGGATATAGATATGAAAATAAATATATATATATTAAAATAAATTTAAATAAATTGTATATGAAAAATAAAACATAGACACTAAAATATAAATACAAATAAATAGACTAAATACAAATAAAATTACAAATACAAAATACAAATATAAATAAATATCATGTAAATACAAATAAATATAAACACTAAAATATAAAAATAAAATAGAACATTAATTTTATACATTATATGAAAATAAATATTAAATATTGGTAAACTATAGTGGTAATTAAAGCAATAATTGCTCTGTTTTACCTCAGAAAAGGACTGGTTTTTCAAATAAATAAGCCTAAGTTTGCATCTCTGTGTAACATTTGAAATGCAGCTCACAGTTATCCCCATTACAGTGGATTTCAGGGGTATCCTTGCACAGAATTCATGAGGGTTCCCTGTGAGCAGATGAGCATAATGGACAAATTTAAATGTCATTTGGTTTCTGTTTCTTCCTTGTGCTATCACCACTGTGTGAAACTATCCTGGCCAAGTTCAGCATCAGTTTGCTCTGACACACTTCCCCTGATGCAGTATCTTCTTTTGCAACACATTTTATTACTCCAGAAACCTCACTGGGCAAGAAAATTAGAATAATTTCATCTATTTATATTCTTCCTCTGATCTTACTCATAGAATAAACCACCAGAAAAAGAATTTGTTCAGGTATTCAAAATGAAAATTTAAAAATGCAGGTGCATAGGGCTCATTTTCATTCCAGAAAAATCACCTTGCATGGGATGGAAGTCCTTTCCAAGCTCCTGCTTCTCTCACTAGCTGCCCAAGGGTCCCAGTGCTTTGTCTTCCTTACTTGTGCCATATTTCTATTGTCCAGTTTAGGTAACTGAAATTAAAATCAGGTTAACTGATCACAGCAGCAGCAGAAGCCTTTCATAACAGCAAATGTAATGGTGAAATCCAGATTTTCTTCCCTCTCCCTGTTCTTCTGCACCTGGGGTGTGAAACTTTTGCAGTGGAAGGGGGCTCTGCATCAAAACTAAATTACCAAAACAGAAGGGTTTGGTTTTCCTCAGTTGTCTGGTCAGATTAAATAATTCTGGTTTGAAATTATTTCAGGGATTTGTAGCCCAAAGTTACATCATGGGCTTGTAATCTGATATCTCACAACACCTGAACAGCAGCTCTAAAACAAGTGCACAGTAATGCAGAATAAACAGTTCTTACAAATTATTTTCCTGAAGTGACCACAAAAGAGAAACTATTAATAATTCAACAACTTTCTCTACTAATTTGATAAGGAAATTTAGGCCCAAACCATGAATTGAAAATATTTATTATGCTGATATTTAATAATACTTAAAACATTATTTATAACAGGCTGGAAAATTATACCACGTAAATTAGGTGTGTTTAATTGGATGCAATAGAAAAGTAAAATAAATCTCTCTTTTAAAGAAATTTGTGTCTCAGTGAGTTTGAAATCCTCATGTTAGCCTAGAACTTCAAATATTTCAACAATTTTGCTGCTTTTATTTCTCCTTGCTGTGCTCAAGCAAGAATTGTCCAAAAAATGTCTTGGAAAGAAGTGAAAATTATGAGTTGACTTTGACATGCACTAATTATTGGGCCTCACCTTGATGACCTCAGAAGAAATTTATCAGCCAAGAAAATTTTAATTTCTCTTTTTATTTTATTTAGCATAAGTTGCTTTCCTTCTCCCTCATGCCCAAATTTAGAAGTATCAAAGGAGCCCAGCCATATTATTAAAACTCTAAAAGTACCTTTTCCTTTATTAAAAAACAAAAAAATCTCTTGAATGAAAATTGCTTGGCACCAGCAGATATTAAAATTCATTAAAATATGACAATAAAGAACAAACCAACCCTCAAAAGCTCTTTTTTTCCCTTTATTTTTACTTCAATACAGCCTCTCCTAAATACATGCAAAAAACTTAAATACGTTACAGAAAGATTATTGACTCAGAAGGACTCATTTATAAAATAAAGTCTCACTGGGAGGAGTTCCACTAATTGGCAATTAAGTCAGGTCATTATCTATGTAGAGAGAGAATACCTGCAGGTATAAAAGCAGTAGCTTTGTTTGAGGCTTTTATAGCACTGAAATATCATTCCTGAAAAAAAATCAATTATTTTTAATGCTAATGTTGGCTTTTCCGGTTTTTTCAGACCTGCTTGCTTCTAAATTTTTAAATTTTAATTGCAAAGATATTTATGGCAAAATCAACACTTCTGATAACTTGCAGAGTATGAAAGGGGACAAAGCTTGGATATTTTCAGGTGGTGTTAAATTCTTTAGGGACTCCCAGGTTTTTACATAAAGATCTTGGGAGATAAATCAGGAAGAAAATAGATGTCCTGACTTTAGCTTTTTCTTGACTAATTTTAATAATAATTTCATAATAATTTTTCCTTTTTGTTCTGGTCATAATGTTCTTGTGTAGCTGCTGTAGTAGAGAAATCACTGCAATCCTAATTTAGAAATGATGTCTCTAAGCTGTGAGGGCAAAACCTTCTGCATCTTTTCTCATCTTTTCTTGGTAAGGTGAAAGAAAAGGTGCAAAATAACTTTCCTTTATGGGCATAAGGGAAAATACTGAACTTCAGGTAGTTTTAAATCAAAAAGTTGGGGTTTCATTCACCTGACCTGCTGCAGGTTCCTCCATCAACCCCTTTGGTACCTGTGCTCCTTCCTTCAACTTCTCTCAGGTGGCATCAAAGGGAGATTAGACACAAACATTTTGTTAATCTGAATTTTAAAAATGCTTTGGAGCATTTCCTTCTCCAGGGGTAAGGCAGGCTGGCTGGTTTGCTTTTTGGAAATACAAATGGCACTGAACTCCTCTTTAAGACACCTCCCAGTGGTTTAAGACTCTGATATGAATTTGCATATGCATTGCACTGTCTAAATTCTGAGAAAATCCCCTTAAGCATCAGACTGGGGAAAAAATTGAGCAGAATGTGGAGAAATGTAGATTTTTAATTTATTTTTTTTCCTTCAAGGCTCAATTGAACAGCACTAAACACATTGGTGGTTATAATTAAAGTAGTCATCATCCTAAAATTTAGCTTAAAAATTCACGTTCCACCCTGACTGAAAATGATAAACATATCAGAAAAATTGTAAATAACTTGGTTGGTAACCTGTATGAGATGAAAAAGTGGTTTTCCTCAGTATAAATGACAGTTAGGAAAAAGGAAAAATAAGTTTCTTGCTTACTGGCTCCAGGTGGTGAACTCAGCAGTGTCCTGACCCTTAAATGAGATCAAATATTGATGTGTGTTGGAGGAGCCTGTGCCTGCACAAAGCAAAAACACAGCATCTGAAACTATTCTCTTATCAAATTTATGTGGAGATTTGAGGAAAAAATACCAATTTACTGATTTGGTGTTCTGGTGTGCAGAGGGTAATTCAACTTTAGGCTCCTGGGCACTGCTGTGAGTCCCCAAAGCTAAAGGCAAGTGGGTCAGTAACAGGGGACTGCAAAATTCAGTTTTGTGTGGAATTCAGCCCCTGTTCCCAAGCCCTTCAAGAATGTGTGTTCTACCAAGAGCTGGAAGGAGCTGCCCCAACTTCTGCTTAAATAAGCATTTATATTCCAGCCTGCATTATTGCTCATATTCTGCTGGTTCTCAGCTTCTTTTTCTGCCTCTGTCAAGGTTGGGATTGAAGGCACTTGAGATGGTATTTTGTGTTCAGGCTTAGATTTATTATTTCTTATTCATATTACAAGTCTTGAGTCCTAAAGCTTCCTACTAACAAGGCATAAAATGACTGTCTTCTGTTACAAGGTCTTCTAAGGCTAAACTATCCAATTAAGAAATGACACCTAAATTATTTTCACTTTTAACCCAATAACTAATCACGCATGTCCCACCATGTGGACTTTTTTATCCAATTACAAAACACCACCAAACCCATGGAGAAGAAGGTCAAGAAGAAGGACCAGCCTCTGCCCTAAAACCTCCATCCTGCTCTATATATATTACTGTATTCTAAACCCTTAAACTCTAATTTTTCCACCCAATGATATTACACACTCCTATCAAACTCCACACCCATAATCCCAGTGCTATCAAAGAATTTTGGAAGCCTTCTCCATGGCCTCAGGTCAAAAATAGTATTTTCTTGTGGGTCTGTGCCCTTCAGCACAGAAAGTTTAAAAATCCCAGCATCTAAGACTCCAACAGTATTCCTGTTGTTAATATGTGGTGTAAAATAATCTTAGGAATTGGATACAGAGGTTGGAGTAAGGTTATTTCTCATCAAGGCTTTAACTGGTCACTAATTCATCTGAATGGAGTATTCCCCAAGGACTACTGGCTTATTGAACTGCAGGAAGAACTTTTTAATTTCCAAAGTACTTTGACTCCTTCAGGCAAATCTCCATTTGGAGTTACTGATGGGATTGCAGGCAAAATTTGCCACCTTTGCTCTGGGATGTTCCTAATTGCTGCCTCTCCATGGTGGGCAAAGCCCCTCTTTGTTTCCCTATAAGCATATCTCTCAAAAGAAGGTTCCAAGGTTCAATTGGCTGCAGTTCTTAGAAGAAGGGGGACAGAGGGTGGGCAAACATATGGTTTGGATAAAGAGGATGTCACCGTTTGGGATTCCACAGCAATACACTTGCTAGACCATTTCTCTGGACCTGAGATTTGTTAATAGATCACATCCAATTTCTCCTCCTCTGCTGCTCATCCATAGGAGAAACAGGCTGGATTTTTCTTAACAATCTTTTCTGTATGGAAAAAATACTTGCCCTGAAATTCTTGACATTCCTGCAAACCTTGAGTAGAGGGGGTGTGTGTATTTCTCTTTCTGTGCTTGTTTTGATGCTTCTCTCTCATTCTGCATCTGAAGACTTCTAAGTTGAGCGCCAATCCCACAGCACTGCCCATCCAGCTGTGGGCTGTCCCAAACATCTGCCTGACCTTGCTGCCACATGCAGGCTGCTGTGACATGAGCACTGTGAAGGACAAAGGTGATTTTTGGATCCTCCATCGCTTCTCGTTCTGCCTGGGTTTCTACCCAGAGAATTTTTAAAACCTCATGTACCTGGCAGCTCTCTGTTGTGCAGCTTTGAGCAAAGATTACCTGAGAAGTCCTTGTCTGCCTTCTTGCTGTGCTCCTGGAGAACATGATGTATTTTGTGTGGAGAACAAGGCTCTGACCCTCTTTGCCCTGATGGAAACACCGTGGGCAGCGATGTTTATTTCCATCCTCCTCAGCCTCGCAGCTCTTGCTGAAATTTATCACATTGCAGGTCATGGGCACAGTTTCTTCAAGACTGGGAAATGTGAGGTTACTGCTGAGGCTTTTGGGAAGTCCTCCATGGTTTTAGGGGAAGGGTATTCACTGAGCTGCTGCTGACATGACAGCTGTCAGCTGTAGCACCAAGGGATGTTTTCAGCCATAACAAACTTATCTACATTGTCTCAAAGACCTTCTAGAATTTTTTTTTTCCCCCACAGTTGCAAATTTATGGGTGAATAATGCACAGGGAGGGTTTCAAGTACACACCAATGCATGAAAACTGTCAAGGACACTCTTAAAAGTCTCAGTATTTTTCTTTCCACAGACCACCTTTGATATCTTCACAAGAAACCTGGTTTCCACTTTTTCCTTCTTTGTGAAGGTCATAGAAACACAGAATGTTTTAGGTTGGGAGGGACCTTAAACATATTTTATTTCAACCCCTGCCATGGGCAGGGACACTTTCCAAGCCCCATCCAACCTGGCCTTGGACCCTTCCAGGGATCCAGGGGCAGCCAGAGCTTCTCTGGACACCCTATGCCAGGGCCTCACCACCCTCACAGGGAAGAATTTCTTCCTAAGATACAGCAGTGCTCTACCACAACCTTCTAAAGGATGTCACCATCGGGATTTACACCATCAAACAATAGGAGATCTCTCAGTGCTTCAATATTGATGCATTTTTGCAGCCTTCTTGCAGTGCTTCTAAGAGAGGGTGCACCAGGATGATCCAGCACAAGTTTTGGCTCCTGGAACTTCAGTTCTAATGTTGGGTTGTTCCAGAATTTCAGAATTCACAATTATGAGTCTACAATTAAATTACCGACAAATAAGTACAGATAAAGTGAGAGTCCTAGGGTCAGAACATAAACTAAAAGAATTCCACATTTTTATCCCTTAATATTCTGCCACTAAAATTGAGGGTCAGAACATAAATTAAAAGAATTCCACATTTTTATCCCTTAATATTCTGCCACTATCAAACATATTGCTTGTCTTTAATAAGAAAGGCTAGCAACAACATCATCCCCTTTGTCCCAAACCTTCATTCACATGTATTTTGAGATCTTTTTTTTTCCCCAAATCATGAAGATCTGAGTGATTCTTTTCCTTGCACCCTCTGGTGGCTGCAGGTTCCCCTCTGGTCAGTGGAGAGCAGCAGCCTGACAAAAGCTGGTGTTGCTGGGTCACTGCTGTCCTTCCTTTGGTTATAAACACTCCATGAAGCTCTTGGGTCAGAGCTAGGGTCAAGGGGGGAAAGAAATTCAAGGGTACATCCACAAGACTGAGTTCCATTTGACTCTATCTCCTTTAAAAATATATTTGGGAAACCTGTGAGTCACAATAAAGGACTTAAAATATAATCAAGATGTACCTTCCTCCTCTAGGTACAGCCCAATTTTATGAAGACTAGGAATGGAAGTTGCATCAGCTTCAGAGTTTGGTTGTACAGCCTTCACTCAGGGCATTTTTCCTAGCTCCAGTGAGATGTATTTTTTTGTTTGTTTTTAAAGAAGAATACAACTGATTTGCAGTTTTAAACAATCCATATACACACAAACTGGAATTTTTTGAGAGCGAATCTCAGCTGTAAGTTGCTCTGCCAATACCTTAAACAACAAATAAACATACACTTTCTATCTAATGCTTGGGTGAAATATTTTTACTTCATGGAAGTGACATGACTGAAAGGACTCTGTACATCCTGCAGCACTTAAACTTCCTCTATGATCAGCTGCAAGCACTGGTATTGGAATATTGTGCTAGGGAAAGAGTGTGGGGGTTAAAAGTCAGCTTTGCCTTTGCAAGGCAGAGTTCAGCAGGGCTTAACTTAATCTGTTATCCAGAGGGATTCTATAGCCCAGGCTGGACCCTGCTGCAGCCAAGCAGTCTGGGGGCCTGAGCTGTTTGTGTTTTCAACAACCACTGCCAGGGCTGCTGATGGATCTCAGGGATTCTGTGTGCAGATCTCCATCCATGCCCACAGCACACCAGCCTCACTCTGCCCTTGGGTTCTCCTCACCAGTTGTGAGTTATGTTGATACAAAACTGGGGAGTGGCCCAGAGGGTTGTGTGACCCTTCAGAGGGACCTCAATAGGTCAGAGAGGAACATCCTGAAATTCAGTTTTCCAGGCTGAACCCCTTTCCCAGCTCCCTCAGCTGCTCCTGGTGCTCCAGACCCTTTCCCAGCTCTGTTCCCTTCCCTGGACACTCCCCAGCTCCTCAAAGTCTTGTTGTGAGAGGCCCAAAAGTGAACATGTTAAACTCAGCAGCTTCCCTTGCAAAGAAAGGTTTCACATCTGCCTTTATTGTTCCCACTTTTGGTCTATTCCTGGGTTCCTGGTAGAATTTCTACCAGGCAGAGCAGATGTCAATGTTTGTTTCACTCCAAGCAGAGAAATTCTTGACTTGCTCCTGTATGAATATCTCAGAAATAGATATGTTTATTATGTTTATGGCCCACATTAAGGGAACAGGCAAAGTTGAAAGTTAAAAACGTATGGAGTTTCTTGTGTTATTGCAATAAAAATCCAGCGAGCTGTGAATTTCTTTTCACATATGTGGGGGTATTTCTACTGTTCAGTTCTCAGCTTTATTTTGGCAGAATAAAAAATATTCAGAATTTTCCTTCCCTAAGAAGAGATGGGCATTGTCAGAGGGTGAGTCCAGAGGAGGCCACTAAGTTGATCAGAGGGATGGAGCAGCTCTGCTGTGAGGAAAGGCTGGAGAATTGGGATTGTTCAGCCTGGAGGAGGTTCTGAGGTGACCTTATTGTGGCCTTCCAGTGCCTGAAGGGATCCTGCCTTCAGTGAGATGGAGAGGAACATTTTACAAGGGTCTGGAGTGACAGGAGAAGGGGATAGAGCTTCCCACTGTCTTAGGGCAGGATTAGATGGGATTTTGGGAAGAAATTCTTCCCTGGTAGGGTGGGGAGGCCCTGGCACAGGTACCCAGAGAAGCTGTGGCTGCCCCTGGATCTCTGGAAGTGCCCAAGGCCAGGCTGGACAAGGCTTGGAGCAACCTGGGACAGTGGAAATTGTCCCTGCCCATGGCAAGGGCTTGGAACAAAATGGTCTTTAAGGTCCCTCCAAATCCAAACAATTCCTTGATGTTTCTGGTGGGGTTTTTTTGCATCACACTCTAATTGTGAATTCCACAGAAACTCTCATGGAGCTATGGACACATCTGCATCTATAAATGGGCTCACCATCCTGGGCAGGAGGGGGACACTGGAGAGACACCTCGGATGAGTGGTGGGACACTGAAATTCCCCCCTTGGCAGGACTAATGAGAAAAGAGGTTGTCCTTCTCTCCAAACACCCCACAGCAATTTTTATGCACTCCCAATTTTCCATTCCACCCCCAAAGCCTCTTTGTCCCTGCATCCCCTAATTTCCACACCCCAAACACCTGATATTTTCCAGAGCACAGTGGAGAAAGGGCTTTTCCTGGTTGACTGGCTGTGCTGGGTTTCGCAAGGTCAATGATCTATCCCTCTCCTCATCCCAGTCACTGAGGTCTGCTCTTCCCCAGCTCAGTGGGAGCCTCCACCTGGCATCCTCCCCTCATCCTTGCCTTTTAGGGCCTTGTAGTTTGAGTCACCTCTGCTCAGTGCACAAACAGTCCATGAGCAAACAGCTATTCATTAAAGGACGCACTTGTTCTGTGTGCAGATTGTAAACACTGTCAAAAACAATTTCCTAATGCACATTCAGAGGTGGGTGGAATAAAGATTTCCTGGGCAAATCTTAATGTTGCTTATTACTGATTTTTTTTTTCCCTACAGCCCTCATTGTACATGAAAATTTTCTCTTTCTGCTCAAACACATTAGCAGGTCATGCAGGGCTCCTAGGTGTGATATTTTTTACCTTTTTCATAAATGCCAGCAATCTTTCCTTATTTCAAAAGTTTTAGTTATCTCTCAGGGAGGGGAGGGGTGGTATTTCTTGGAGCAGGAAGGAACCTGAAAGCCTATTGACTGAGAGGTTTTCAGAGGTTTTCTTTTTAAAAGCTGAATAATCAGATATATATGCCTGAATCCTAAGAACAGAATTAGCTTGTAATTCAACACTAGTTTTTCATTAGCTTTGCCAATATAGTTTAATTCTAAGAAAGAAAGGGGGGAAAAAGCCATTCCTGTTGTATGCATGCCTTTATCACTGAGCCAGCAGGGTTTTCTCACAATCTGTTGGTCAAAAGAAAAAACAACAAAAAATTCCTAGCAGCAAAACCTGACAAGTTTGGTTTTGTTTGTTTGGGTTTTTTTTCCCAGTGGCCAAAAAATATGCAAATTTATTAACAAACCAGAGAATGAATAAAACTGTAAATATTTGACAAACCACTGTGTTCCATTAGATCAGCCAGAACACCTTGCAGCTTTTCCTATTTTCAGACTTGTTTCCTCTGGTTTTGCTCAAATTGTTATAGTTATTTTCCCTTGTCCTCCTGTAAATATGTACACCCAGGGTGGCAATAAGTTCCCCAGCTCTCAGCAGTGGTGATGTATTCAACAGCCCTGAGCACAAAAGTGGTTTAGACCTCACCTATTGGGTCCTTTACACAAATACTCATTCCTGAGATTACCTGATAGGCAGAAACACTCCTAAACCTTCAGTTGGTGAAATTTAATTATTTTTCACTCTTTATGCAGCTGAGCAAGTGGAGCTGGAGCAGCCACTCGCTGGCAAAGCCAAACTTTTGTTCGCAGTCGTGATAAATGGGGCACTTAACCTTTCAGGAGAAATGTGCTTCACTCTGGACAGCATCTCTGGGAGCAGGGCTGCTGGTTCCTTTTATTTCAAGCTGATTGAGGAAACATCAGCACACAGAAAGCAGTTTTACCCTCTTCAGTGAAAATTACTTGGCTGGCCTTGATGTCAGAGCAGAGACCATGGGATAACTCAGGCTGGGAATCACTGATCCAACCACCTGCACAAAGTAGAGCCAACACTGAATTTAGATCAGGCTTTTCAGGACTTTATTTTGTGTGGTCTTGAAAGCCCTCAAGGATGGAGACTGTGAAACATTTTTAAAAAACAACTTCTTCTGCATTAATTCATGATTGCAAGTGCCATAAAATGGATGTTACTAGTCTGTATCAGCATATTAAAAAGGCCCCAAGGTCATAAAAGTGCATGTTTCACTGCCATCAACTATTAAACCACCAAGTCAATGATAATGAGAAATGTAAATGGTTGTTATTTTCCTTTTTAAAGGTTTATTTATCAAATATTTAAATGGGATTAAAATCCCTGAATTCCTGAAAAAGATTATTTGTTAGTTTTGCTCAGCAGAGTGTTAATACATTCATTTCTCTTCTGCTAACATTTCTGTGTGCAAGTGCTTGAATCAAAGGTAAATGTTTTCTCAATAAATCATGATGAGCGATGCCTGAACTGGTGAATAAATTTTCAATACTAATTCAGTACAAGAATATCTGTGCAACTTGCTCTAGGTGACCCTGCCTTGGCAGAGGGGTTGCATTAAATGATCTTGAGAGTCCCTTCCAACCCCAACTATTCTGTGAATATATTCTTGTATTTCAGAAAAATGACAGGGACTTGTTCATTAATTTAATTTTACTTCCAATGAGGTTTATAAATAGAAACCTCGTTAGACAAATGAGCTGGTATGAGAAGCTTTAGCAATATTGCAAAATGTCAGTGTGAGATCCTTGATTAGATGGCAAAAGGATCATTAAGTACAGTTACAGTATAATTTTAAAAAACCTAATTACCACCCTACATGAATTCTTTTTGCATGAACGGAGGAGATTAAGCCATATCTCCAAAGTGGTTTGGGGTTTTTATTGAGTTGTTTTGGGTTTTTTTTTTTTGCATATGTTTACAGGATCTAGCACAGCAGTTTTTATCTCTGCTGTTTCTTTAGGCTTTGAGTTGCTCTCATCAGCACTGCAAGGTCACCTTCTCCAACCTGCTTTTCACAGAGGGCAGGAAACACAATGGTTTGAGATAAAGCTGGAAAAAACATCCCAGGGTTTTCAGCCCTGCCATCCGTGCCTGTGATGAAACCATGGCACATAACCAAGCCCATAAACACAGAAAACTCCCTCCTGATCTGCAAAACCAGGTAAGGTTTGTGTCCCAGCTGTTCTTTCAACAAATTGTTTGGGGCCTTACTCATTAAGCTGCCACAAAAGCTTTTACACTTGTTCTGGATGAATTGGCCCAGAAATTATTTTATTCTCTCTTGTACTTTCCCCTTAACCTAATTTTTTATTCCTGATATTTTTCACTGGAAGTGACATATGTCATGTACTCAACAGTAGAACTTTTTGGTTCTCTCTTAGTAAGTTCTACAACCTCAAATCTAATGGGGAGAGTGGGAATTTTAAGCTTGGTGGGATGAATTGCCCTGTGAGTATCCTCCTATTTTCCTGCTCCTACCAGTGCTTGATGAATCTTAGGTTGTTCAAATAAGTTCAGCCTGGATGGAAATAAATAAAGGCAAGTGAAAGACCCTTGTAACCAACAAACCAGCTCCTCTGGCTCCTTGTGTCAGATTTCCTGGATGCAGAATAAATCAAGCAGTCTTCAGAGCTTCAGACCAGGGATCATCATGGAGCTGCAAACCTACATTTCTCTGAGGGCATTTCTACAAATTCTTACTTTTACTGCACTGTGACTTGCTAGGAATAAGCACCAACTCTTCAGCCCTTGGCCTGCACTTTTAGAAGCACCTTTCAAGACTTTGTGTGCCTTCCCATGCCCTCTCCAGCACACAAAGACATTCAGGTGTTCCATGATGAGGAGGGAGCTCCCTGACGTCTCTCCTTAAATCAGAGCAGCTGTAAGGTTGCTCTAAACACCTTCCAGTGATGCAGGTTCAAAGTTAAATCACAGTCAGTGTCCCCTTTTCTCTGCAGGGGCTTCTGAGCACCTATAACCTTATTTATGACAGGCAGAAGTCCACGCTGAGGCCCAGAGTCCACACAGCCATTGCAGTTTGGGAATGCACAAAAGGCCAAGGCCTGGAGATGCTTAAAGTCATCAACAAACCAGCTCCTCTGGCTGCTTGTGTCAGGTAATTCACTCTTTCCTGAGTGCAGAATAAATCAAGCAGTCTTCAGAGCTTCAGACCAGGTCTCATCACAGAACTGCAAACCTACATTTCTCTGAGGGCATTTCTACAAATTCTTACTTTTCCTGCACTGTGACTTGCTAGGAATAAGCACCAACCCTTGGCCTGCACTTTTAGAAGCACCTTCCAAGACTTTGTGTGCCTTTCCATGGCCTTTCCAGCCCAGAAAGACACTCAGGTGTTCCATGATGAGGAGGGAGCTCCCTGACGTCTCTCCTGTAAGGTTGCTTTAAACAACACCTTCCAGTGGTGCAGGTTCAAAGTTAAATCACAGTTAGTGTCCCCTCTCTTCTATGCCTGCAGGGGCTTCTGAGCGCCTATAACCTTATTTATGAAATGCAGAAGTCCACGCTGGGCCCCAGAGTGCACACAGCCATTGCAGTTTGGGAATGCACAGAAGGCCAAGGCCTGGAGATGCTTAAAGCGTTCCTCATGCATTGCCACAGAATCATGGAAGGGTTTGGGTTGGAAGGGACCTTAGAGAACATCAAATTCCAACCCCCTGCCATGGGCAGGAAGACCTTTCACTGCACCACCTTGCATTATTCAGAGGAACAACTTGTTTAGAAGCAGGACTGTAAGGTAAGGAGACTAATTGTGTCTCACAAGGACAGAGAAAACATGGGATAACTGCAAGAAAGAGCAAGACTTAAGATCCTGCTAAATTCTGTATCAGCTGTCACAGTGCACACTCAGAATCAGAGGCCATTTCCATACATGTTCCTTAGCAGCATTAGAACAGGACTTTTATTAGGAAATAATTTTATTTTATTTAGAGGAAGGTGGTTGCTCTTTCTTCCAGCATTGCTCAAAGAAAAAAAGTCAATGTAAACGAGAAGCTCTTCTGCTAATTAATCTCCCTTCATGAGAGAGGTGAGAAAATTAAAAAGTCAATGTAAACACACAGAAATAAGGTGCATTAATACCTAAAGGTTTGGGTGATGCTTTTGTGTTGATCAGCAACAGTGTTCAAATAATGAAGTTACTCACTGGACTGAACTTTCAAGTGATAGAAACAGGTACATCTGCTCAAGTAAACAACTGGTTCTACAAAAGCTTCTGCTGGTGCAAAATCCTCCATTTTTTGGTGTCACTGCTCAGGTATTTCCACTCAATAAACTGGTTCCATGTTCAAGCATATTGAATTCTTGATGCAATTGAGCACAGCAGTGAACAGGAAGAGATATTGGAGTTAAGCAAAACAGGCCAATTCTTCTTCTCGTGACACAAAATGTGTCAGCAGGAAAATGATGAGTTGCATTTGAGAGAAGACTTGACTGCTTTCATTTTCCTTTCTTGTGCTCTGTGATGGTTTGGGCATCACTTTTCATTTTATATCAGTGTGCTGGCCAGGGATGTGACAACACAAGGAAATCATCCTCAGGGTGTGGGCACTGGCCAGCTCACACAGCAGAGATGAGAAAGGTGGTGAATAACCTTAGGAAATGTGGAAAATACTGTGAAAATAACAGCTGATCATGTTAAGGGCATGTGATACAGTGGAGGCTGAATGTGTTCAGGTTAAAAACACAGGGAGAAATGCAGATTCAAATCACAGAAGTAGAGAACTTCCTTAGTTTTCAACTTACAAATGATTGTTTCACCCAAAGACTTAAAAGAATTCCAGACTATTCCCCCATATATGATCATGAAATATGATCAGAATGTTTTTTCACAAAATCATGTGAAACTTTGTGAGAGGACTGGATAAATAATTTATTTCATCATAATTACAGTGGTAAAATCCCCTTGATGGGAAGGGATGACCCAGATTCTTTGATTTTTCCAGAGTTTCTAAACACCAGGTGATTCCCCATGTGACTGTGATATCAGAACCAATATCCTGGTTCAATAAACCATATAATAAATATAACAAAAAAATAAACCAACTAATAAATGTTCTCTAATAAAAACATCATAAATCCAGGGGGTTTTCCTCTTCAGATCTCCCACTGCATTGCCATGCTGTAAGGAGCTGGTGAGGAAGACAGGATTTTCTGCTAATTAAGACATTGAGGGGCTGGAGCATGTCTAGAGAATGGAATGGAGCTGGGGAAGGGTCTGGAGTCCCAGGAGAGGCTGAGGGAGCTGGGAAGGGGCTCAGCCTGGAGCAAAGGAGGCTCAGGGGGGACCTTGTGGCTCTGCACAGCTCCTGACAGGAGGGGACAGCCAGGGGGGTCGGGCTCTGCTCCCAGGGAACAGGGACAGGAGGAGAGGGAATGGCCTCAGGCTGGGCCGGGGGAGGTTTAGATTGGATATTTGGGAAAATTTCTTCATGGAAAGGGCAGTCAGGCATTGGTACAGCTGCCCAGGGCAGTGGTGGAGTCTCCATCCCTAGAGGGGCTTAAAAGCCATGTGGATGAGGCACTTGGGGACATGGTCAGTGGTGGCCTCGGCAGTGCTGGGAGAATGGTTGGACTCAACAATGGTAAAGATCCTTTCCAGCCTGAATGATTCCATGAATTATCCATACTTTTATTCAAGGCAGCCTGAATACAGCCTTCCATCTGAATACTGCCTACCACCTTCTCTTTCATCTTTGTGAGATCATCAGCTCCATTATAACCCTTACATGTTTTTCAGCTTAATATTGACGGTCTGCATTCGTCACAATTTCCCTTAATTAAACTTTTAGCAATATTCTGCCTTCAGAAAACAATGAGTAATAACCAATGTGTCAAATCTACTTGTATTTATCACTGGAAATGTATCATGGTCCTCAAAATGCTATAAACTTATCATGAATTTATGGGTCTAAAATTTTGTTGCTGCCACCTCCAAACTCTTCACAAATAAAAAAGAATTTGTGAAAAAGAAATAAGAGAAAACAAATAAGAGAAAAAGTGCATTTCAGCAATATCAAAAACTGTCTTTGGAAAACTGAAAGCCTTCAAGATAAGGGAAAATGCAAAGGCTGATTTGAGATACAACCCCAGGAGAGGAGAGGAAGCCTTGATGGACCTCAAATGCCCAGGTGTATGTGACTCTAAAAGTATAAAATTATTCAGAGGAAAACTGCACATGGGTGAATCCTCTCAGCCCAAAACTGCTCAAACAATGATCTTAATGGGGAATGAGCTTATTTCATGTATAAGCTCATCACTGGAGAGTGAGCTTTTCCCCTCTGTCAGCTTCACCCATTTTCTTGACATGGTGCTGACTGTAAATGACATTTTCTTGACAGGAATTCATGATGGCACCAGTAGCTTCAGGAGACCTTGGCTTGACAGGACCTGTGGAGATGCTCCTCTGTGTGGCCCTGGATCTCCCCTATGCCCTTGAGGCCAGAGCCCTAAAAAACTCATCATATTTAGTTCACACTCCTTGTCAATGCACACAAAAAATTGCTATTATTGGAGGCTCGAGACATTTATGTAACTCCATAAGAGAGAGATGTCAATGAATTCTAAGTGCAGCTGACTATAAATTGGTCAATATACTGCTGGAAAACACAGTGGAGAAAAAGAGGGGGAAAATTCAGCCTCAGATGCGTGATATGGAATATAAGCATGCTAAAAATATTCTGTCCTGTGCCTGTATTGTTCTGACTCGATGGGAAACTGTCATGGATTTGTTTTCTTATTGATACAGAATGCCAAACTCTCAAAATATCTGCCAGCATCTCTTAGAGGCTTGTGTAGCATCAAAGTTATATTGTGTCTGACATATTCTTCAGCTGGGAACAGTCAGAAATAGGATGGAAAATGCTTCTTCCTTGCTGTGGGTTTTGATTTCCATTAATAAGAGTTCCTCTGCGTGTGACACACGGAAATAATAACAATCCAGAATAAAATATCTAATATTACAGTAAGCAAAAACCAGCACATTTTTCCTGTTCTTGGGTGTTGTTTTAGAAAAGTGGTGGATTTTTTCCCAGTGGCTTTCACATTTCATTCTGTTCATTGTGGCACATGGTACAAATTCCAATAAAATAAATATAAATAATATATACCTGATATATAATATCAGGTATTAGGATACTAGGGGGTGGGTTATGAAGGACTTGTCCACAGCTGCAAGCTCCAGTGAAAGTTGTCAGTATTCATAAAACCTAAATAAAGGTCATGCATTCTGCTCAACAGAGAAAAAATATACAAGTAAATACATATTATTCAATTCTTTTGGTTTGTTTACACTGGTCTTTACTCCTACTGTGAATATGTTTCCTTTGGATTAAATAGAAGGAAGAAGAAAGAAGAAAAACAAGTTTTAAAACAGTAATTTGGGGGTTTCTTGCGACACTTACTATATTCTTTTTTTCTGTAATTGGCTCCCAAAATGAATTCAGTCACCAGCAGCACAGTTAGGAGGAAATCAATCAGTGGGTGGAATAATGGGGATACTTTTCAAGTGGTGATGCTGCAGCACTGGCAACAGAAAAGTAATTTTTTTTTTCAGTAGGAAAGAAGTTGGATTTCCCCCTGTGGCTGTTGAAATTGAGCTTATAGGTAAATTTGTTTTCACAGAAGCAACCTGACTTGTCTGCTGCCATTGAGGCACCGTCTGCTGGCGTCACGGAGTGGTCACTGCTGAGCACTGGAGTCTGCCTGCAGAATATTTATAGCTGTGCCTACTTCACTGGGGGGAAAAGTACTTTCCCAAGAACTTGCAGGCTCATTATTTATGATATGTTGTTCAAAATCATAGAAATAAAGTGCTGGAAGAGAGCTCCAGAACGTGTTTAGTGTGAGCAAATATCAGTCAAATGCAGAGGGTGATATTTTTGAGAATTAATTGGACCCCCTTATAGTCCCTTCAGAGAGATGTGGGATCATGGAATCCCAGAATGGTTTGGGTTGGAAAAGTCCTCTAAGATCATCAATCCCAGCCTTTATCTCAGCACTGCCAAGGCCTTCACTGCCCATGTCCCCAAGTGCCACATCCACATGGCTTTTAAACCCCTCCAGGGATGGGGACTCCACCACTGCCCTGGGCAGCTGTGCCAGGGCTGGACACCCTTTCCATGAAGAAATTTTCCTAAATATCCAATCTAAACCTCCCCTGGCCTAGCCTGAGGCCGTTCCCTCTCCTCCTGTCCCTGTTCCCTGGAGCAGAGCCCAACTCCCCCTGGCTGTCCCCTCCTGTCAGGAGCTGTGCAGAGCCACAAGGTCCCCCCTGAGCCTCCTTTGCTCCAGGCTGAGCCCCTTCCCAGCTCCCTCATGCCAGCAAATATTTGGATTTTGGAGCATACAAACAAATAAACCTTCTGATTTTGGGGGCAGAGTGGCCCTGAGGCTGCTCCTGTTTCAAACTATGCATTAATCAGAAGGGTTTGGTCAAACAGCGCTTAATTGTATGTGGTTCCAGAAGGAAATTTTGGTATCTCTCTCTTCTTGTAACAACTTCAAGGAACATAACCTGGCATGCCCATGCCCTGGTACCTGGTACAGCTGACCAGCATCACCATGGAGTGAGATACAGCAGAAAATTCCTAATTCTGGGGCATTTCTTGGAGAATCCTCACACTGTTGGAGAATCCTCACACTGCTGGATGCCAGGGGTAACCTGCAGGCTTGGCTGCATTGGGGACAGCACAGGTGTATAAGGCTGGGGGCAGAAAACATCCCAGGCTTTGAGAAAATCTTGATTTCATGAGCTTCCCCATGGTGGCCTGGTGAATGCAGGACTTGTCTTTCAGTCCCTGAGTGCTGCTGAGTCAGGATTTGGGAAGGTTACCCTGGAAGGAAACAGCGACACTCACACAACACTCATCTGTGAGCAGATGGATAAGAGGTGTAAGCAGCATCTTTATTCTGTTATCCTTGCTAACAAAAACACCCTGCAGCAAAAACAAATATCTGCTTTTCAGGAATCGAAACCACTCATTTTTGCAAATTAATTTTTTTAACCTTTTTATTCCCAGAGCCTCCCAATGGAAAAGCACCTCGTGCTGTCTTTGTAAACTGTTCCCACACACTCAACAACAAACTAACAAGCCTGCTGATAATTTCCTTTGCAACTGAGCTTTCCTGGGACAAGTTTGCTGCTGTGGAAAAAGGCTCAGGGGAATGATTAAAAATGTTCAGTTGAGAGCTGGTTCAAGAGGCCAGTGGCTGCCTTGACAGCTGGAATGTGCCGGAATTTTGGTTCACCAAAAGGCATCCAAGCTCTTCTTGACCCTCTGGGATTGCATTCTCACTGGTGGCTGCTCCAGGGATTGTTCCAATATTTAGAGTTCCCTTTGCCTTGCTCAACCAACGCTGAAAATTTGGAAGACCAGAAGAGGAACAGTGAATAGCACCAGAGGGGATTATAAAAAGAGCCTTTCAGCAAACAAAGCAGTTTTTTGATGAGAGGGGTTATGGCAGAATTTTGGGTGATGAGTCAGTCTAATTCTAATAATCTGATAGGAGAGGATGTGTCCTATCCTCTGGAGTGGGAGAAGCAGTGGCAAAAAATTAATAGGAATTAACTCCAAAGGAACCTCTGCTCACATTTCAGGGACAGAAGGCATCCAAATTCAGCATTGTCTTTGATACGACCAGTTGTCATTAACGAGAATAAAATTTCAATTCCTATGGAAAACCAGGTTTCCATAGGAATTTAATTGCCTGCCAGCTTCTGCATGCCCAGCCAAGACTGTATGATTTGCAAGGGGGACTGTAACGTGGGTCTGTGGAGGAGGGAGCCAAATATCACTGTAAATAAATATTTTTCATCTGTAGGACAGGCAGTGCAGCTCAGTAGAGACACTTTCCATAGCTAAAGGCATGGGTGATACCAGAGCCTTTAAGATTTCTATTAAAGAGATCTCAAAAGAAATTCTGGCAAAATATGGACTGAATAATGGCCGGCAGCAAACCCAAGTATCTTCTTTGAGATTTCAATGGAGAAAATTATTTAAAGGGAGCAGGAGCTGGAAAGAAAGTTTGTAACAAAGCAAGTAGTATTTGAGAGACTTGGCTGCTGGTGCTGAGGCTGCAGCCAGCTCACAAACAGCTGTAAAATCACCTCCCAGTAGTCTGTAACTGACTGGAAAGTCCTAATGGAACACCAAAAGCCAAAAACTGAACATGGCACAGGATGAGGAATCAGAGGACAGCTTCACACTTATGTGTTTTCTACAGGAGCCACAGTTTATAGGGTATCCCTTTGCAATGAAAGCTGGAGCTGGGCAAGAGCCAGGGCTCAGAGGTGGTGTAGTATTCTATTTGCTGAGAATGTCCCAACGAAGGCAGGAATGATCATCTGACTCCATGTTCTCTGAAGGCTAATTTATTATTTTATGATACGATATTATATTAAAGAATGCTATACTA
>VZSJ01002367.1:13695-32029 GCA_013398405.1 Pheucticus melanocephalus | reverse complement strand
TTTGAAGGTATGGCAGACTGATGACTTGGAAAGGTGAAATTAGGCAGCTTTGGTTTTGGCCTGAGGCTGCTGAAAGAGTAGTGGGTCGTTTGTGCCAAGATTAGTTCTGAAAGTTGTGGCATTCACATTCTCTGAAAAATCCCTTTGCCCGGGATTGTTCTCCTGGGAAGCTGAGAAGCCTCAGAGAAAAGGAAAACAATTCTCATCTCATTTGCTTCTCCTATGTTGTGCTCATGTGGAATGTGTTTGGAGATTGTTTACCCACAGGTGATTGTTTCATTGGATTCTGCTGGGAGTTGTTTTCACTCTTTGGCCAATCAGGGCCAAGCTGTGTCAGGACTCTGGAGAGAGTCAGGAGTTTTCATTATTGTCTTTTTAGCCTTCTGTAAATATCCTTTCTGCATTCTTTAGTATAGCTTAGGATAGTATTCTTTAATATAGTATAGTATCATAAAATAATAAATTAGCCTTCTGAGAACATGGAGTCAGATTCATCATTCCTGCCTTCGTCGGGGCATTCCCTGCAAATACAAAAGAAAATCGCATTTCTTTTGCTCATACTCAACCACCACAAAACACAGAGATACTCAGAAACCTATCGATATTTTGGGAGTATTATGATCTCCCTGCTTGGAGGGATGGAAGGGATGGAACTACAGTGGTACCTTGGGGTGACTCTGGCTCATGCTGAAGGAACTCAGATCTCCAACCTGTTTGTTTGGGGTGACTTGGGATGATCTGAAATTGAGCACAGTCCATCCTGGGGCATAAAAGACTTTACACAGTGCCCTTCCTGCTGTGTGATGAGGCACAGATGCCCTGTGGAGCTCCTGATCCATCTCACTTATTAAATATTCCAGCCCTGGATGACATCCCTGCCTTCACACACCTGCAGGGCCCAGAGGCTCTGGAAGAGATGTCACAGTACATTCCCTGCAATGAGACCAGAACAGAAAGCTGAAAGTTTGAACCCCTAAGATTCCTGCAAAGCCAGAGCAAATCTTCAGAAGTTTCTTCCAACTAATACTTACACAGTTCCACACATTAAAGTCACATAAAAACCCATAATCTGTTTATTGCTCGCCAGCGCTTGGAGAATTAACATTAAGAGCAGCTTTTTTTTTTTCCTAATTTCTTTTCCCATTTACCACTCATAATAGCATGAGTAGGAAGAAAAATGCTCCTTCACTCTCTCCAATGACAACAGCTCCTGGGTACTAACCCAGTAGAGGGGCACGACTGATGCCCAAAATGATGCTCGTTGTGGCAAGGGAGGGAGTGAGGCAAGGATTTGGGGAGGAGAGGGAATACAGACAGCACCAAGAGGAGTCAACATTCCCTCTGTAGGTAAACTATCACATTACAGAACGTGGCAATACAAAATACTTTCACTGAGAAGGAATGGTCTGAGATCTCAGAACAATTCAATATTCCTACTCAATTTTTTCCTCTTGTTGCCTAGCAAGAGTGGAATCTGCTGTTAATTGAGCCTCTGACAAATGACCGAGGCAAAAACAAGCTGATTTGAGGCCAATTACCAGCCACAGGGTGCTCATGACTTTGGGTCATTTCATGAGGGTTTTTTTAAACTGACCACACATTCACAGGCAGGATGCTTTAAATAAAATCATAAGAAACTGGATGTAGGTTTCTCTGAGGGCATTTGGGACCTCTCCAGTAGGGCTGGCTTGTGAACTGTGACCAAAAACATTTGTGCAATCTGACATCCCTTAGCTGGTGGCCTCTGATCCAAATCCAGAGGGAAATGGAATAGTTCAATACACTGATAGCAACAAACAGGAAACGTGGTTCCTGTGCATGCTTCTCCATCTAATCAGAATTAGGGGATTTGGGAACTTTTTTTTGGGCTGTTTTTAATGGAACAGACCATCTTGTGGTGGAATTAGGTTTGAGTGTGGGCAGGAAATCCATGTCATTAACATTTGTGCATTGCCATTTGGAAATTGTATATTCTGTCACGTTCTTCACCAGGTCGTTGTTCTCTCAGGCAGCCTCTGAGTGTACCAGAGGTTTCTCAGAGCTCAAAATATGGATGATAGCTCCAAAGTGGTTCTTCTCATTGGAAAACAATGGTTTAGAGAAGCCCTGAATGCTTCTGGAAACAGCTGATATTCTGTGCATAGGATTGTTGAGAAAAGGGTTAACATGGTGATGTGAAAAATGTGTGGTGGAGGGGAGGAATTGGAAGTACAGAAATGATTTGGTTTGGTGCAGTCTGGGCTAAAACTCACTCCTTAGAGTTCTCTCCATGCTGCTTCAGTGACCTGGCTCTGGGATTATGTAGCAGACACACCTAGGAAGGAGAGGAACCATATGTTAGGATATGCATTCAGGAATAATTCATTATCCTCTAGATTGGGTTGTTCAATCATTCTGACCACCATCTCAAATAATTGGTGTCTGAGGGTCCTGTTTGACTCAAAGATCCTCTGCATGGGTAAGGACAGGTATACATTGAACAGCATATAAAGGTAAAAAAACCAGCCACTATAAATAAACACTGTTTTCTAATATACACTAAATTATATGGAATTAGAAGACATAAATATGTAAATTGTTCTTTTAACCTTCTGCAGAGCTCATGATAAATGAAGCATCAGTTTCTACACAAAAGCAAATTTCTGTTAAAGAAAATAGTTATAACCACAAATTTCTTAGGAGATTCCTTATTCCTTCTTTTTTTCTATAAAGCTAAATTATTATATTCACTGTCCAGAGTTCACAAGCTAGAGCAAAGAAGTTTAATGGTGAACGGTACACACTGAAAAATGCAATTCTGTATTCAAAGTCATGTTTTCTGACCTGATTTTACATCCATAAATTTTGTTGGTAAATTTGTCTATCACCACTGGCCTTGGGCACGGACTGAAATGCTGGAATGCTCCATCTAAAAATATGGGAACACTTTTTTGGTCTAAGGATAATCAAAAACTGGTGCAGGTTTCCCAGTGAGGCTGTGGAGTTTCCTTCCCTAGAAATACTAAAAAAAAACCCAACTACACTCAGTCCTCTGCAACCAGCTTTGGATGACCCTGCTAGAGCAGAAGGTTGGCCCAGAGATCTCCAGAGATCCCTTCCAAACTCAACTGCTCAGTGACTCTGTGAATTCTTTCAAACATGGGAAAATCATCAATCCTCAATGTTCTTCCTTCTCGAATTAAAGCTTAGCAACACTACCCAGAAATGTCTTTGAGAACTGCAGGATACAAAAAGTATTTTGTTTGAAAGATCAGGGTGGGTGCTTTGTTCACCACCTCTGAATGCACTTAACTGTGAACTTCAGCCTGCCTAACACAACATCATCTGCCAAGACTGAGCAGTCAAGTGGAAAGTTAGCTCAACTGCAGCTCCTGCAAGCTGTCCCACTCCTTTCCTGTAGCTGAGTGGTTCTTTGGGTGTCCTGAAGTGTTTGGTACCCTTGCAGATGTCAAGGGGCGACCACAGAAGGAAACTTCAAGAAAAAAAATTGAATTTCTCCTCCTGTTAGCAAGAATGAAACTTGCAGACAGGCTGAGTCCATTTTTCTATTATAACATGTTGGAATTCCAGTGAAATGCCCTCTGTTTGCAAATATGTTTAAAATGCCACAAAAGGTTGTGAAATGACAAGGCCATGATTCATCCCTCTGTCACCCCAGCTCTAACAAACTGCGTCACTGCTCCAGTCACAGGAGCTCTGAGTGAGGTTTGGGAGGATGAGAAACAGATGAGAGCAATTAGATTTAGAAACATCATTAACTAATATAATGTAAAGGCAGGGAGTGCAGAGTGAAGCAGAGGGTTGTTTTACAGCAAGTGTAAAAGGAAATTGTAAGAAAAGAAAAATGGCAGCTTCACACTTGGCTTGCTTTTCTTCTTTTTAGCATTCTTGTAAAGGGAAAGTCCAGACTTTAAATGAGCAGCACATAGCTCCCAGAAATACATTCAACACTCATCACATAATTGTTTTCACTCTGTCTCTTCTCAGAAAGGTAAAAAAAGGAGCCAACATTTGAAGACTGGGATAGTCTAAGTGAGAGATAACAGTACTGAAGGCAGAGATGTAGAGAAATCAGGAACATAGAACAGAACAGTTGCCTGACAGAGAGAAAAAGGACCCTTGATCAAGGGGGCTTGAAGACACAGCTGAATAATGAATTAATGATTCTCACAGCCAGCTGGAGAAATGTTATCACCCTTCAGATCACACTGCAGCAAATGTGAAACTGAGAATGTGCTTTCTTATCTCAGAGTCTCTGGGGACTGTATATTCCAGGTACCTGATAAAGAGAGTTTCCTCTGCTGGAGAACTGCTGAAAGGCTGCACTGCAAGGCTGAATGAATATTAAAATTCAGTAATAGCCTTGGCTTTTTTTTTTTTTCTTTATTTTTGGAACAAGAGTAGAATTTTTGCCAGCAAAGGGTGCAGATCCACTTTTTTTTAATAAACACTAATGTCCAATCCATTTAATGATGTAATAAGAGAAGGATTTGGGCAACTTTGGACACCTACAGCTATTCAAACTTCTGCTCTTTATTTTATATCAACAGGACTGCTGAGGGCAGGAGAGAGAGAAATTGCCTTTGGAGGGCTAATGGTTTTCCACAGAACTAAAAGCTCTACCTGGAATGTAGGTACATGGAATGAATGGAAATAACTGGTCCTTATAGTTAAATAGGATATCAGGGCCCTTGAAGTTTCACTATTTTGCATGCATTTTCACAGAATTCACAGAATGACAGAATGATTTTGACTGGTGCCATCAAATTTGATGCACTATTAGGGTTCCATGTGCTAGCCCATGTTTCTAAAATTATACAGCTCTCCTGAGTGTTCACTCAGATTCCTGCCCTTTTCCCAGATAATCCATTCTGGGCAAAGAAGATGGGACAAAGGGAATTTCTGTAAACCTCTCTACTCCACTGATGCTGGAAATGACCATGTCTAACTGGTCATAATGGTTCCCACTGTCTTCCATAAATTTTTCAGAGAAAGGTGCGAGTTTGCATCCCTGAATTGAAAGATCCTCCCCTTCTGTTGTGGATGCTCCATTCCTGGGAGTGTTCAAGGCCAAGTTGGATGAGGCTTGGAGCAATCTGGGGTAGTGGGAGGTGTCCCTGCCCAGGGCAGGGGTTTGGAATTAGAATTATTATTATTAGAATTATGTGACCCCTGAGCATCTGGACATAGGTAAGCTCAGGATTGTGCCAGACAGGGCTCCTGAAACATCCTAAAGAAACTTTGAAGCCATGGGACAGTCCTGAAAATTCTGTGGAAAGTGCTTTTTTTCATGAAAATCATCATATTGAAGCCTCCTCTTAGTTTTTTTGGCATGTAGGTACAGCTGAGGGTACATCTTGATTTGAGTCCCGGTGGCTATTAATGCCACTTTATCCCTTTCAAAGCTTTAGAATATAAGAGGGAAAAGAAGATCAGCATCTCTCCTCCTACCCTGTTTTCAATTCCAGTAGACAATCCCACGCAGCAAAGAGTTTGTCAGTAAATCTGTTCCCAAAGGTGTTGGAATCTTAGATGCTCAGAATTTCAAACTCTCTGTGCTTAAAGGCACAGACTCGCAAGAGAACACTGCATCTGACCTAAGGGTGTAGAGAAGACTTCAAAAATTGATTAATAACACTAAAATTATGAGTGTGTAGTTAGTTAAAAGTGTGTAGTATCGCAAGATAAAAAACTTAAACTTTGAAATTTTAAAATATAGACATAAATATGAAGAAAAATAGAAGTTTTAAAGCAGAGACAAGTTGTTCTTCTTTACCTTCTTCCTTCTTCTTCACCTTCTTCTTCTTCATAAGTTTATATGATGTTTTGCAATTAGACAGAAAAGTCCACATTACGAACTTCAAAAGATCAGTTATTAAGTTAAAAAAGAAAATAATTTAAGTGTCATTTCTTAATTAGATAATATAATCTTAGAAAACCTTCTAACAAAATACAGTTAACCATTTTTTGTACCTTATTAATAAAAAACTACAAAACTCATAGTTATGAAACTATTTCGCAGATAAAAAAAATAATAAACACCTAAGTCCAAACATAAACTACCTTCTCAAGTACCTTCAATCCCAACCTCAAAAACCCAACAAAGGGAGCTCAGCAGTCATCCAAGCCCACATCCAAGCCAAGCAGTCATCCAAGCCTTCCCTGTTTTGAAACCTTTAACTGAGGAACATGTACAGCCCATTTACTGCCCCCAAAATCTGAATTTGGAGCAAACTCTGTGACTACAGCATGTTAAATATTATGAGCCAAGATATGAGGAGGAAAAGATGGATAAAAAATGATTAAAAGATGGGGACTCTGTGTAGAAGTATTAATTTAAGTGATACCAAAGAGCAATAATCCGAAGACCATGAAAGATTGTAGTGTATAAAAACCAATATTTACTCCAGGAGTAATAGCAGAGCTCTCCACATGAGTAACTACAGCATCTATAATGCAATTGGTGATGCAAAATTGCTCAAGAAACTCCATTAAACTAAAGAAAATTTGCTAGAAGGGACAATAGAATTAAGGATGACAATAAATTGGAGAACGAGCGAGTCTCTTTGTGGAAGAGACCTTTTGCACAAATCAGCAGCTGGAGGAGAAAGACATTAAAGACAAATGGGGCAATAAAAGGAGCAGCTATCAGGATTTCTTCTGTGTCCTGCTCTTTGAGAAAAGACCATTACTCCAGAGACAGATTTGAGCAAGCAGGTGGGAAATATAAAAATTATTATCAGCCTCGTGGACCAAGAGGACAATTTGAGTGCAAGTGATGGTAACTGCTGAGAGCAAGTGGAAACAGCTTAACCTCCATGAGAAATACACTGAAGCCATAATCATTCTATGCAGTGATTTTATTGTCTTCAATTAACACCTCCAGGCTTTGGGGAAGTGCCCAAGAATTTCTGTGGTTACTGATGTTACTTTTTTTTTACCTCTGGCATTCAGACTTCTGGCTACACTGCCTATTGAATAGGGTTATTTTTCATTTTTAATTTTTATTATTATTCAGAGCTTTGATATTTACCTAAGGAAATGGTCTTGCAGATTATTGTTGTCTAATACATCTTTAGGGGGTGGTAGTGTGTATCTATCTATATATATATATATATTTAATTCTCCTTCAATTTATAGCACCCCATTACAAACCTTTTGGGGTTTTGTAGTTACACAGAAAAGAAAAACAACAGGAAAATTTTGTGGAACATATTTTCTTTCCTTGCTGCCTTTGAAGATTTTACTTGCTCAATTTTCCAGTCCTGTTCTTTGTATCTCTTGTGTTGGAGATCAAAGAAGCAGGAGAGATTTAGAATCCAAATAATACACAGTGAATGGTAGGATTGTCTTGTCTGAACACAATTCTCTGTAATTTTTTGCTCTCAATGTAAGACTCTTTGATAACATGATCCCATCCTGTTGATGTTTTGTTCTTTATCTTTGTCCTTGATCCTGTGCCTGTAACACCTGCAGGGTGGTTGTTCCAGATCTGGGACTTTAGACATCCTTCCAGGTTTCACAGTGAAAAGAGACTCCCTGCCCTGAAATGGTGATTATGGAAGGATGTTTTGGTAGTTCTCCCTTTCTGTTGCCATCTCCTAGCTCAGGAATATTGACAAGGATGGAATATTGAAAGATTGGTCCCTACAGTACCTCTGGATATGCACAGCATATGCTCTGTAATGTCCAGCCAGGATTCATTGGAACAGTTCCACTGACTGAGGTTAAATGCCAGCAAGAGGGAGCTTAATTTTCCCGATTTCCAGAGCTCTTTGTTGCTCATCTGGAAGCTCATCTGATGTCTTGATTTCCGTGGGGGTGTGCTAATTTCCTGCCTGTGTTTAATGACCCCATCAGGTTCTGAACCCACACAGCAAACCCTGAAAAAGGACTTCACACCATCATTTTCTGAGGAGGAGTCTCTATCTCCTCTAATGACTGTGTCCTAATTAGCACTTGTGATGATAACCAAAGATTTGACACTCTGTGATGTAAAACAAGTTTTAGTTCAGTTAAAAGTACATGGTGTCCTTTATTTGAAGTTGGGAGTGTGGGGAGATGCATTATTGATGAGGATTTCTATATCAGTCCAGGTTGATTCTCCTTAGGACAGTTTTTTATTTCTATGAAAAATGAAAGCTGGTCTTGTGAATACTAACCTGAATTTCCTATGGAGATAGGAAATGGGCACATCATGTATGGGCAGGACACTGGAATATCTGCATTTTGAGTGGCTGTGTTGTTCAGGAGGAATTCAAGACCTTTAGAGTTCCCTTTCAATTAACATTTCCACAGTTGCTATTTAATGATGTCGATATGGAAGGTGTGGAATGACTGTGTGTGCAGAAAAGCCTTCAGTCACATTTGATCATTTGACTTCTGCCAGCAGAATGAGTCAAGGCTAACACTAACTTTGGAGTGTTATTTGGTAATTAATGTAATGTCAAGTCTTAATCAAATATACAAAAATGCTCTGCTGTGTATTCAGTAAATATCCTCCATAATACTTTAGTCCATATTATTTACAGATTTCTCAAAAAAAAAATCATATAATACTTGTTTGTACTCCCTCATTGCTGCTGTTCTCTCCTGAGCACTGGCTGATTCACAAAGGTGGGTAAAATATCTTTATTGCCAAGCTCAGCTGCGCTTCACGAGGATGCAATACCTGTGAAATATTCACTGCTCACTCTAGGCCCAGCGTTTTATCCAGTCCCATCTGTTCTCCAGCTTTCATGAAACCCTTTTAATCTCAGAAAAATATGTTGCTTATGGCAATCCCTCCCTTCCTTGGCAATTATTCTCCTCCAGGTACTCTGTGGCAGCATCCAGAGCTCCCAGTGTCTCCCACAGCCAATTACTGTGTCAGGGAGTTGCTGCACTGTCAGGAAGCACTTTTGGGATGACAGTGCTCCCTCTCATCCAGTGTCTCTGTGGTGACTCCAGCTGCCCACGACGACAGTGAGCTGCAGCATCAGGCACAGAACCAGTCAATGGAGGCACTGCCAGCCCTCCAGGGGCTTATTGTGGCTTTTGTGTTGTAGATTACTGCCAGGGAATAACCAACAGGAGGAGTTTATGGATCAGATGTGCTGTTTATCTGCTTGTTAAAGGCCAGACTGCACGAGGGCTGAGCAGTTTTCTTGTGATGGGTTCAATCTGCTTGGCACAATCAGAAATACCCAGCAGAGAAAAAGAAAAAGCGTCTGACTACAGAGGCATGGCTTGGATGGAGCAGGGACAAGGATGATCCATGTTACCTTTGATGGAGCAGTGGATGCCCTCAGAGGTGAACAGATCAGCACCCCTGATCACCACCACCACATTTATGGCTAACTTTGTTGTGATTCTCCCTGAAATCAATAGAGAAATGGCTTGTAAGAAATCCCTCCTATCCCAAAATAGGTGGAGCGGAAATAAACCTCCTCTTACTGCAATCACAGTTTAGAAATATTAAAGTTAAAATCTAGACTTGTTTGATCCAAGGTGAATCTGGGCCTTTGACAGTGTATCTGGATGGTCACTGCTATATTGCTGAAAATTCCTCTGGATTCATTAAGCTGTTAAAGTAAAAATCTTTCAAGGCATAGAGTGAGGGAGAGGAACCTTGCAAAATCTTCCTCCAAACCCCGCACTCCTTCCAAAATCCACAAGAGAATTGATTAGTTAAACATTTCCTCATGATTTTAGCAAGTCTTGCAAGGATAAGAACCCTTCTTCCTACCCACCAGAAAATACAAGCTAATGAGCTCCTCTAAAGGGCACTGGGAGCCACTTTGGATGTTTTCCAGGATAGTCCTGCTATTATACCTGAAAAGAGGGAATTTGCAAGTCCCAGAAGTGATAGTCCTGATATGGTTAAAAAAGTGGAACTGAGCAGTAGGAGTGAGTGGCTTTCATAAGGGAGGGAAGCAACAAAAGGATTCTGTAGGAACCTGCACTGCTGAATACATGCATTAGTGACCCAAGAGAAGTGTATTAATGGTGAGGCTGACAAAATTTTCTGAATCTATTTCAGAGCAATAAGTACAAAAACCACTTGTGAGTTGGAAAAACACGTTACAAGATTGAGTGAGAAATAAAAGCACAGAATAAATTCACTGTGGATAAATGTGAAGTGAAGGGGGAGATGAATGTAGAGGTGGATGCCTGAAAACAAATCTGATGGGCTTTCATCAAACCATTATGACTCGAGTGAGAGCTTGATAGGGTGGCAACAGTTCCATGAAAGCCTCACTGCAGAGCTCAACAGCAATCAAAAAAAATGCTAAATTGAATGCTAAGACTCATTAGGAAAGAAATGGAAAGGAAAATAGATCATTATGACACTGTATAAATTCATGGTCCTCCCAGACTCTGAGCTCCATGAGGCATTTGGCCACTCAGTGTGCTAAAGGGATTGTTATAAATAGAAAAACCACTGACACTGACAATGAGTTCAATTAAAGACAAGGTGGGACTTCCATACAAAGTGCAGCTGCATTGGCTGGGTCTCTCTGTCCTGGAAAAAAAAACTGAATTCAGGGATTGGACAGAGGTCTACAGAACCATGGACATAGAAGAGTAGGGAATTACTTATCTTCTCATCAAATGCAAGGCCTGATCCAGCAGGTGCTCAGGTGGAAAAGACAGTTTTCCTACAGTATGATGTAGACCTAGGAACTCCTTGGTAAAGGATAGAATTTAGAACTCAAGAGACAACATATCTATCATGAATTATTAAATTAGCTCCACAAGGGAACAACCACTTCCACCAAGATATGGATTGGGTGGTTCAGCTAGAAGATTTATCTCCCTTCACCCTTCTTTTTGTGGCTCAGTATAGAAGTCACCAGACTGGACCACAAAAAACAGCAAAGATCTTGTGGGAAGATCAACAAAGGAAGGAAATTTTGTTGTGCCATGTGCTGTCCAAGGTTTTAACGTGATGCCACTGGAGCAGGTCCAAAATGAAAGAATTTGGTTTCAGCCATCATTCCAGAGTGAGAAATTCCTTAGATCACTTGGATCATCAGCCAGGCTGCTGTGGCTGCCCAGTGAGTCATCTCACTGGAGGGGAGGCTCTCCACATCTCCCAACCTCCAGCTTTGACTGCAGCCCTCTCTGCTCCTCACTGCAGAGTTTTATGATGCTCTCTGGCATCACTTAATTGGCTCCATCTTTCTGTTGATGGCTGGCTCTGTACAAAAGGCAATTTTTTTATTTGATGCTCATTTCTGTAAATTTAAGCCGATGTATTCAGTTGCGAGTGGGGGGCAGCTCCTGCCCAGCCTCCAGTTCCTTCCAGCAGGCTGAGCCAGGAGAAAAAATTGCATTAAACTGTTTATTAATAATTAATTAATTCCCTGTCCAACAGTGGGGTTTGGCAGACACTTAGAGAAATGTACAGAAATGAGGCAAGCTTGGTTCTTCTGCCAGGAATCCTACCCTAGCGTTTGGTGACTCATGAATTTCAAACAAAATCTTTGTATTCAACAATCTTCAAAGACTTTGCCTTCCACTGATTTTGGAATCCATGGACTTCTCACAGCCAGCAATCCATTTTCAGGTTATCTCCAGACTGGTGGCCACACCAGCATTAACCCTAATCTTTCACCTCTGATTTAATATTCTAGATTTAATATTCAACATTTCCCCTTCTGTATTTTTTGCAACTTGAAACACAAACTTATCCAGCTTAGTTGTTCCTCACACAGAAGCTGTTCTGCAGGCTTCACCTCTGTTTTTTGCTCCTGGACATTGGGGAAAATAAGTTTGGGAAAAGCAAATTACCTTGAGAGACAGAGAGCTTAGGTAACTGAATTTATTGCATCTCAGCTGGTCCTGGGGTACAGCAGTGTGACCATGTTTAGCCTAAGGCAAGTGCAAGGCAAAGTAATTCACATACTTAGTTTGGTTTGGGTTTTAGCAACATTTGGAAAGAGTGGAGTTTTTGGTTTGTGGTTCAGCTTTTTTTATTTTGTGGGATTTTTGTGTGCATGGAGTTTTATGGGGTTTTTGGGGGGGGGTTGGGTTTGGTTTTGTTGTTTTTTTTTTTTTTTGGTTGGTTGGTTGGGTTTTTTTAATTAAGGCTTGGAACCCCAGTTAATTTTGATACTGGCTCCTACTTTTTACTTTTTGTCACTTTATGACAGTCTTCATTTATCTCCTGCAATGCTCTTTCACTCTATCAGAGACTGAAAACTCCGCTGAATATTTTTTTCTTTTCATTCATTTAAGAGGCTTGCCTGTATTTCCAAGGTTATTTTGCTTTTTACTGTCTGCTTTTTACATGGCAGTTTTTCTTTGCACTGCAAGATTAACACAACTTTATAATATTACAATGGCAAGGAAAGAAGAAACAGTTGAACCCTGTGACTACAAAAGTAAAAATATCAAGTGAAGTAATTAGAATCATTATGAATGGGGACACTAATATCCATCTCATCTGAAATTCTCTCATAAATTATGATTCAGGATTTTTTAAAGCACATACATGCAGTAATACTAAATTAACATTTCCTAGGTTCTTCTTCCCTCTCCACTTGCTTTTGTGAATCCTGGAGAAGGGTGGGAATGTTTGATTTGGGGGATGCTAATAATGCATGAGTAAGTAACCAAATTAATGATGTGTTAGAGATTTTGACACTTTATTTAAATTCATTTTTATTGGTGTAGCAGGACATTCTCCTGACAACCTCCATAATCACATGTGCTTGTTGGGATCACATTTTTTCATTAATTATTGAGAAACAAAAGAGTCTAAAAGCACAGAGCTTGGGCCTTACCTGTGTGTGTATTCTACAGAATGCAGGAACTTTATCTGAGCATCTGGAGGCATTGAAAAGATCAGATCTCAAGCTACACAGAGGAGAAAAAACTTTCTTGAAGGACAAAGGAGAGTCCAAGAAGTATCTCAAGCTAAGAATGAGAGCCAGTGAAAGATATTAAGAAAGAAATACACGTAAAACAAAATTTGTAGCAAGGCTGCCAAAACCTACAAAGAAAACTACCAACAAAATGAAGGACAGGGCTGGGTGACAGCACAAAAAATATGGAGAGTGTGACACGAGCATTTGACATTTCCCTCTGGTCAATGTACAAGAATCAGCCCTTTCCACGCCCTCAGTGGAGTCCAAGGAGTTTCCTCCTCTTGAACAACTCTCCAGGGAGCATGAAAAGTGTTTTAAGTGATCCTGTCTTATCCATAACAGGATCTGCTCAGGCTGCCCCTCTTGAACCTTCCCTCTGGACAGCCAGAGCACTCTGGCTGTGGCACTGGGAGCAAAAATAGAAGCAACCAGTGAGTGGGAAGTGTTTGAAGCCCTGGGAAGCAACAGGGTTATCTGTAGCCTGGCAGAGGGGCTTTTGAAATATGAAAGGGCAAGCAGAGCTCCTTAGGTTCACTGAGAGGTGAGGTTTGGCTCATTTTCTTTAAAAAGCATGATTTTTTTTAAAGGTCTTTCAATATTATCAACATTTATTCATCTTGGACCTTTTTCTTTTTCCTTTATTGTGGGATTTAATCCAACAGAAGGCAGGTGGCACGGAGAAGAAAGATGGTGTGAGGGACAGGGGGAGGTTCTGACAGCCTTTAAGAAACACTGGGGAGAAAAATAATCCCTATTCTGAAAACCTTTTGCATCCTAAAAATGAAGTTCCCGCTCTGACATCACACCACATTTAAAGAGACAGGGCAGATGAATAGAATCCTTTGATTTTGGTGTTCCCCTGGGAAAGAAGTAACAGAAACTCACCATCATCACAAGGTGATGGATCCCATGGATGGCCCTTTCCCCATTTCACTGTGGGAAGAGGGCAGGTCTCCAGTTCACCAGCAGTGTTGCACATCAGGGAGCAGCACACATCCCCCTTTGGCAGAAAATTACTGCCAGCTCCTTCTGCAGATGGGAGCAGCCTCTCAGTCCTGGCAAGAATGAAATTATTTTTATTTTTCCTACTAACTTCTATTTTCTCTCTTCTACCCCCCTCTGGCCTCTTTCCACTTGACTGACAAATGATTTCTGAGCTTTTCTGGGTGTTTTTTGACAAAAAACAGATTTCTGAGCCCCTACACTTGCCCAGCTGCACTGAAGATGAAAAGGTGGTGGGGACATGAACATCCTATGTTCAATCTTCCAGGCTACCAGCTCTCACACTTGGAGAGGACAAAATGACCCTAAAGAAGGTGTAAATTAATATGTTTTGAGATTCACTCTATTCCAAATGTAACTCTTCCATTTTTCATTTTTCTCCTTATTACAAGGAATTGTCCGTTGGATCAAACACACAGAATATTTCAGTGATCCTGCTGCAGAGTACTGCCAGGAGCAACAAGAGGTAGATTTAGATAGTTGAGTGAAGTTGACTTTTTAATTAACAGACAGAGTGAGTTTGCTCCTCCAGAGAAACCCATGTTCCCCCCATTCAAGCAGTACCATGCAAAATGTAGGTACAGTCATGTTGAGGGCCAAGGCAAGGGAGATTTTCTAATTTTTAATCAAGACAACAATACATGGAATTTTATAAATAACTGATGACATTTTCATAGAAGTTCTTCAGGATGCCTTGAACAGGAAAATGAAGTCCTGAGAAAAAGTGGGTTTGGAGACAGAATGTACCAATTACAGAGCTCAAAGATTGGAAAAGACCTCTAAGATCATCAAGTCCAACTGTTAAATGTTAAGGGCTGTTGTAAGAGACACTTCTTGCTCCCACCATCCAGCCATGCTGCTCCTGTCAGCCTTGTCCTATACAATCCTGACTAAAACTTGCAGTGAGTCATACAAATTAATCAGAAATACATAAAGGTCGTGCACAGAGGGGGAGAGTTTTATTGATTCCTGTAGCCACACAATTTTTATACCATTTCTAGTGCTTCCAGTCCAGATGTGAGTGTGGAGCAGGAGAACAATGGACATGGTGCATTCCCCATTTAGGCATTTCTGATTGACTTATTTTTTCAAGTACCTCTCCCTGATATTTCTCTGAAATTCATTGTGGAGGTTTTCTCCTCAACATCAGTTGAGGTTGCAGTTATTAAATTGAATAAGCATGATCCTTAGTTGATGAAAATAAGCACAGACCACAAAAAAAAAAAAAAAAAAGTTACTCCAGATTCCAAGGCCTGGGTTATGCAGGAATCCCACCCAGTAATCCTTGCAATAAGCCAAATAGCCACCAGCTAACAGAGGTTTGTGACCTTACCAACATCCACATGGCATTGTATTACCAGAAAAGTAATTAGAGGGCTCACAACCAACTTTAAAATTTTGTAGTTTCTTCAAAGAGAAGAAGGGAAAGGAATGCTTACTCACCTGCTGGACAATTTTGATTGTGAATCACAGAGCTATTTGTTGCTTCCCATACCCTGCTAGGATATTCCAATTTTCTATTTATTGCAGCCATAAATAAAGTAGTTTTCAAGAGATGGAAGAATGAATGCAATCACTGGAAATCCCTTCCTGGCAATGGTTATTCATTACAAGCCCAAACCTTTTCTTCAGCAGCCTTTTATACCTTTTGTTCACATAGTTTGGCTAATTGACCTTCCAGGAAAAGTGATTGATTTGCTCCTAAGTGACCCATTTCCTCCTGAGAGGTGTCAGAGAGCCCTTATCAGTCAGACTCCTTGTCTTTGCTTTAGTGGAACTTGGCTTGGCTCCTGTCTGCCTTTCTCTGGGTTAGAGGGTGCAGCTCCTGAGCTTTCACACTGCCTGGCTCGAGGAGGTGGATTTAGAGCAATCTGGCACAACCTCTGTCTTAATGGAAAAGCAAGTGCCAGCTCTTTCATGTTTTGGACTGAACTTCACACCCCTTGCAATTTAGGAGACAGCCCTGAGAGTCCTGAGGGCAAGCTAAGGAGAGAACTCATTCCTGCAGCCACCTCCAGAATCTGTGGTGAGAGGGAACAGCCCCATCCCACCCTCTGGGCTGATGTTCCCTTCCCCACAACCCCTCCACCTCTCCAATTTAATGCAGACTAAGTTCTGCTTTCAGTACTTATATGGTCCCTGCTGCTGTGAGATGGGTTCCTTGTTCTGATGGAAATTTTTAGTACTCCTAGAAAACAGTGCCAGCTGGAATATTCACCCTCTGTGTGTCCAGCAAGCAGCATTTTCCATTTCCTCAGTAAAAATCCTCTTGGCTACAGCGAGTGCTGCAGGAACCCACACGCTCATGCAAATGAAGAATGACGCAGATTGGGATCTTGCAGGTTGGAGCTGCAGATTTCAGGACAAGGAACAAAATTGGATGCTTCAGAACATGAGGTTCATCTCCTCCAGGTGTCAGCCAGGTCACCATATCTCAGCTGTGTGACGTTACAGAGCAATAATAGATGTGCTCTGTGCAGGCAGGGCTGTGCCAGCAGCACTCATCCCTTTATCAGGCAACTGCTTTTCTTGGTGCAGGCTCATGGATTTCCAATAGTATCTGTGAAAACAATCTTGTTTTGGAAAAACTTTTGGAGTGATAGGTTCGAGGCTTTCTGCATGTAACGCTGGGCCAATTCTCAGCTGTTGGCAGAAATAACTGATTGCATTATTTGCATATATTTTTAATTCACGGCGTCTCGTTTCCTGTTTCCTTTTTTAGAAAAACAAAAGCCCCTGATTGAGGTCCAGATTCTCAAACCTTTTGTTACTGAATAAACACTGATTTACACTAGTTAAGAAAATAGCACATAGATTTTCCTGGGTTTGGAGGGGGAGTTTAGGATTCTGGCTTCCTGGGTAGAATCCATTTTGCCAAAAACCCATCCTGGGAGTGAGATATATCCATACCAATAGTCACACTCAGGAATTATATTTCATTGGTATTCCTCACTGTGCTGTCCCTGTTCTCTTGCACATGAATGCAAAGGACCTGGAAAATGTCCAGTATTTGAAGCTTGGTATTGACTGGTGGAGCTGATGACCCACAGGGGCAAAACTGGAATCCAGGGCAGTGACACTCAAAACCAATATATTTTTTCAGCATAATCTGGTTTTCCTGAGGCAGACACTCTTCTGGTTCTACAGAATACACAACACTCAATTTTTTCCCAGTTTTTCACGAGCTTCCCCAATGTTGGAGACCTGAGACAGTTTGAGCCAGACATATAAACCCAGATGGATGTCATAGGATATGAAGTCTCTCCATCATCAGGTACTGCTAGAACTTTGCACTTACAGCTCTGGACCAGCCAAGAATTTTGTCTACACCTCCCCATGGGTTTGGACCCTCTTCAGCTCATTAAATGTAATCTCAGGGTAGAGCCCAGCTCTGCTGTGCAAAGGCACAGAGAGAGGCTGAGAGCTGGGGTTGTTCAGCTTGGAGAAGAGAAAGGTGCCAGGGAGATCTTACTGTGGCATCTCAGTACTTAAAGAGGACCTATAAAAAACAGGGAGAGAGACTTTTCATACTGGCAAATAGCAATAGAAGAAGAGGGAATGATTTTAAACAAAAAGAGATTTAGATTAAATGTTAGGGGAAAAAAGTCTTTCCTGTGAGGGTGCCCAGAGAAACTGTGGCTGCTCCTGGATCCCTGGAAGTGTTCAAGGCCAGGCTGGACAGGGCTTGGAGCAACTTGGGATAATAGGAGGTGTCCCTGCACATGGCAGGATGGTTGGAACTGGATGATCTCTAAAGTTTCTTCCAACACAAACCATTCTGTGATAGTTTAAGGATCCCTTCAGCACTGCAGGGTGGTGTAAGATGCTTGGAAGGAAAGGTGCAGTGGGGCAATGAGATTAATCTACTTCTGCAGACCAGAAAGGCTGAAGGATATCCCCCAGAAAGTCAGTGTGAGCATCACAACTCTGCTCAATACCTGCTTAGCCATGCTTGTTTCTCAGTGTAGGTAGCAGCCCCCAAAATTACACAAGGGCTGTAAACTTCCAAAAAACTTGAGGCAGTAACTTGCTGAGCAGTCTTGTCTCTGCCTGCAGCAATGATTGTGCCCTGAATGCCAGCAAGTTTGGCTCTCCAGGATGTTACCAGCAGTAAAGGAGAACTTGGAGTGCTGTTTCACTTGCTAGAAAAAGCTTCAAGCCACATCAGAGCAAGGAGGTTTTTTTTAAAGGGTCTAAACTACATTCCTATTGTATTTGCAGGGACCCCCATGGCAGGGAGGAATGATGAATCTGACTCCATGCTATCAGAAGGCTAATTTATTATTTTAAGATACTATATTATATTAAAGAATACTATACTAGACTAAAGAATACAGAGAGGATACTTACAGAAGGCTAAAAAGATAATAATGAAAACTCCTGACTCTCTCCAGAGTCCTGACACAGCTTGGCCCTGATTGGCCAAAGAGTGAAAACAACTCCCAGCAGAATCCAATGGAACAATCACCTGTTGGTAA
>VZSJ01002367.1:0-13595 GCA_013398405.1 Pheucticus melanocephalus | reverse complement strand
AAAACTCCTGACTCTCTCCAGAGTCCTGACACAGCTTGGCCCTGATTGGCCAAAGAGTGAAAACAACTCCCAGCAGAATCCAATGGAACAATCACCTGTGGGTGAACAATCTCCAAACACATTCCACATGAGCACAACACAGGAGAAGCAAACCAGATAATTATTGTTTTTCTTTTTCTCTGAGGCTTCTCAGCTTCCCAGGAGAAGGATCCTGGGCAAAGGGATTTTTCCAGAAAATATGAATGTGACACATTCCTACCTGGCAACTTCTGCTGTACAGAGAGAGCCCTGCTCATTTTCCCTGTCAAAGACTTTGCCTCACCCACTTCCCTCACCTCAACATCACCTTCAGGAATGGTTTGCAAGCAACTATGTGACAAAGTTTCAGTGTTCTTGGGTGTTTTTTTAAATATATGCTTTGGGTTGGAAGGGTCCCACCGTTCAATTAGGTCAGGTTGTTCAGATCCCTGTCCATGCTGACCTTGAATATTTCCAAGGATGGGGCAGACTGTGCCAGTGCTTTTAATCACCTCATTCTTAAAAATTTTCATTCTTATATCTTGTCTGAACCTAACCTCTTTTAGTTTAAAACACTTGTGCTATTGCACTAGACCCTGCTAAAATTCCATCCTCATCTTTTCTGTTTCCCCTTTAGGTACTGGAAAAGACTCATAAGGTCTCACCAGACCCTTCCCTGCTCCAAGATGAGCACCTCAAACTTTCTCAGCCTGTCTCCATAGCACTCACAGCATCCTCATGGCCTTCTCTGGAATCACTCCAAGAAGTCCTTGTCTTTTCCATGCTCAATATCAGCATTAACTCTTTTATCTAATTGCAGATTGACCCAGTGTACTCACAGGTTATGAAAGGCCAAGAAGATTCAGCTCTCCCCACACCCAGCAGAGCTCTCCAGAGACTTGCACATACTGGGAATTCTGTGGGTGAGAGGTGATGGGGCAACACAAGGCACTGCTCTCTTCTGTAGATGCATTTTGCCAGGCCTTGACCTTTCAGATTCCTCTTCAATGTCTCCTCCTTGCAAGAAAAGAAAAGAGTTAACATTTTGCTCCTGCTTCTCAACTGAGCAGCACAGATTTTAACGGGGCATGAAAACCATAATCTCTGTCACTTCCTTCCTTTAACCTTTAAAGGGAGTTTTGTCTTTCCATGAACTCTGCTTCTGCTGTGTAATTTGAACTTGCTGTGAGGAACCTGCTATTTTAAAACCAATATAGATTTCTGATCAGAGATACTGATGCTTGAAAGGACCGGTGTCACCCAGTCTTCTCCCTGCCTCAGCTGGTGTTATTTCCTGAGGTTCCTTTTTTTGGTTTTCTCATTGATCTGTCTCATTCCATATTTCAGTATTTTTCTCAGTCAAAGTTGTATATATTATCTCTCTCTTTTACTCCAACAGAAAAAAAATCCTCTGAGTCCACGAGCTCTGCACTGATCTCAGACCAAGATACCCTGCTCTCATTTTCCACTCTGCTCTCACAGCTTAGTGTGAAGCAGTTGGGATGAGAGATGACAATCTCTCTCAGGAGAACGCTTATGTAGTTCAGCTCCATGTGATTTTGTGGTATTTAACACATTCTTACAGCATGTGACCAGCATTACACAATTAAGGAGCTCAGGGACTTTTGGAATTTTTTTCAATTTGCATTTCCAGCTGTCTACAAATTTCAGAAAACCTGATCTTTGCTTATATACATTACATGCTAAGATACTGTGCTTTGACTTGATTGCAGAAATCTCACCCTGTGAGAGTTTCAACCCACCCTAGAATGTGAGGGTAACCCAGGTTCTTGTTAATAAATCCCTTAGAGTGGATTAGAGAAATAACACTGAATGACCAGTGTCTGTAAATACACACATGCAGGGTTTATTGCAGAACAATTTGATTGCACAGGAAGACTGCTATGGAGCCGTTTTGGTTGCTATTATCTATAGTAAATGGCAACATAAAAGCACAAAAATATCACTTTACAAAATGTACAAAAAGGAGAAGAAAAGGAGCAAGATCTTGCCACCCACAAGATCCACAATGAGACTTAGAATAATTGCACTCTCTGTTGGCCATAGACTGAACCCATGAGATGGTGAAGGAGGACCCCAAAACACCACATCTGTTGGGTTTGTATTCACTAGGAACACCCAGGTACCTCCCCTGGGGTGGGGAACTTCAGCTGGGTGATGTTGTGTGGATGAGGGACACCTGGATGATGGAATGTTGTGAATCAGGGACACCTGAATGGTGGAATGGTGTGGATCAGGAGACACTTCAGGAGTCTTTGATGCCTTCTGATGGGATACAGCTGCCCATCATATCTGGGCCCATCATGGCCCCTCAGCAGAGTGAGCACCTCCAGGCCACCTGTGAATGCCCCAGGACCTCCTGGGCAGGGGAGTTACCACAGCTGAGTTCTCTGATAAGGACAAGGAGACAGTTCCTGCCTCACAGGGCTCCCTCTGTCCTTATCTCATCCATCACCAGCTGCAGCCTGGGCTGGGCTGTGTCACCCTCGGGTACTCTGCACAGCAGCAGCTTCCTCTGATTGTTTGAGCCATCAGCATCCCAGTCTCTCATCCAGGATCACTTCTGGATACATTCTTCTCCCTAGACCTGGGATTGGACAATAATATCCCCTTTATCTTGTCCCCAGTTCCTGTCACCACCCAAACTCCAGTCAGGAGGTGTACTTGGGGAAGGGTGTGGTTCTGCTGGAGCAGGGATCCTGGAGAAAGGTGTAGTCTTCCTCTGAAGATCCAGTGGAAGAGGCAGCTGCTGTTCCTCTGGGAAATCAGAGGATCAGCAGTGGAGAAGCTGTGCTATTATTCCAAAATCTCCAGATTATATCCAGGTAGGAATGCTTGGCTCCTCCCCCTGGGTGGAGCATCTCCCAATGGGATGCTGTAGCTCTTATCAGCCATGCAGTGACATTCAATAGCTGTTATCAGCAGATGGCTCCCCAGAGGGAGGATTGGGTGTGGAAGAGATAAGGAAAACTGCCCAATGAACAGAAGACAGCTGCCATGCAGATGGCAAATAGAACACAATTTGCTTGGCAGTCCAGGACAAGATTGTGTTTGAAAGATTAATAAGTGGCAGCTTTCCTAAATGACTGATAATATTTTAATGGAAGGAAGACATGAGAATAATCCAATCAGGGGAATGTGGTGGTTTGGCTGACAAACAGAAATATCTGGGGTAAGTAAATGGGATTGCTGAAGGAGTGAAGTCTGGCAGGGCAACAGTGATGTGACTCTCAGAGCAACAAAAAACTTGTGGTGACATAGTTCTCACCCTCCAGTTCATTTCTAGGAGTTTATTCTATTGAACAGGGCCCTTTCTCAGACCAGACTGCATTTGGATTCCTGGGAATTTGACAAAAATATCTCCTGAGAACTGGCCTGTTTCCTCTGTTTCCAAGCTGACCTTTTAATGAGGTCTCATTTTGCTTCCATAAGCTGAGAACAGAGTGTACAAGACCAGCACAAAATGTGCATTGTCTTTCTAGGATTTCATATCTGGTTTATTCTCCTGCACATTTCCACTTTCCAGGGAAACAAATCCTAGGACAGTTTTCTTTGCCCTACAATGAGGGATGCTGTTCTTTGAGCAACCAATAGAATGAATATATTTACCCTTAAAACCACTTCTGTTCTCAGAGGTCCTAAAACAACCACATTTTTACTGTAATTTCTTTCATAACTTAAAACAACTCTTCCACTTAAAATTGTTTTAGCTGTTTGGGTGGATTTTTTTTCCTCAAACAAATAAAGGGGTTGTTAGTATTGCTTGTGTTCCTGAAATAAGGATTAAAAAAACCCTTTTTTACTGACTACTAACAAAATAATATCACATTCTGTGGGATTTTTTTGCAATACAAGGCCTAATCCTTGTCTTATTCTAAGGATAAGCATTAGAATGTGTCCAGCCTTGGATGTGTGATGCTGAGTTAGATTTATGTTACACCAACCCCAGCATGGTTGTGTTTGCTGAAGATCCAATTTCAAGCACATCACACTCCAACCTAATACAGAACAAGAGGAAATGGCCTCGTTTTGTGGCAGGGGACATTTGGATTGGCTATCAGGGAAAAATTCTTTATGGAAAGGGCTGTCCAGCACTGGAACAGCTGCACAGTGGTGTAGTCCCCATCCCTGGAGGGATTTTAAAGACATGTAAATGTGGCACTTGGGGACATGGGTCAGTGGTGGCCTTGGCAGTGCTGGGGGAATGGTTGGGCTTGATCTCAAAATTCTTTTCCAACCCAAATGATTCTGTGATCTATCAGAGGATCACAGTTCACAGTCCTGCAGGTGAAAATTTGATCTTTATCCTACTGGATGTTTAATTGAAAATCTCTGAGCCAACATTTAGGTATTTTCCAGCAGCTCCTTGCAGCTTAGATGGAAAAGACAAGGGATAGAAAATAATTGCTTGATGGGAGACAGGGATTCATGCACCTGCTCCTGAGATAAGTGACAGAGAATGAAGTGTTCACACTCCCAAAAATCATGATAAAGCAGAGCTGGGCACTTGTAAGTGTTTGAAAAATGGAAGTGATAATATTTTGTAGATGTGCTTGCACATAATCCTTGTTTATTGGACCATTTCTTAAATGGTGTTTTGGTCTGTAGGTCTCAGCAACAACTTTAACTGATCAAAATACGTTCACCCACAGAAGAAAATAAATAGCTTGGTACAACAGGATGATGGCCTTGAGTATTCCAGGGTGAAACAGCAAACAAATTGTGAGTTACTCCTGTAATTCCTCCCAGTCTTTACCACTGCAAAAAGGTGTTGACTCAGCCTGTCAGGTCAAAGGGGATGGGACATGATAACAACAGGCACTAGAGCCAGAGTTCCTAGGTTTGGAAGAGACTTTTATTATATAAGTGTCATATTTTTAAGAGCAAACCAGAAAAGTGGAGAGACTCTAGACACAGTGAATGTCTCAGGCAGAACCTCAAGGACTTTTGGAGGTCACAAGGCAACCACTGAAGGCAGAACTTGTTGGGCTGCTCAGGGCAGGGATTGGGAAGCCCGAGGCTTTCTGAAGGCAGCTAGCTGGCACATCTCATTAGTTGTGAGAGAAAAACAGAACCCAAACAAATGAAGAGCTCAGCTCTGGACAAATACAACTTCAGGGTGACTTTGCAAACTGGATTCTAGTGTTGTCTCATGTCAACAGCTCATTATTGCTTTGTATAAAGTCTCTGAGATGGTAAAATATGAGGGACTGATGCTCTGCATCTTCTGGTTGCTCCAGATAAGGATCATAGGCTTAACAGAGCTGGTACTGAGTTACTAAATTTAGAGATGCAAAAGTTATTCCTTGTGCATATATTTTACTACTTCTGTGATGCACTTAAAATAACAAGTTTATGATAAATATTTCTCTGTGGAAGAAATTAAACCACATTTGTAAGGACTTTCCTTCTTCTTTCATGAGCCTCTTACAGATTATTTGCTGCAGGAGCTAGAGGGACTCATTTGATTTTGTAACATATGTGCCTATGGACTTTAATTTTACTCTGAATTTCTTCATTCTGGTGAAAAAGGGTGTCAATTTACATATGTGAAAACTGCCTCTTCAGCCTCTTCCTCCTTTCCTCACTTGAAGCTCATTGATTTTCTCTGGACAGCTCCCCTGGGAGCTGCAGAGAGATCAATATTTGAAGAAATGGTGAGGCAGCTGTAACCTCACTAAATCTACCCAAAAGAAATAATTCAATATTAACTCAGATGATTTCCTCTTGTGGTCGAATCAAATGGATATTTAATAGAACGATCAGAATTTTCATATATAAGTTAAAAATAAGGGTAAACACATGAAAGGGCACCATGTTAGCATGACACACTGAGGCCAAAATTAATTAAAGCAATGACCTCTGGGCCAGACTGGTGGCTGTGTGCAAGGAAAACTCTGTTAAGCTCACTGTTCAAAGGTTCCACTTAAATTAATTCACTTTCAATTTAAAGCACAGTGAGGCTGCTGCTCCAACCTTCATTTTGGAAATTTTCTGTGGTTATAGGGCCACAGGAGCATGAGGAGGTTGCTGCTGAACTGATGACTTTTGGGTATGGATTAACTTCAGAGTCATTAGGAAAAGGACTGGAATGATCCTGAGATGTGACCCCATCCCCTGAAGATTCCCTTCTTTGATATATTTCAAAACTGGTAATAAATATTTACAACATGGATCAGGCACCTACAGATTTCTATTTATTACTGTCAGAAACAAGAGATATACTGATTTAATCATCACTGCAAGGTCTTTTGTGCTTCCACCAGCCCATCCTGGCTTGAATTTGCCTCAATGGATAAACTCTCTTGTACTGTTGGCTGTCAGCTCATGACCTGTTTCCCTTTTCCACTCCCTCTCACTGGAAATGCAAAATTTCACTTAAAAATTATATCTTTCCTGAATTTGACATGAAAATACCTGGCAAAAGCTGCCTGGCACACTGTGGCTCAACCATGGGGAGTAGGAAAACTTATTTTAGTAGTAAATCAACAACAGCAAAAGAAATTGTTCTGTTTGGCAGGTTTGACATTCCAAGCACTGAGACAGTAAATACAATTTGGCCAGGCCATAGATTACAGTTTTCCATTCCCCTCCACACTCAGCACAAGAACAAGGACACTGATTTTTGATTAACAGCAGTAAAGACACAAAGAGAATTCTGTGAGATGACAGCAAAACACCCAGGATTTCCAAGTTTAAAAAGTCAGAGGTTTATGGAGGAGGTGGTTTCCATTTGGGAGGGAGAAAGTCACTGAATTTTTAATTTTTTTTTTGTCATACACACAAGTACTGGTAAAGAAACTACTGAGGTTTTGCCTCTTCCTGCCAGGGAATGGTATCATTTTAAAAATGCTTTTTTTCAATTTATTCATGTTGGACTATAATGATAAAGTCTTTCAAAGCCAACTAGACTTACATTTAAAGTTAAGGTTTTGGCTTCTAGAATCTTCTTTCTGGCACTCAAGACTTCTGCTGGCGTCATCCAGTCCTTCCTTCTCCCAACAAATATCTAATATGCTGGCTTTAAATCTGGTAATTTAAAAAACACATAAATATATATTTAAGTTGCTTAAATGTTTTCCAAAGGTTATCTTACCTTTTATGGAATTAGTGACATTTCATTCCACTATAACATTAATCCAAGATCACAAAATGATCATGGGAAGGGGTCAAGAAGAGCAAACGTACCAGCAAAATGCAAAATGCAAAAAAAATCCCCAAATAACAAATAACCAAAATACAATAATATCAATTCTTTTAAATGTGGAATTTGATATCCAACCTGAAGAAGTAAGCCTTGGCATTTCGTTGCTCGGCTAAAATTGATCTGCGTGCCAACAGAAATGCCAGCTGTGGGTTTTAATGTAAAAGGCTTTGTCAAAGGGATGTTTTTTGATACTTTTCTCCTTTCAATGAATCAATAGATTCCCTCTTGGTGTCTCTTCCTGCCTTCCCTGGCACACTGCTGTTGACTGAGTGCAAAAGGAAGGGTTAAGGCTGATTCATATCTGAAGACCTGGGCTGTAATGCACATATTGGTGTCTGCATTGCCAAGAGGAGCTTTATTTTTGTTCTGAACCATGCAAAGGAAGAATATTCTGCTTTAGTTGTATGGTTGCCTTAAACCATGAGGTTTTCTCCTCACCGTTTTCCACCTCTAGGGCATGGTTATTTCAACAAAATTCCCTTTCCCAGCGGTTTCCTGGGTCAAAATTCTTGCCTCCAGATGTTCTGCTCACAGTCAGCACAGATAAATGGTCTGCTCCAAGCCCTCTTTGCCCAGCAGATGGGAATGCATAAATTATTGGCACCACCTATTGGTGAAAAAGGCAAATTATACAGGATTTGCGGGTTAGTTTAAATATCTTCAGTAAATATGGCTTCAAACATTGGCCCTGCTTTGATTTATTTAATGACATGACCCAGTAGGCCACTCAAGCTTTGCATTTCCATGTGCCAGAGACAAATTTGAGTTCAGGGATGAACTTGAGATTCATTTGGCAAGGGGTCATGCAACAGAGGAGGAGACAGGGCATGAACACACAGGTGGAGCAGGTCCCCTGAGTCCCACGTTCTTTTAAGTATTTTTCCCTTTAAAATGCAAGCAAAGATGAAAAGGATTTTTCCACTCCAGCACAAGCAGCAGCCACAGCTGGTCCATGAGTCACAAATCAAAGTGGTTGCCTTTGGCTCTTGTGACCAGGAAAGGAGCTGTGTGACACAGGACTTGCTGAGACAGGTGCAGAGTGATGGGAATTTCATGAGCAAATCCCAGGGAATCCTGGTGTCTACGTGAAAGATGGTGGTGTGAAAGGAACTGCAAAGATCAAACCGATGATTTGGAGGCAGAAGCATTTTTAATTCCTGTGCTCATCCTGATGCTTGTGTCTGTGGGAATGTTCTTTGACTGTGAAACAGGGCTGAGTTGAGATTTTTGTGGTGGCCCTCAAAGACAGAAGGTAGTGGGAGGGATCTGGAAACACTGTAGGTGTTTTGAATAATTCCCTACCAAGAAGCTCTCACTTGAATTATCCATTGTAGGCTGGAAGTGGTGGAAAACCTCTGGGCCAGGAGACAGGTTGGCTCTTTGTGGTTACTGATGAACAGAATGATTGGCATTCTCACTGAATAAAAGAGCGGGGAAAGAGAGAATGGCAATTTGCTTCAGGCTGCTTTTTTTTTTTTTTTAATCCCAAAGAGTTATTTTGTGTTGATATTAGCCCTAAGTTATCTGCTGAGATGAATTTTTAGCTCTTGGTGTGCTAAACTATGCATTCAGGAAAGAGCACTGGACTCAGGCTCAGCATGAACTAATTGAAATGTGGAAGGGATCTGATGGATATTTTGGTAATATTGCAGCTATCCTCCAAAGTTTCTTTGAGGTTTTTTTTTCCTTTTTCCCTTCCTAGACTTGGAAAAACTCTTCTCCTTCTCTCCAAAATCTGCCACACGAATGGTATCTATTTGTTATTCTGGATGTCAGGGTTATTTGCTGTTATTACCTTGCCCAGCAGGATGGGCTCTTGTGCTCCATTTTTTTTTTTGGAAATATTAGAAATAAGTGAGGACTCTTGCTAGACACAGACTCAGACTTTCTGAAATATATGAAGCAGTGATTGTTCTGTCTACAAGGTGTATTTAGACATTGCCATGACCTAAACTTTACCATATCTGAGCATGGTACTGTGTGGAGTAGGACTGTACAAATAGTTAAGCTCATTCCTCCATTTATTTTTAAAGAAAATATTGTTCTACACATGTCCAATTTTAACTTAACTAGCCCATGGATGAGGCAGTGCTAATGACAGAGAAAAATTCATTTGCCAGTTGGTTGTGCTAACCTGTCAGAAAGGACATTCATAAAAATGTTCCATCATGTTTGATCTGCTGCCTCCAAAAAGTGGCAGGGCAGCTTCAGCCTTCAGAGGATCAATTTTCTCTCAAAAATACACCTTTCTTTAGGGGCTTCTGCTGCAAAAACCAACCAGAATATCTATTTATAATGGGTGTCTATGGTCATTAGACAAGCTGAGGATAAATAATAAAAGCTTGGAGACTGAATTTAGAAAGTGCCAATTTTTATTCCTACTATTTAGATTTGTGAACGAGGCAGCAGTTACAGATTACCACCACAGTGTGAATCCACTTCAAATAGAATGAGAAGAAAATAGGGATTTCCTCTATCCAACAAGTAGGATAACAAACCCTTTCCTGACAGCTCCTATGCTTAGGGTCACTTAGGGCATCCTGCATAGTTTGCACCCGTGGCATGCAGCACTGTACTAAGCAGGTTTTGACTGGAAAATGGTCACATTCTATAACAAAAGGTCTGGGGGAAAAAATATAATTATAGGGGGGAAATGTCAATTAAATTTATTTTTCCAGTTCATGCCTGGTCTGTAAAGTGGACATTTAGGGGCAGGTATATTATGGATGATGTTTGTAGTCTGATCTTCATGGGGACTAAACATTGCAGAAAACAGCAATTTTTGAGGGTGTGTCTTTCTGGTCAGGACTTATTATCTTAGTTGATACTATCTTTATTGATATTATATTGAGATTATTCTATCCAAGATAGACTTATAGAATGGTTTGGGTGGGAAGGGACCTTCAAGACCATCTCATTCAAACCCCGTGCCTTGGGCTGGGGACTTTCCACATGACCTGAGCCCCATCCAGACCCCACAGCGGCTGTGGGCAGCCAGCTCTGAGTATTGCTGGTCAGATGGTGGCAGATGAGTTTTATGGATGGCCTTTCCCAGGAGCCTGCAGCTGTTTAAATAGTCAGCCCTTGGGAGCCACAGCAGCACAGCTATGTTTGACATTGTTATACCTCAGCGGGGACAGGGAGAACCATGGGGACAAGAAGTCCTTCCCACTTCCTGGCTTCCACAGCTTACTTTAATTGGTAAAACTATGCTCCTGTCACTGGGGAGGACGTCATAAAGTCAAACATGAACAAAAATCTTAAGCTCAAGAATTTGTTTGCCCCAGGGCTCAACAAAACTCTTCTGGGTAAAGTTGTGTCTGCAGGGAGCTGGAGCACCAGCAGTGGGAGGAATCCCTTGAAAAGGGGACAGGCCTGTCACACCTCCCAGAACAGGACATAGTAAACAATCCCTGTGGCTTCCTGCCAGTCCTTTTGTTTGTTTATTTGTTTGTTTGTTTGTTTCCCCAGTGATTTTTGGCTTTTCCCTCTGAACAAGCGTGCGCATCCTCAGTGCAGAGCCATCATCTTTCTGGGGTGAGAAAAAAATAACTCTGCACATGTATATGTGAAAATCAAGGACATTTTTCTGATGAGACGCCTTCTTCCTGCTTTCACATTGAATGCAGCATAAATTCACAGTTGGAAGTGGTACTTAGTAGTTCTCACACTTTCAAACACATCTTTTTCTTTTCTGCAGTTAATTGACAAAATTTTTACGGGAACAAATAATTCTGATTTGTGACTAAACTCTGACAAGTGCTATTAAACAGGCTCCTTTAATCTGAAGCTGTTTATGCAAGCCTGTTTCATTTGTGATAGGGATGGACATGATCCACTTTACAATTTTAAGAACACAAAGAACTAGGATTTGAAGATAAACCATAATCTCCATATAAGTAAGCTAACAGTCCCCTAGACACTGTGTTTCATACAGCCTGTATTATTCTCATAATACATCTGAGATAAAAATCATTTTTATGTGCTCAAAAGATAAAATAATTCTAAATACAATCCTGATATTGCCTACAGTTGTTCTGGAAATAAAATTTATGTTTACTCCCCAGCCTGGCTGTTCTATGGTCCTCTGTATAAAATCAGTAAAGAAGTCAGATTTTTTTGCCCTTAAATTTCTGTTGAATGACAGCTGCTGTTCTCCTGAGCCTACTACCCAACTCCAACCTTTTTATTTTTCAATAGAAAGGGTCTTTGGGAGCATACACAGGTCCCATTCCTTAAATTTTAACACAGCCTGAGCAGGTTCTTCCTCTTCAAGCATCACATTGCATAGGATGAGAGGGTTTCTTCCACCTCAGCTTTCCTCCACAGCACTCCAGCCATTTCCCTTTCAAGTACAAAGGGAAATAATTTTCCAGCTCTTCCATGTGGCTCTGGGACCCCTTCCCAGTCTCCCAAAGGTATAGGTGCCTTCCATATATACACAATGCTTATCTTGTGTGGAAGATTGCTTGGATCCCAGCCAAGACCCTGAAATCAGAAGAAAACCAGTAATAATACATTTTAAAGTTTGGCTTTGAGCATGCTTCTCACAAAACCTTAGCTAACATTTTAGACCTGTGAAACTGTTAATAAAGCTTTCCCAAAACTGGGTTGGGTTGGGTTAGGTTGAGTTTGTTTGTTTTTTCCCAGCAGGCAGAATCACAATGTCCATAAATTTTATTTCACTTTTTTTTTTTTTTTTTGAGTTTAACTTTGCTTGAAAGCTTTAGGTATCAAGATTAACTCATTGAAAGCATGATTAGATCAGCAGATGTTCTGTCCAGGGTTGCTCCAATACACTTGTTTGATGGGTGCTTAACTTCCATTGATGTCATGATAAATGAGAGAAAAATGGAATGTTCTGGACCATTAGGGAGAAGTGATGTATCCAACAGCCTTGAGACTGCAGCTCCATGTCACAAAGGCATGGGAGATGTCATCCCAACATCTCCATGTCTCCCACTCTACAAGAGTTCCCTGCATGAGAAGTTCCCATGGCTGGGAGCTCAACTTTCATTCCATAGGGGTTTACTTTGGAAAGAAACTTGTTCCTGCAGCTCGTGTCCACGTGACCTCTTCCAGCTTCTAAGTGTAGCTTGGGTTTATTCCAGCAAATGTTGCTGGATGGAAAATCCAATACCAAGAGGTTTCTTGCAGTTGGATGGAGATGCAATAGGAATCTGAGCTCCAAGCTGGCTCCAACTTTTGCCTCTCCAGCATGGACAGGACGATATCTTAGCTCCAGGCTTTCCTACCTATTTGTGAAGCAGAGGAAGGACACCGTGTAGTCACAATCTCATAATCAATCCTGTAAAAGTTACCAGATAAAAAGGTATAAATAGCTGTTGGAACAGGAACTGGAAACCAACCTCCACATTGCAGGAGACAACCCAATTCCTTTGGCTTGCAGATGGCCTTCCTGCCACCCCGCTTTGATCCAGAGGAGATTTAATCCCAGATCTGCTGCATAAAGACTCAGTTTCAGCACAATGGACAAAGAATGCTCTCCCCTGCCTCCCCAGCACGTAGGCTGCCTGCTGCCAAAGCCATTAGTGGAGCCTTGTAGGAGAGTTTGAACCTCCACAGAGAGGCTCTGGAAGGCTTTTGGCTTCCCAGGATATGCTCGAAAGGCAGCAGCAATTATCTCCTCCCTCTGCTGCCCCCCAAGAGAGCAGAGAGAGCCTGTTTCATTCTTTCAAAGGTAAAAATGGACTTACTGCTAGGAGAGGTGGCCTAGATAGTAAAGATCCTGGTGTGCAAGAGCCACACAACAAATCTGTGGAAGGAGAAGAGCTTAAGACACAGAGAATCAGAGAATCAGAGAATCAGAGAATCACAGAATCACAGAATCACAGAATCACAGAATCACAGACTGGCCTGGGCTGAAAGGAACCTTATGCATCATCCCATTCCACCCCCTGCCATGGGAAGGGACACTTTCCTCTATCCCAGGATGCTCCAAGCCCCATCCAGCCTGGCTTGGAACACTTCCAGGGATGGGATATTCTGGTGTCTTCCACTCTCAGTCTGTCAGATGTTGAGTATCTCTTTTGAAACCATGTTTTTCTTGAGGCTGAAGGGACCAGCTGAGGAGTCAGGAAACACTGAGTTAGGTATTTTAACTCTGGTGTTCATGCTATCTATTAATTCCCTCTTAAAGTTGACCTTCTGTCCAAGATTGTCACCTAACCTAAGGTTTGAGCAGAAAAATGCTCTCCAAGGTATGACTGGTGGTAACCTAAGCAAGGTGAAGCACTGCAGCCAGCTGGATCTTTCCCTCTCTCTCCATCCTCATTTGGCCTCTCAAAGACTCCATCAGATCCAGTGTCTTACATAAAGACATTGGTTG
>VZSJ01002366.1:7624-46183 GCA_013398405.1 Pheucticus melanocephalus | reverse complement strand
AGGCAGGAAGCTCACTGCCAGTGGACTTCCAAGCACACACGGATGCGGGAAGCTGGGCAGCGTGGCACCACGAGGGTCCTTCTGCAAGGGGCCCCCAAGATGCCACCAGCACAACCTGGGGTTGTCACAGCGGCCGTGGCAGCAAGAAGCAAAGCTGCCCTGGGGTGCTGTGACTCAGCCTGCCGGCTCAGATTGTCCCCAGGCTGGCTGCTCCCCCAAACACAATGCTGGGTTTTCTGGGGGGGTCTGATGCCACTTGGGAAGCTGTCAGCAGGGCTGAGACTCCAGTAGTGAGTCAGCAGGAGGGATGGGGAGATTGCAGCTCTGGCAGGAAGGAGAGCCAGGTTAAGGTGAGGATTGCAGACTCCTGGTCTCCCCAAAGCACCCACACAGCTGTGTCCCCTTGACACAGGGACACAGGGTCCGAAGCCATGCCAAAGAGCTCCTGGCCACAGTGAAGGGCTGAGAACCAGCACAGTTATCACAAACCATTCCTAGTCCCCAGTGCCTGGTTTCATCATTCCCCCACCCCATCCCAATCCCCAGCCACTCCCTGCAGCCCCGCGGGGCTGTCGCCCAGTGCCCAGCCAGGCTCCTGCCCCGCTGGAGAGCCGCTTGGGGGCCAGGGGATTAGGAAGGAGGGCAGCGGCTTTGAGGATAAGATGAGCGGTGAGCAGTCCTGCCCCGGCGCAGGCATCACCATCAGGAAGCACAGCCAGGCTGCAACCCCGCAAGGACACAAGGCACCAGCCCCGGCACAGGGAAAAGGAGGGTGGAGGGGGTGAGGCAAAGGGCAGGGGAATCCCCAAAATGTGCTGCAAGCAGCAGCATCCCTTCCCTGCCCAGCTCGCCGGCTCCCCGGGGAGCATCATCCCCGTTACCTCTGGGGCTGGCGGCGCGCTCGTCCCCCGCAGACATGCCCATGGTGTCCAGGCTGTGCGGAGCTGCGGGGCCAGGGCAGGGCTGCGGAGGAAGCCGGCTGCCGTTTCCTCAGCCGGAGCAGCCGCGCTCCTCAGGGCCTCATTGTGTTCCCGCAGCCGCGCTCAGGACGTCAGGAACGGGGGGCGGAGGGGAGGGGGGACACGGGAAGGCACCGCGACAGCCGCAGGTCTGGGGAATAGGAGTCACGGAATCAAAGGATCATTTAGGTCGGAAAAGCCCTCTAAAATCATCGAGTACCGACCAGTAACTGCCAAGCCCACCACTAAACCATGTTCCTTAGTGACACATCCACGTTTTTAACCTGTCCAGGGATGGTGACTTCACCATCGCCCTAGGCAACATTTTCCCGTGCCTGACCATCCTCTTAATGAAGAATTTTCCCCTAAAAGTCAATCGAACCCTCTCCTGACTCAACTTGAGGCCATTTCCTCTCGTCCAGGAGATCACACCCTGCCCACCCTCACCGGCACCCCCTGTTCTCCGGACACTCAGCTCCGTCCGTGCCCGCAGCGCTGCCCCCTCGCACCCACCCTGGCTCGGGGAGGACAGCGGGGTGTCAGACCCCAGCGCACCCACAGTGCGAGCCCACTCGAGGGTGGATGCCCCATGAAGGGATGCGCTGTGCCAGCCTGGCCCGGAGGCGAGAACGTGGGGATGCACCCTGCATGGCTGCGGATGGACCTGGAGATGTGTCCCTGCCACAAGCTGCCTTCCCCGGGCACAGGCTGGAGGATTCCCCGGCACTGGGTGTGCTGGAGCAGCAAAGCGCCCCTGTCAGCGGGGCGGTGAGTGCTGGCTACATGGCTGAGCTTTGGCTTCGGTACCACAGGGCGGGAGTTTGACGTTGGCACCGCAGAACGGCGAGGGGATGGACGCACCCCTGGCTTTACCCCCCAAACCGACGGGGCTGCCGGAACACCGGGAGCAAAGCGGAACGGCTCCGTAGCCCCGGGAGGCGGTGGGGGGGAGTCCCCGGTCCCCGCCCCGCCGCCGTCCCCGCCCCGGAGGTTCCCGGGGAGCCCCGCGGCCCGGAAGCGGATGCGCGGCCCCGGAGCCGGCGGCGGGCAGATGGCGGAGTGCGGGGCGCAGCCCCCCGGGGGTGGCAGCGGGGCTGCGGGCGCGCCCAGCCGGCACGAGAAGAGCCTGGGGCTGCTGACCACCAAGTTCGTGTCGCTGCTGCAGGAGGCCAAGGACGGCGTGCTCGACCTCAAGCTGGTGCGGGGGCAGGCGGCGGGGGGCTCGGGCTCCGCCGGCCCGGGGGTGGGCTCGGAGGGAGCGGCCGCCGGCAGAGCGGGGCTCCGGCGGGACCGGGGCTCCGCCGGCTGGAGCGGGTTTGGAGGGGGAGAACGGGGACATGGCAGCGCCCGGTGCAGCAGGTGTTTTAGATTGGATTACAGGAAAGATTTCTACACGACAGGAGTGGTGAGGCACTGGTGGAATGGGCTGGCCAGGGCAGCGGTGGAGTCGCTGTCCCTGGTCAGAAGGTTTGTGGATGTGGCTCTTAGGGACATGGTTCAGTGGTGGGGTTTAGTGGCTGGGATCGATGATCCTGGAGGGTTTTCCAGCCGTCTCTAAGTGCACGGAAAGCGAGTTTCTTTGGGGTGCGGCAGAGCTGCCGGCCGTGCACGGAGGGCTCTGCATTGGCCGCCCTCCCAGCCCCTCCTGCTCCTCCTTCCCAAGTCTTCTCCCCACCCCATCGGGTTGTCCCGGGCACTCTTCTTTCCCCAGGACCTTGCTATACACTACAGTGTTTGTGTGCTTCGGTTGCAGAATCGTCTGACCACCTTGTTCTCCTCTGTGTTCTTGCCCTGTACTTGGTGACTGGCACCAAAGCCTCAGACACCTACAGAAACACATACCTATAGAAACTGTCTGTACAGCCCTTAACCCTCCCGGCACACACCAGGAGAGGGAGTGTGGTCAGAGTCACCTGCTAGAGGTTGTCCCCCATGCCTTTAGGCAGTGGAGAAGTGCTGTGTGAATGTATCTTGCTTCTGTATTTTTAAAATCTTCACCTAGAGGAAGTAACACAGTGCAATGTATAATACTTAATCTCTGGCCTTTCCTGTAGGGGAAGTTCCTTTGCTGTGGTTTATATAATCATCTCTTATGTGGGCACGTGTGTGAGACAGACAAGTGCCAGAAAGCCCCAATAATGCAGGAGGAGTTTCCTGGCTCCATGCCTGTGCCAAATTGTTTTCTCATTGGATTTGACAATATCTTTGTGCTTCAAATGTCCATTAAGGGGATTCATGTTGGTCAGTGTGATTTATGTAGTTGTGTGGTGTAGGGTATCCAAAGTCCAGGTCCCTCACTGGTGAGTGACAGGGACATGGTTCCTGTGCTGACCTGCTCTGTGGTTGGTCCTGGCTGTGCACACATTAACTCTTGCTGGTGCCAGCTTGCTGTATGGTTGTGGAAACAGTGCCATTCCTTGAGTCCTGAAACCTGAGGGGAAAAGGGTCCTGTGAGCAAGGCAGGGAAGCCCCAGGCTTGCTCATGGTTACTCTCCACCTGGAATCATGTCATTACAACAGAGGAGTCTCTTGAAAAGATATTGGTTCTTTGTCAAGTGGCATCAGATCAGCTTTAGAAAAGACTTTGTGAATGTTGATTTCACTGAAGTGTTGCAGAGACAGCTCTCAGCATTCCCCTTCCAATCTCCATCTCTACCCCAAGGGAGCACTGAATTTTTAGGCTGCTGAAGTACTCTTTTCTAGCACTTCTTTGCTACTGGAGAATGGTGATTTTTGGATTCACTGCGAGCAGGAGTGCTGGAATTTGGTTTGTGTTTAGTGGGGAGACTGTGGAGTAAGAAACAAAGAAGAATGAGTGACTTCTTCTCATGGTCATATGAGATCAAGAACATGGCTATGTAACTTGAAACGCTGGAGCAGGAGAGGTATGAAATGGGGAGCAAAGTACTTGGCCAGGAGTTAATCTGCCAGGCAAGAAGGAGCTAAGCATGACTGAGAGTTTGGAATTAAGTGTCTTAACCTTTTTCAGGCTGCAGATACCTTGGCTGTGCGACAGAAGCGACGGATCTACGATATCACAAATGTCCTGGAAGGCATCGGGTTGATCGAGAAGAAGTCCAAGAACAGTATCCAGTGGAAGTGAGTGGCAGAGATGGTCTAAATCATTCACAGGTCCCTTCTAGTGCAGGTTTAAGTGACAGTGGGATTAAAATGCCCTGTGCAGAGGGAGGTTCCTCAGTGGTCCATGCTCTTGCCTCCTCCAGCTGGGCTGTGCTGATGGCACAGCGAGGAAAGCTGAAGAACATATGGTGTCTCTCTTATAGCAAAGGTGTTGTTTTGGTACAAACTAAATATTTGCACTGCCTTGATCTAGAAAAGATACCTCTCATGGCACTGGAGGTGGGGAAGAGTCCTGCTGGACTGTGAGAAATAGAAAGATATACCAAACATTGCTATGCTGGGAGCTGAGGATTTAGAATGGGTACAGACATGGCTTTCTAGGCAATCTGGCCTTGATGTTTGACACAGATGGGAATAAGAGGCTGGCAGAGAGGTTGGGGTTGGTCTGGGGGCCTCCAGAGGCTGATATATATCACCTATTTTTGCTTTACCCAGGGGTGTGGGTCCTGGCTGCAACACACGTGAAATAGCTCACAAACTGATCGAGCTGAAGGCAGACATTGAGGACTTGGAGCAGCGGGAACAGGAGCTGGAGCAGCAGAAGATGTGGGTTCAGCAGAGCATCAAAAATGTTACAGAAGACATGCAGAACAGTCGATATCCTTTGTGTGAACTGATGGCTCTGTCTCCGTGTTCACTTGCTGGGCTGGGAAGCAGAGACCTGAGGGCTTGGTGGGTGCTGACCTGTTGCTGCTGGAGAAGCAAAGGGTCAAAAGGCAGCAACTTGGTTTGAAATTAGGGTAACTGTCCAGCCTGGAGACCTGCTTTTCTCTGCATCCAGCTTCTTCTCTGGCTTTTGGAAGTAAAAAACACAGTAATGTTTACCACAGTGAGAAAAGTGCTTCTTTCTGAGTCACAGGTGCCACTTTCTTGAGTGCAGAGCAGCTCTTGTGGCTTAACTATCTCAGGATGTCAGCTCTGATGGGCATGGAGCTTGCAGACCTCACCTGCAGACCACTTCAGAGTGTGGCATGGAGAGCCTTCTGGGAAGGGTGTTCCTTGTGCTCAGGAAGGAAACACCAGGTGCTTTTGAGCTCTCTGTGCAGAAAGCTGCAGCCTTTCTCCTTAACCTTGGGAACATTAGCTTATGTGACACATGAAGATATCTGCAAGTGCTTCACAGGTGAGGAAATGCTCATTTTCAATCAAGTGCTCCACTGTAAAGATGTGATGCTGCAGGCCTGTCAGTCTGTCCCAGCTGCTCTCCTTTCTCCAAGAAAGAGTGGGCAGCAGACTGTGGGCTGGCCAACAGCATCGAATGGAATGTAATGTCAGCTCTGATGCTGTCCTGGGTTTGTGTACCACTGAGTTGTAGCTTTCTTGTCTCCATTAGAGGGGACAGGCCATATCTTTTACTTGTGCTTAAAGGAATAGAGGTGCTGCTCCTAAGGAAGTCTTCTTGCTGGGTTTCACAGTTGGGTGTATGTGTGTTATGTTAGAAGCCCTTAATTTTAAGGGCTCGGGTGGGCAGTGTTCTAATTTTCAGAAATGTTCTAATTTTCTGTTTTCCTGTTCTAATAAGAAACAAATTTTATTTCACAGTAGAAACCATGGTGTAAGCAGGGAAATAGTATTAAAGGTGGTCCCTCAGCTACATCATTTCCCCTGCCAACAAGAATGCAGGAAGGAGACAGCAGAGGACAGAAGGGAATGCAGCACTTTCTCTGCTCTCTCTCCCTTCATTCCTACAGCTGGGGCAGGGAGGGGGGGGCTGTGTCAAAGGTTCTATGTTCTCTCTGGGCAAAAGTGAAGAAAACCCACAGCAGTCTTTGTTTCTTCTGCTGCCAATTCTAATGACACATGTAAGACCAGATTAATGCCTGGTGGCCAGCAGGCAGTGGGGCAGCCTCAGTACATAAACTGCTTTTCCCAGCTGTAGTGGTGTGGAGTCACAGCTCCTTTCTGCCTCAGTGGGTGCCTGACCTCTCCTGACCTGGCAACCTGCTTCTGCTTGGCTGCTGCAGAGATTGAAGCTGTTTATCCTGGCTGCCTCCAGCCATGCATAATCTCACCTGTGTCTGGCTCTCCTCATCTCCTCCAAGCACTTTTCTCACTCTGCACTTCATCAGCTCCTCTGTTTGCTGTCGCTGCCTTTGTGCTTTCCTTGTTCACCAAGTTCCTGCCAGTGTAACAGCTGCATCACCACCCCTTGGCTTTGCTCTTTCTTCTGGTTGAAGCTGCACTTTTGGGGGCAGAGATTGTGTTTTCAGTTTGACAATGCGGCCAGATCACTGTAACAGTCTGGAAGAGTTTACTGGAGACCAGCAGACAGCTCCTTGCTTGGCTGGTTGAGTGTTTTGCATTTCATTGCACCTGGTTTTTGTAAACCACTTTGTGTTTGAGGTCAGACCTCACCAAAACATGCAGAGATTAGATCTTACTGAGGGTAGGTGTCAGTTCCCTCTAGAATGGAGGCTTTCATCCATGGTTTTCCATTGCCTGTCCAGTTTTCCTGTATGAATATGCCTTAAATGATTAACACCTGAGCCTTACAGATGTTCTTTGGTTAAACCTCTTGTGTTCCTCAAACTGTGGTGCAGGCTGAATTTCAGCTCTTGGTTTTTCTATTTGACTGGAGCTATTGAACTTGCTTGCTCCAAGATTTCCACTCTTGGACTCTTGTCAAATAGAGATTAATTTAAAAAAGAAAGAGAAGTAAGAATATGTCAGCTTTTAGTGACTGGGAAACGTAATTTCTGCATCTGTTGCTGTGATGCATTTTGCACTTGCAGATTCAAAAAGGAAGTGGAAACCTACTGGGTGCTCTTTTGTACAAGTATTTGGGACATATTTATCAAAGGAGATACAAACCCAGCACCTGTCACTGAAACTAACAGGTTTTACAGCTTGAGCTGGTGTCTTTGAGCTTTATTATGCCTTTTAAATGTCTTCTACATTTTTCTTAAATGTAGATTTGTTAAACAAGTCCCATCCAATTGACAAATCCCATGTTGTTTTTAATCCCTTTACCTTTTGCTGATCTGACTTTTGATTGCCTGCCCGAAATTAAGGGATGTGCTTTTCTGCTGTCCACTCTTTCTCATCACTTTGGGGATCTTCTGTGTTAATTGGCACATGAAGCTTAATCAGAATCCTGGGGAATTGTGAATATTAAACCACACTAAAGCTTAAACATTCGAAGTGAAAGCTGCAAGCTGCTTGATCTAAATATGTCAGATATTCACAGCTCTGGTATTTCTCTGTTCATGTTTCTCTAAACCCAGATACGGGCTGGGAGCTGCTTGCCTGTGACTGTTGGGTTATTAGGGTGCAGGTCTTAAGGAGCTGCAGAACTTGGAAAGGAAGGATGCTGTCAGCCTGGCTTCCAGCCCCGCATGTGTTGGGCTCTGTGGAGGGTCCAGTACAGCTAAGGCAGCTCTGGCCAGTAGTAGAGACTGGGGAGTGTTGGTTTCAGGTGTTGGGACACCAGCCTGAGGTTGGCAGTCTGGCTCTGAGCCTAGTTCAACCCCATCTCTCTGCTGGCAGTGCAGCTCTCTTGTTTCTAATTCACATCTGAAAGCTTGTGACAGCAGAATGAAGGATACTTCCCTTAGGATTCAGATGTTCTTAAGAGTGAATTTAAGCTAGGTCTTCCAAGGCATTAGGAACTGTGTGATGTGCTTGGGGTGTAGATGTCTTCCTTCCATGGAGGATTGCCAGGAGAGGAAGGGTCATTGAGGAGGGGTTCTTTATCAGTGCTTAATTAACATTACAACAGCTCATGCCCAGGAGCCCTGACTGCTTCTTTTTTGACAGGAGACACTCTCCTTGTGATTCGAGCCCCATCAGGCACACGTTTGGAGGTTCCTGTCCCTGAGGTGAGTGATAAATTCATGGGCAGAGTGCAGGGGCTCTGTGTGTGTGTGTACATGTGTGTTTTCACTGTGGAAAATTTACGTGCTATTTGAAAACGGTTTTTAATGTAAATCTGTTTTGCTTTTGATTTTTTTCAGGGCCTAAATGGACAGAAGAAATACCAGATCCACCTGAAGAGCACAAGTGGTCCCATTGATGTTCTCCTAGTAAACAAAGATACTTGGAGCTCTCCTCCTGTCGTACTCCCTGTCCCTCCCCCTGAAGACCTCATTCAGTGCCAGGCAGCTGCACCCTCAAAACCACAAATCCCACCACTCGCCCACTTCCAGGAGGCCTCTGTTCCCAGCAGCACCCAGCCCTCCACACCAACACCCACCAGCACTCAGGACCATGGGCCTCCCACACAGAAAAATGCAGGCACAGGTGAGAGGGAGCTACAGGAGGCAGAAATGGGCTGGTGGCTGGTAGAGCAGGGTACATTCCTTGGGGCTGGCACTGCCGGATGCGCAGCGTTGAGAGCTCCTGGCAGAGGGGCATCGCTGCCTTTGCTGCTGCCCTTCCTTTGGCCTCGGTTAGTGGGACTGGCTGTGCTTAGGGAGATCAGGCACTTGGCTTCAGCGGGTAGTGCCAGCCTGTTGGAGTGCCTGTAGGGGAGAAGCTGGTCATGCAGGTCCATTGATCAGCAGGAAGTATGTCCAACTATGGACCTGGAGGAAAGCAGGAATCTTGTCCCTGTGCAGCTGCCTGGCCAGCACTGCCAGCGAGGGCTGAGTGTGTGCTGCAGCTGCCTTTGGGCTGGTGGGAGGTGACGTTCCTGGGTGTGTCTGTGGTGTTCCCAGAGTGCGATGTCCCGGCGGCAGAGGCCAAGGGCAGTGGTGACTTCGAGGGGCAGCCGGCGGCGCTGGACACGCAGCTGCTGCAGTCCTCGGCCTCGCTGGACAGCAGCTCTGTCCTGCCCAGCGCCTCTACCTCCTTTGAGCCCATCAAGCCTGACCCCACAGGAGGTGAGTATGCTGCTTGTTTCGTGTGTTGCTCCAAAATCCTGCTGCTGGGAGTGAGGGAAAGGCTGCTGGGCCTGGAGGAAGGAGCTGAACTCCGTTCTGCCTTTGTTGTCAGCCAGAGTCTGCAAAGGATGAGTAGGCATTGCCCTGTGAGGCTGCCAGGAAACGTGGTGACAAGGTGACTGTATCTTGTCTAGTGTCCTACTGCTTTCTGTAATATCAGTACTGGAAAATCTGCAAAGGACACCCTCATGACACACGTCTCTGCTGTTACATGTGGGGTTATTCCCCTTCAATCCTTTCTGTAGAGTAAGGTCCTATTTTTGAGACTGCATGAAGTTACAGAATTTTCAGCCACCATTGAGAGCACCTTTGTAACTCGGGGAGTTTTCTGTATTAGGAAAGCTCTTGTCTCCCTTTTCCTCCTTTGCTCAGGAATACTTCATCTGTCTTTAGTGATCTTGTGTTCTTAGTGACCCTGCAGTTTATATTTGGGGAGCTCCTTGATGTGCTTTAAAAAAGGAACTCTGAAGTTTTATGCTAGGAAATGGCAGGCTGGCCCAGGGAGAGAAAAGCATCCTCTAGGTAAGCCACGCTGCTGGAATTTTTTGAAGCCCAACTTCGCTGCAGAAACACTCGAGGTTAGGTTATGGTTAGAAGAAGAAATCTTATTCAAACACAGCTCACCCAGTGCTTTTTTCACTTCTGCTGCTGGCGTGTCTCAGAGCTGCATGAGCTGTGGAGTCATCTTGGTTGTGGAATTAGGCCTTGGATATGCATATATCTTATCACTGTGCCTCTCCAAAGGCATGTCCCCATCCTACACAAGGTAATCAGGGCAGTGTACTGGGTGAGGTTTACAGACACAGCTGCTGACTGTGATAACATGTTCATGTCCCAGGGCTCCTACAAATTTATTTTAAAGTAGTGGAGCTTAAGTGTTTTGTTGCTTGTCATTGCAGCAGAAATATCTGACATAGAGTGTGGGAACAGAATTTCTGGATGATTTGGGTGTATAAAGAGCACAGTAGGTTTGTGGGTGATTCTGCTGTAAAGCATTTCAGACTCTTCATGTAATGATCCAAACCATCTGGTTTGTTGTATTTGCAGTACTGGAACTTCCCAAAGAGCTGTCAGAGATGTTTGATCCAATGAGAGGTACGTTCATTCCCTGACCACAGCTTTTTTCTGTGCCCATCTATCCACAGAAAAGGGACAATTTGTTTGATTCGCTCCCTTTTAGATTTTTAGATTATTTTGTGGATGTGGTTTTGTAAGGTGCTTGTGGTCATTGGTGGCTGCTGGCCCTCTACTAAAGAGTAGTTAGGCACTCTTAAAATTACTGGTTTCTGTGTGTATTTTTCTGTCTCCATGTTCCCAGCAACCTCTGTTAGATCTTGCCTGCAGTGCACCAGCAAGGGCTTTCCTGTCCCCATGCCTACACTAATCCATGTTCAGCCTTTCCATGCTCCTCCTTCAGCTTGTCAGCAGTATGGAAAAGAAAAATCCTTGCTAAGTCTTGTTTCAGCTTTAGCTGCCTAAGGCTAATCCAAGCAAATCATCTGAGGAGATAATGTTCTCTCTTCTCAGTGGTGGTGGTGGAGGAGCTGGTAATTTTGGAGCAGTAGGGGAGGGAGATGCTGTTACTTGTGTTTGGAGTTCTGACTCTGCCCAAGGAATATCTGTGGGTTGCTGCCTAATGGTGGGACAGACTCTGGGTTAAGGGCAGAAAACGTGGAAGAATTTGATCTGACATAAACCCAAACTGGGAAACTTTATCAGTACATTTATTTCTCTTCACTGCTGGCCAAATACTTTGTAGCCCTGCAGCCAGGCAGGGCCAAGTACACCCACGAACTTCAGTGGTGGTCACAGGGGATGTACAACAGCTGTCCTTAGTTCCATGCTCTAGCAGATGCTTTGTGAAGGTGCTGCCTTTGGGTAAAAATCCCCACAGACCCAAACACAGACACGTGTGAGTCTCCAATCTGTGTGCTCTTAGCCTTGGGCTCCACAGTCAGCCTGGAGAATATCCTTCCTCCTTGCCCAGCACCTCTGGGGCAGATAGTGGATGAAGTCTTGATGGTCTCTAAGTACATCTGAAGAGTAAGTCTGAGTTCACAATGTGAGATAGAAACTGCTGCAAAGCCTCAGCCATGTAGAAGATCTAACTTACCCAAAGTAACTGTACTGTGTCACTGTGTGGATGCTATTGTAAAGGTGTTTACTGGCCATGTAAAGTATGTGGTTTTATGGAGTATTCTTCCCAGTTTGGAGGGGGAAGATAAAAAAATCCAGGAGCAAAGGACAAAACAGAATCAACAGCTACAGAAGCAACACTCAGGACTGGAAGAGAGCAGCACAGCAGAGCTCAGAGGAACAGTCCTTGCAGCACACTCCATGCAGCCTCTCAGTAATGTTGCCCTGGCACTGGCAGCTGCTTTAGGGCTGTGCAATCTAAGCCACAGGAGCTGGAGTTCTCTCATAGTGTTTTGTGCTGGAATTACTTTTACTACATGGTTTTATCTCTTTTAAGCACAAGCTTCCTTTCACTGCCTGCTGCACATGCTGTGCCTTAGCCAGAGAAGGGATAACAAGGGTGGGGAAAGTGGGGAACTACTCAGGAGCAGACCAGGAGAGCAGACTGTTTTGCTACCATGCTTGTCTCTTCCCCAGAATGTGTGAACTCTGAGCTGCTGGAAGAGCTGATGTCATCTGAAGGTGAGTCTCAGAGTCTCCTGTCATGGTGTGGCCTTCCTGGGAGGAAGACTGTGCTGTGCGACTTCACCCACTGGCAACCTTGTGACTGTAGATTCGCCCTCATCTTTTCTGGGCTCTGGACAAGGACTCAGTTCTCAGTGTCCTGCCAGTCCCTGAGGGAGGTGTGAGACTCACTCATCTTTTCTGGGCTCTGGACACGGACTCAGTTCTTTCTGTCCTGCCAGTCCCTGAGGGAGGTGTGAGACTCAGGAGTCTCTTCAGTTCTGTGAGGCTGACTGAAGCCACCTCAAAGACTGTTCCTGTGGGGTGGCTGTGCCGCTCAGTGCCATTGGCAGTTCTCAGCTGGGGTGGGAGTGCTGAGTTTTGTAACCAACCCTGGGCTTCTCTTTCCCCAGTGTTTGCTCCCTTGCTCCGCCTCTCCCCTCCACCTGGAGATCACGACTACATCTACAATCTGGATGAGAGTGAAGGTGTCTGTGACCTCTTTGATGTGCCTGTCCTCAACCTCTGACTTCTCAGTGCGGCTGTGAGCCCTGCAAACACAGACTGTTTTGTAACTCTTTGGAAAGTGTCTATTTTTGGATTCCTTTTGTGCTAGACCTCGATGGCCGAGTCATTCAGAGATGCTCTCAAATGGACTCAGAACCAAGAGATGTGGACTTGCAGGCTGGGAGCCTCCCTGTAGTTTGCTTCTTCCTCTGGTGCACGTGTGAGACGCACGTGCAGCTTTCCCCCCGCATCTCTCCGCTGGATCCTGGGCCTCACTTCAAAGGCTGTGTTTTGATTGTTTCCAGTTCAGTTTTCACTCTGTGTTTTGAGTGTTCCCAGTTCACCTGCCGAATTTGCCCACGTGCCTCTCTGAGCTTCCTCCAATCTGCATGCCTTGGTTTTTCCTGCACTCCCAGAGGCACTTTGCACCTCCTAGGTACCAGCTGCTACAAGGAGCCCCAATACCATGGTCAGTTCACAAGCCCAGAGGTTGTTTGTTAGATTTCTTTGTGTTAGTGGTTCGGATTGGGGTAGTTTTATTTCCAAAAGGCATCAAGAGGAAAAAAAATGGCACCAAAGTGTCTATTTCTTTCAGTGACTTCAGACCAAGCTAGTATGTTTTACAAAAAGCACTTTTTTTTAGCCAGCTGTGCCTCCTAGTGGGATTCAGGAGCTGAGTGCTCCTTGTAGGACCCAGGAGCACTGAGCCTTTCCCTGTTGGTGCATCAGCAGGAATGTTGGATCTGCTTTCACCAGCCTTCTGATGCACAGCCCCAGGGGCTCTAGCTCCTTGTCCAGCAGCTGTGCAGTTTCTACAGGGCTAAAGCAGAGGTGCCAGTATGGTTTTGGTTTTAATTTTTGGTTTTGCCTGACTGAAGAGATGTTTCAAAGGATAAGACTGCTTCAGCTGGTGCCTGTAAGGTACTCCAGGGACATCAGAGCCTGCTCATATTTGCAAATAGCTGGAGTTTTCCAACCATTGCACTTGAACTTGCAACTGTCTGAAAGGTGACCAAGCAGTTACAATTCAGTAGTATTTTGCTGTGACAGGTTATGTAGGTGTTGTCAAAATAGTGAGCTTTTTTTACCCCTTTTTCTCTCAGGATCAGGTTTTCTGTATATTTGAATTTGCTCCCTTAGTGCCCATACCCACACTCCCAGTTCCTGATCCTGTGGCAGGTCTTTGCCTACTGCGATGCTTTCTCTGCATCATTTTTCCTCAACATTTTCTTCATTGCTTTGTAACGGAAGGTCTGCTGTTGGCTTCTTTAGGATCATCAGCTGGTACCAGGCTAGGACCTTGTGCAGTTTAATTGGAGTAAAAATGTCCTTACGGAATTTGTATTGTATTTTGCAAGCCCCAGCTTTGGGTTTTGGTCAAGTTCTGTGAGTGTCTTTAGTTTTGCACATCTTCCTGCCACCACAGTGGAAGCAGCTGTCCTGCCTTTCCTGCTCTGCAAACTGCTGAACAGAGAGCCAGGCCAGGCCATGGCTGGCTGCTGCACACAGGGAGCTTCCAGCCGTCCACTTAAACAGCTGATGTTTAATTTCTCTGCGTAGCTGCTCACTGCCTGTGACCCACACAACCAGCTGCAGCACCAGACTAAGGGATGTAAAGTATCAAGAGCCTGCAGAGGTGAAAAGAGCATGTGCTTGGGACCTGTGTCCCTGGAGTGGCCTCTCAGGCCCTCTCATTTTGCATGGGACTCCTCCACAAGGACTGTTCATTTCTGCAGTAACAAAGCACTGGCAGCCTCTTTGGGGAAAGCATGAACAACTCGGGAGGAGCAATGGGACGTGAGTTTGGCAGCTGCTGCTGGCAAGGCAGCTGAGTGTGAGACCCCTCTGGGGGCTGAACTTCCAGCCTGCATGCTGCCTGTCCCTGAACCTTCTCCTCTCCACATGGAAGCTGACCGGAATCCCTTGGTCCTGCCTGTTCACAAGGCTCTGTGGCTTTGGTGTAGCTCGAGCTCTTCATGTACTGCCTGGCCCTTGCCCTCCTTCCCAGTGTTCATGTCCACCACCAGTTAGACGACCTCCTGAAAAGGATACCTAGAGAAAAATTTACAGTTGCAAATGAACTTTTGATTCATATATAAAGATTATTTTTATACTTTTTTTTTTTTCTTTTTGCAAGGGAAGAAAATTGCCTGTCATATTTGTACAGAGTGTTCTCTGACGTGAATAAACAAAAACTTTCCAGAGTTTCTCACCTTGCCCCAGCCTGTGCCTCCTCTCTGCCCTCGCCCAGGGGATGGGGTTCCTTTCCCGGCAGGAGGCCCTGTCCTGCTGCCGGAGGTGGGTCCTGCCACACCCGCGTCAGCTCAGGTGAGGGGGCCGGGCCTGCCCGGGGCTGGGGTGGCGGCGCAAGGCCTCGGTGCGGCGGCCGGGCCCTTCGTGAGGGGAGGCGGCGGCGGCGGCGGCAACCCGGAACTGCCGGCGGTGCGGAGCCGCCGCGGGAGCCATGCCGCCGCCCAAGGACGTGGTGAAGATCGCCATCCAGATGGTGGGAGCCATCCCGCAACTCATCGAGCTCCAGCAGGTACTGCCCGTGACCCCCGCACCCCTCCCCGCGCTCCCCTCCCCGCCTCACGGCCGGCCTCCCTCTCGCAGACCAAGCCGCTCGCCTCAGTGCTCAAGGACGTCTGTGATGCGTGAGTACCGCACTCGCTGCCCGCGAGTGGTGACAGCCGCCCGTGACCGGGCTGCGGTGACCCGGTGGCTGCCGGCACCAGCCGAGCGGGGCTGTGACCGGCCGCCCCTGGCCGCAGGTGGAGCCTGCCCAATGCCGAGCGCTACGCCCTGCAGTACGCGGACGGGCGGCAGACCTACATCACCGAGTCGGTGAGACACCCCCCGGCCCCCGGCCCCGCCGCTGCAACGCCCACCGGCTCACCGGCTCCTTCTCTCCTTACAGAACCGCAGGGACATTAAGAACGGGAGCATTTTACGGCTGACCACCTCCCCGGTACATCCCTCTGCCCCCCTGCCTCCTCTGCTGTGTGCTCTGGTGCTCCGTGCCCCTGCAGTGGGGTGCTCCGAGCCCTCTGCCTCCCACTGCCTCTGTGACTTGAGCTCATGATGGCTCTTCTCTGTGCCTCACACCCAGCAGAAATAACACAGGCAGGAGACATGTCTCAACCTTCATTTTCCCTCAGCAGAGCTTGAGGGAGTTTGAAGAGAAACTAAATCATCTTGAAATGCTTTGGATGTAGGGGCCAACTTATCAAGTGTTTTTTGGTGTCATGCCAGTTTGACCTCCATCCTCAGCTCGACCTGGTCTATGCTCTGGTGGCTCTGTTTCTCTGTCCAGCTCCTTACTGGGGCTGCTCTAGCTTGAGGCTCCTTCCAAAACTTGCACTTCAGCTCTTACAGCCACCTTCAATCTTCTTGCTGTCTTTTGATGAGCCCCTTTGGGTTGATTCTTTCCCTTCCTGGTAGGACCAAGAAGCAGAGCAGTTGTATATTGGGATCCAGAGCAAGAATGTGGATGTGAAGACTGACTCACTGAAGAAGCTTGCAAGCCTCTCCCAGGACGTTACCTTTGCTCAAGAGTTCATCAGCAGGAATGGCTTGAAGCAAATCTACTCTATTGTAGAAGAAGGGAACGAGTTAGTATCAGGACAGGACTTTACTTGCAGTCCTTGACTTTTCTTCTCCCTTGCTAATGCTGCATGAGCTCCAAGCTGGGTGTTGGAGTGGACTCTGTGTTCCTGACTTGTTGATGCCTGTACTGTGGCTGTGTCCCTGCATGCTGGCAGCCAGGGGAAGGTCCCTGCAGATATGCAGTCCTGACTCCTTGTGAATGTGCCCAGACTTGAACCTTCCATCCCTTCCCTGGCTGGGTTATCTGTAGCCTCATGGGGTTTGCTACCAGGAAACCTCCTGTGATCATCTTGGCCTCCAGTGCTGCTCCTCATTCCTGCCGCCCTGAATGAACCCTCTGCCCTGAGGTTATAGCTTCAAGAGTTCTGCAGGGAGCTTGAGAAAGCCCTGGTTGCCAAATACCACTGCCTGTGTGACTCTTTCAGGATGTTATGGTGCAGCTGCTCTGAGCTCCTGTCACACAGAGAATGTGGAACCAGGCAATGAAGCACATTTCTTGGAAGTAGAGGGAGGGATATGGGGTGGTTCAGCTTTCCCGAGGGCTTGTCTGCAGTGATCTTTGTACCATGGTGATGCGGCTTCCAACTACTGAACTTCCCCTGCCTTGACTTCCTGGGCAAGTCAACTTCCTGGGATGACTAAGTGAGATTCTGTTTTCTTACCCAACAGTCTCTTTCCTTTCTCCTGCTCACTGCTCTCCTCCCTAGCTGTTTCTAACATGCCCACCAATATTCAACTGCAGAGACACCACTCTAGGAATGGAGCAGGGTATCTGGCGCCATCCTCACTGTATTTGTTCATTTTCTCCCAGTACAGGGGAGATGCTGGCTCATACCCTCAAAGCCTTCACAGAGCTGATGGAGCATGATTTTGTTTCCTGGGAAAATCTTAGTACAGTCTTCATCAAGAAGGTGAGAGTTTTCTACAATGTCCACAGGTTGTGCCTGTGGCATCCCTTGTTATCCTTGTGCTCCAGGCTCAGCCTGCCATTGACAGATGGTTTTGTGTCTCATAGATAGTGAGTTATGTCAACATGAATGCAGTGGATGCATCTATCCAGCAGCTCTCCTTGTCCATCTTGGAGAATATGGTGCCTACCAGTCGCCTCCTCTTTGAGGTGGTCAAAAAAGAAGTGACGTTGGACCGCCTTCTCACCCACCTGCAGGTGTAAGTGAGAGGCCAGAGCACCATTCACCCCCCTCCTCAGTGCTGGTGACTCTCACATCCTCCTGCTCTTCCTCCCACAGGACAAATGCCCAGCTGCAGCTGAAGGCGATGGCTCTGCTCATTGCGCTGCTGCTGAGCGCCACCGACGCCGAGCGGCGGGTGAGGGCCACCATGGCAGGGTGGTGGCATTGCAGAGTCAGGCACCACAGTGCCCCTGTCAGCGGGGTGCTCTGCTGAGAGCCCTGAGCTGTCAGGACTTTTTGTCTCAAATGACAGAAGTATCACAGTTGGTGATGGCACAGTGGTTGTAATGACCCAATCCCTGGCACAGCTGAGCTCTCAGGGTGGGCTCGCCCTGTGATGGGACCTTGGGCAGCTGGGTCCTCTTCTGTGGTGTTTGTGCTCTTTGGGATGGCAGGGCTGCAAGAAGTGCCCAGAGATATTTAAAGTCTATGTCCTCACTCTGACTCCTCCTTTTTTTGGTGGAAGTGGTGGTGTGCTGAGCTGGGGAATGTCTCACAGCCTTTTTTTTTCCTAGGATATGATGGACTACCTGAGAGAGAAGAACATCAGGCAGTTTATCCACAAGGTGAGGAGCTGGGGTTGTGCAAGGGTCTGCTCTGTGCTTCATTCTTTTCTCCCCAGGCCCTGTCCCCTGAGCCCCAACCTTTGGTGACTGTGCTTGGCTGGGTTGCTTGTGTGCCCCTTCCTTGAGAATGCCTATGGGTGCTGCTCTGCTGGCACCCACGTGCCCAGGGTTGCACCCCCATCTGCCTGCAGTTCAGTGCACACAGATCTTGCCCAACCCCAAGGGGAGTTTCCCACTTCCCAACACCCCTTTGAGCAGCAGGACCTACTGGGATTTGGCTGTTGGATCCTGTGCTAGGACTGGAAGCAGCAGCATGGGGGAACCTTCTGTCTCATGATCTCCTGCAGAACATTATCCACAGCTCCGAGCCACTGGGGGATGAGATGGCCCATTATCTTTATGTGCTGCAGTCTGTCAGCCTCAACTTGTGTGAGCATCGCATGAAAATGTCCATGGATCCCTACTCACAGGTCTGGGAGTACTCTCCTTGCAAATCTGCACCTGGTCTCTTCCACCTGTGGAAGTAGCTCACATTTGGGTGAACCCAACACATTTGGGTTTGCCCTGGGAGAACCTGCTCCTGTGGGGCTCACTGGCATCCCCTCCTCTCCTTTGTCCCTCCAGGAGCAGCGGGATCTCCTCCAGTCCCTGCGCCAAACTGCTTTTGAGTCAGAGAGCGAGGCGCCCGCTGGCACCTTCAGCACCGAGCGCCGGCGGTCCCTGTGCGCCAAGGAATTCCGCAAGCTGGGCTTCTTGGTGTGTTCCCCATGCATCCCCTCCTGAGCCCCACGCTGGCTCCATCACATGGCCTTGGTGGCACCTTCTGATGGCTCCCTTAAGGTCCCTGTTGGTGCTGAGGGACCACCACACAGTACCTCCCTTCTGCTCCCTTGGCACTCCTGAACAGCGAGTGCTGTGGAGTGCTGGGACTCAAAGGCAAACCCCATGGCTGTGTTGGGAAGACACTGCTGCTTGAAGAACAAAGCAGCAGCTGCTAAATTGCATCCTTTGTGTCGTCCTAGAACAACAGCAACCCAGCAGAGGATCTCCGCCGTGCCCCACCAGGACTCCTTGCTCTGGACAACATGGTCTATTTCTCCAGGAACACACCTAATGCCTACAGCAGGGTAGGTGCTGTGCTCTCCCAGGGAACTCCCTGGTGGAGAACTGCTGGTGGATCTCCACTTTCTTTTCCTTTCCTTGTGATCTGTCCTTGGCCATGCCCAGGAAAGTGTCCTTGCTGTGTTACAGATGGAGATGAGTCCTTCCTATGGGTGGGAGAAGCCATTTGAGGCCAGTGCCTCTGAAGGGTCCCCATAATTTGTAAGGGTTTGCTCACAGCTTGGTTTCCAGGCCTTGAGCAAACTGGGGCAGTTTGGGCAAAACCAGCAGGGCATGAGCCATGCTCCAACCTGCAGTGTCTGTGACCAGCTCCCACACTGCCACAAGGGAAGGAGGAGGCTGGGGCTGGATTTTGGGAAGAGTGGGTCACTTGTGTCAGAGATGGCTTCACCTGTTGGGGGGACAGCTTGACTAGGAATGCAGGAGGAGTGTGGCAAGTCTGACATCCACTGTTGGGGCAGCCCTCCAAATCCATGTAACGTGAGGTTATGTCCCTCTTCCCCAGTTCATCCTCGAGAACAGCAGCCGGGAAGACAAACACGAGTGTCCCTTTGCCCGAAGCAGCATCCAGCTCACCCTGATCCTCTGTGAGATCCTGCACATTGGAGAGCCGTGTACGTGTGCTCAAGCTTGTCCTTCTCCCTGCCCTGCTGCTTGGGGAACAAGCTGCCAGGGCAGGGCACTGCATCCATGTGGCCACCAGGCTCTGGCATGGCTGACAGCATGGGAAGGGGATGTAGGACTGGGAAATACCCAGGTTTCCCTGGACACTGAAATCCCCTGGAAAAACTGGGGAGTTTGGCTTCATCTGTCCTTCTCACCACAGGCTCGGAGACGGCTCAGGCCTTTTACCCTATGTTCTTCGGGCAGGATCACTTCTTTCAAGAGCTGTTCTGTATCTGCATCCAGCTGGTGAACAAGACCTGGAAGGAGATGAGAGCAACCCAGGAGGACTTTGACAAGGTGAGGGGGGATGCTTTTTCCCTGGATGGGAGTACAAATTCAGGGATTTGGGGAGTGTTGCCAAGCTGGAGGTGACGTCCCGGGCCTGGCAGGTGATGCAGGTGGTGCGGGAGCAGATCACCAGGACCCTGTCCCTCAAGCCCACATCCCTGGAGCTATTCAAGACCAGAGTGAATGCACTGAACTACAGTGAGATCTTGAAGCTGCGGCAGACGGAGCGGCTGCACCAGGAGGAGACGCTGGCTGTGCCTGTGCTGTGAGTGGGCTGTGAGCAGGGAGTGGGGCTGTGATGGGGGCCTGAGGCAGGGACAATCGGGCTGGGAGATCAGCGAGTGCCTGCTGAAATGGCTGTGCTCCTCTTGTGCTGGCTCTCACCGCAGGGAGCTGCGGGAGAAGCTGAAGCCGGAGCTGCTGGAGCTGATCCGACAGCAGCGCCTGCTGCACCTCTGCGAGGGAACCCTCTTCCGCAAGATCAGCAGCCGCCGCAGGCAGGGTGGGTGCAGAACCCTGCTCCAGGGTGGGGGGCCTGGCAGGGGGACAGAGACTTATTCCCATGTCCCCTGCCACTGGGGAAGTCCCAGTTAATCTGGGACTAGAATGCCCAACTCCCTGGACAGCTGGTATGGGCTGTCCCATGGGCTGGGAGGAGTGGGGAGTGCTGATAAAGGGGCAGCTCCATGCCCCTTGGGAAGGACAAATCTGCAAGGGGAGGCTGAGAATTTCTCATGGCTCTTCTGCTGCAGACAAGCTGTGGTACTGCCGCCTGTCCCCCAACCACAAGATGCTGCACTATGGGGACGTGGAGGAGGGGGTGCAGTCTCCCCCCATCGAAAGTCTGACAGAGAAAAGTAGGTGATGGAGAGAAAGAGATGGTGGGAAGGAGGGAGGGAGCCCTCTGGTAACCTCCAGGTTAAGACTGCTTTAAGGTGGGAATTGCCCCTCTGCTTGGCTGCTGCGTGGCTGTCCCAGTGTCTGCTGGTATTGTGGGACTGGGAGCTGTGGGAGTTCAGGCTGGGGCAGACTGGCTTCTCAAAGGGTGCTGCAGAGTGGCTTGAGCCCCCCACCCCAAACTGTGGATGGCTGTGAGTCCCCACATTTGGGTTGTACTGGGCTCTGCGCATGGGGGACCTGAAGGAGGGGGAGAGGGATGGGAAGAGGGAAAAGGAACTCACAGCTCCTCCACTTGCTGCAGTTCCTGTGGCAGACATGAAGATGCTGCTGGTGGGGAAGGAGTGTCCACACACAAAGGAGAAGAGCTCTGGGAAGCAGAACAAGGTCAGCACCTCACACCCTATCCTGTCCAGCTGGGAATGGGTTTTGGGAGTGGGTGGATGGTGGCAGGTTGTGTGGTTTCATGGATAGAGACCCCTTGGGTCTCCTGGAGTGCAGAAGAGGAGGCTGGGTGCAGCTCCTGCTCTGAAGCCCACCAGGGCTGGGAGGAGTCCAGCTGAGAAGCCAGCTAGCCCCTGTGCTGTCCCTGCAGGACGTCCTGGAGCTGGCCTTCTCTATTGTGCATGATGTGGAGGAATACTGCCTCAACTTCATTGCCCCCACGCGGTACGAGGTGAGCTCCAGGGGCCCGCTGGGGTGGCACACAGCACGCAAGATGTCTCTGCCAGGGCACAGCAGTCAGGGGAGTGAGCTCTGTGTGTCCCTGGGGGGTGGAAGCCACAGCAGGGGAGAGATGGGCTCTCTGGCTGCCCAGGGCTGGTGCCAGAGTTGCCCATGCTCTGCTTCCCCAGTTCTGCCTCTGGACGGATGGGCTGAATGTGCTTCTGGGCAAGGAGATGACAAGTGAGAGAACACAGACAGACCTCGATGTCCTGCTGTCCATGGAGCTCAAGCTGCGGCTTCTGGACCTGGAGAACATCAGCATTCCTGACAACCCCCCTCCCATCCCAAAGCCTCCCAGCAACTTAAACTTCTGCTATGACTTTAGCCATGCAGAGCAGTGAGTTCCTCACTGTGCCCTGTTCCCACCCTGTATGCCCTTCAAAATCAAGCCCCCCATCTCCAGGTTCTGTCTCTCATCTCTGGCCCAAAGGGACAGGCCAGGTGCTGGCTGGGGGCTTGGGTGTCCCACCCTTCCCTGCCTGTGTCCTGCCTCCTGCAAGAGCCCGGGAATGAGCCACCAAGCATTAGCCTCCTGTTCAAGGGGGGGTGACATGGCTGCTCTGCCCTCCTGCCATGGGGAGGTGAGATGAAATACAGACAGTCAAACCCCTCTGTGGTGGCACTGATTCCCCCACACTGCAGCCAGGCTTTGGGCAGGGAGGGTGGACTGGAATAAAGGTACAGGCAGCCTTGGGATAGCTGGAGGGGGAGTAACACTACAAAGGTACCAATCTGCACTGCCTCACTTTTGCCATCAGTGTAGGGGATCCTTTCTGGATAACAAAATGGTTAGAAAAAGGATGGAACACACCTTACCATTAAATTTGTCAAGCAGATGGCATCTCCAGGGCATGATGCCCTGCCAGGTCCCTCCTGCACTGAAAGGTGTATTTGCTGAGCCCTCTGCACTTTCCTGGAAAGGGGGTGATTAGGGTACAAGCCCGTTTTCCCCAGAACCATTCAGCTGGGCCTGGTGTGAGGAGCAGACCCTCGTGTGCCCATCGTGCCAATTCCAGTGCCTTCCCCACCTGGGGCAGATACTTGCACACTTCAGCCACGCTGCTGCACTACTGCACCACAAGCTACCTCCTCCCCGGCCCCACAGCCCCAGTGCCCTGCACCTCCTCGTGCCTGCAGCTCCTCCCAAGGGTGTTGTGCTAACAGCCACAGGTCGGTGGGGATCCAGCCGTGCCTCTGTCTCCTGTGTATTGGGACAATAAACACTGGTGAAGAACTCGGAGCCGTGTCCTTTCCAAAGGTTTGGGGAAGGGCTCAGGCTGACTGAGGGTCAAAAGGGGCCAGAGTGGGTAAGGCTGGGATGGCAGCACTGTGGAGCATGAAGGAGCTGGGAGGATGGCTGGCAAATCTTGTTCCTGGTGTTGAGGTGCAGGGTTAGAGTCAAGCTCCCTACAGCTAAGGCTATTTCCAGCCCAGGATGGCTGGGAGCACTGTGGATGATCCCAGTGCCATGCTCTATCCCGCCCGCCTGGGGCTCTGTCCCGCCCGCTCCGGGCTCTGTCCCGCCCGTCCCGGGGCTCTGTCCCGCCCGCCCCGGGGCTCTGTCCCGCCCGCTCGGGGCTCTGTCCCGCCCGGCCCCAGCTCTGTCCCGCCCGCCCCGGGGCTCTGTCCCGTCCCGGGGCTCTGTCCCGCCCGCTCGGGGCTCTGTCCCGCCCGGCCCTAGCTCTGTCCCGCCCGTCCCGGGGCTCTGTCCCGCCCCGGGGCTCTGTCCCGCCCGGCCCTAGCTCTGTCCCGCCCGCCCCGGGGCTCTGTCCCGCCCGCCCGGGGCTCTGTCCCGCCGCTTCCGTCGCGTCACGTCCGCGGGAAGCGGAGCGCGGAGCCGGCACGGCCATGGCGGTGAGTGCGGGGCTGGGGTTGCGGGGCCCGGGACTCCGGGGAGACGCTGACCGCCTCTCTTGGCTCTGCAGCCCAAGGGGAAGGCGGGCACCAAGGGCAAGAAGCAGATCTTCGAGGAGAACCGGGAGACGCTGCGCTTCTACCTCCGCATCATCCTGGGAGCCTCCGTGAGTGCGGCCGGGCGGGCCGGCGGGGCGCGGGGCCGGGGCGGGAGCGGGCAGACGAGGAAAGCTGTGCCGTGCTCTCTCCGCAGGCCGTGTACGCCGTAGTGAACCTGGCCATCTTCTACTCCGCCGCCTCCGCCTGGACGTGGGTGAGCGCCGGGCACCGTGGGCACCGTGTTCTGCCCCGGCGGGGGCGCCCGGGCCGGGGCTCGTTCGTGGCTCCCGGCCCCGGGGTCGTGGCCATCGCAGCTGACAGCGCTTCCCTGTTGCAGGTCGCGTTCATCTTCAGCTTGGTGGTCTACGGCACCAGCTACCGGTCCATGAACTCCATGGCAAAGCCGTCTTTCACAGACGATGGCAGCCTTGCCGACGGGGGAATTGACCTGAATATGGAGCAGGGGATGGCAGAGTGAGTGTCCACACCCGCACGAGTCCAGGTGAGCAGGACCTGCTGCCTGAGCGTGCACACAGGGCCAGGAGAGGCTCCCGAGGACAAGGCTGGGCCTCAGCTCCCTCCTCAGCTTGCCCACTGGCATGGGCATGAGGGGAGCTGGAAGTTGGGAGCCATTTTTTCTCGGATTGTACCTTAACTGTCCTTATTACCTGAGCACTTGGCTTGGTGTGTTCCAGTCAGGAGCCACGACATGGGTGTGTCAGCCTGGCACGGTCACTGTCCATAGGGCTGAGCTGTAGAGGTAAGAGATCACAAAGAGCTCAGCAGGAGTAGTTTACAATCATCTTTCAGTTAACAAAACACTGCTGCAGCACACAGTGATAGGTGTTTTCTTTTTAAACCAGCACAGCAGGTAATGCTTGACAGAGCAGAAGGGTTTTGCTGCCAGTTACACCATCCTGGCTGCAAACTGGCCATGTCTTAAAATGCTCTGCACACTAAAAATTCCTGCCTCTGTCTCAGCCAGTTCCCATCACCTCCTCAGCCATTTCTGTCCCCCGTGCTTGTGCATTCTTCATGTGTCTCTGCAGACAGCACTAAGTCTGTGTCTGTCCAGTGTCCTTGGTGCCACTGTAACTGTCTTTTCCTTGGGGAAGGAATGCCACAGTATTACAGGAAACAGCAGTAATTCCTGCAAAGCTGCTAAATAAAATAAGGAGACAGCAGTGCTGGTACAGCAGAAATACTTTCTAGACTTACATGTTTTCCAACAGTGAGGCTCAAACTAGTTTCAGAAAACTGCCAGGTAGTTGTGGACACATGAGGCTTTGCTCTTTGTCTTCCCTGCCCTCAGCCTCTGCCCAGGTCCAGCCTCTGCTGGGGATCTTCAGCTTGTGCTCAGCGAGGTGCTGGGGTCCTTGGCTCCTTCCTCCCATGTCTTTGGGCTACAGTTCCAGGTTTACCTCTGTCCTTCCCTTGCTGCCAGGCTTTTGAAGAAGCACAATGGGGCCTTGTTTGCAGCTGAGCCCTCTGTGTTGCATCAGGTGTTCTCAGGCTGACAGGGTCATACATTGATGTATGCAGTTTTATTAACGTAAGTTTTGATTTTTGCCTGGGGGTGTTATCAGCAGGCAGTGGGGTACAGAACCTGCTGTCTCTGCACAGATGAGCTCTCATCTTGTGTCTGGGTTGGTGGAATGGTACCTTTTCTCCCTGCAGCAGGGGTGACTCAGATGTCTGGTGTAAGAGACTCAGGGGGGACAAGGTGGCCCGGAGGAGAGGGGGTGTGACTCATGAGCTGGTCACTTGCTGCTCAGCCAAGTGTTTTGCTCCCATTTTACACTGGTTTGGCTCTCTAGAGTGGAATTGCAAAATATTTGAATATCTTTTTAGTGAAACAATGTGGGACAGTGAAAGAGGGAAAATACAGAACTTTGATGTTTGGGGTGTTGCTCCTGATTGTGGGAGGAGCCTCTTGGAGTTGTGCAAGGCACTGAGGCAGAGTGCCTGATAACTGCCCTGTGTGTGTGATGGTGCTGTCAGGGGAAGTGACTGACAGGAGTTAGCACAGGGATCCCAGCAGCTGCTGTGAAAAGGTGACAGGCACAGCCATAGCACTGCTGCAGTCCTGGGTGCAGATGTACTTCCCTTGCTACTGAGGCACAGAGGTTTTTCTGTGGGATTTATCACACATTAAAATGAATTAATGCTTATCTGAGTCATGGGCTATGCAAAACACAGGGGCGGCAGAGCTCTGAAAACAAAACCTTCAGAGCTGAAGTTCCCATCCTTACCCTGTACCTCTAAATTACCTCTCTGGGGATCAGGGAACCACCCTAGGCTAGCAGGTATTTCAGAAAGCAGTGGATATTTCCAGCCTCTTGCTAAGCCTGCTGCAGCTGATTAATGCTGCTCCTTTGGAGCTGCTTCTGGAACACTGTGGATTTCTTGGCATTTCTCTCGTGCTGTCTGTTGCTGAAATGGATGCTTTGTGTTGCTCTGGGGTTGGGGAAAGCCCATATTCATGGTCTCTGGGAGAGCTGGGTTTGGTGGGAGCTCTGCCTTCACCCTCTGTGGCCTCTGGTAATGCCAGAGGTCACTGAACCCTCAGTGTCTTGTGCTAGAGCTGTTGATGGTGGATTCTGCAGTGTCTTGAGTCGATGTTGTTTATGCCATAGCCTTTTGTTTTCTTGTCTCCATTCTTGGATGTGACTCAAGGGTTTTTACTCCAGAAGATGATGATTTAACCAGAGTGAGAGTTGGCCTCTTTTCTAAACCTTCATGGCAGTTCCCGAGGCTTGTGTTGAAAAACTAATACCTGTTTACCTCTCCTGGGTGTCAGATCCCCTGAGGGTGGTGCTTGAAGTGTGGGCAGCTGATTCCTCTCCTTGGCTGCTCTCAGCTCTGCCTCAGGCTGGCATGGAAGAGCTGGAGGGGAGGAGGAGCCGTCTGTTGCTGTAGCTCAGCTTGTGGTGTGCTTGTCCTTTAGTGACCCCACGTGTCTGTCAGGCTGTGAAATGGCATGGGGAAGATTCATGGCTCCCTTCAGCACAGCCAGTCGTGAGGAGTTACACTTTATGTCATCATAGGTGTCAAATCAGCCGTGCTGGTTGCTGCTGCAGCTGTGGGGGTGGGGGGTGGTTTTGTTGCTGATTTCCAACCCCCAGCAATTCCTCAGCTTTCTCAATGTTGTTTTTTCAGAGGGAGATCATCTCTTTAATTCATCAGAGTATTTTGCTGTTGTTGTTTGCTGCTTTGATTCTTTAGATAACTGTGTGTGGCAAAGCAGGGCTGCAGGGCCAGCCTGGCTTGGGCAGGGTCGCTCCCCTGGGGCAGAGCTGACTGTGCTGGCAGAGGAGCTGCCGTGTTTGGCAGGGGTTGGGATGAAAGATTAATGCTTTGCTTTTGTTCCCTCAGGCACCTCAAGGACGTGATCCTGCTGACAGCTATAGTGCAAGTGCTGAGCTGCTTCTCGCTCTATGTCTGGTACTTCTGGCTCTTGGTAAGCCCCAGCCCTGCTGTTTTCCATCTTGCTCTGCATTGTTGCTTTCTTTTCTTCTCTTCAGGATGGAGGACATTATTTATCCATTTCATTTCAGTGTCATGTTTCAGGCCTGAACTATTTCCTGATATGTTTTTTAATCTCCTTGTCATATCTTGTTTAAAATGTAGGCTGAAAGAAGTCCTGATCCCTCTGGGTCAACCACACAAAAACTAGGCTGGCCTTTGTCTTTCCTTTTGGTCCCATAAATGGGCAACAAGCAACATGAGGCAGATCAAAGCTGTCTTGGTGCACAGAGTCTTTCTGTGTCTGTAACAAACAGTGTTTCATCATGTTTGGCTCTTTGAGCCATTCAGCATGCACCAAGGCTGGGATCTGCTGCACACTGTGCCTTTGGGTAGATAAAATGCTACAGGCTTTCATTCCCCTCAACACACCAAACTCTTTCTGCTCCTGAAATGTTTGTCATGTGTCTCCAGCTAAAACTGTGTGTGCACAAGGAGAAAAAAAAATCTCCATTTAGTTTAAAAATCCCACATTTGCTTTGAGGATATCCCACAGAGATACAGAAGGCAATTGTGGGAGCATGGAAAGTTATCCCAGTTCAGTCCTTGATCTTATTTCAGTCCTCACCCACAAATTCCTCCCTAGCTGGCCTGGCAGAGGGCAGCCTGGACTTGGCTGTCCCCTGGAGACCATCTGGATCGCTTTTTTCATAAATTCAAAGAAATGTGGGTGTGTTTTCCAAAGGAAGGAGAGGTGGAATGTCTGGACAGCTGGATCCCTCTGGGTAATTCAGACCTGATGCTGAGATTTCCGTGCATGAAGCCTGAGCTCTGTATACATTCCTCAACCATGGAATGAAACCAGGCCGTTTATTTTGGGCGCCCGCCACTGCCTTTGATTTTCGCGCACCCTGAGATGCCTCTGATCCAGCTGCTTTGTGTCCCTCAGAAGGACCAGCCCTCCTGTCCCCGAGGAGGGACAGGAGTTTGTGCCTGAGTTTGTGCCATGTGTTTTGCAGGCTCCGGGGCGCGCTCTGTACCTCCTGTGGGTGAACATCCTGGGGCCCTGGCTCACTGCCGAGGCCTCGCCCGCTGCTCAGGAGCCCAACGAGAAGAAGCAGCGGCGGCAGGAGCGCCGGCAGATGAAGCGCTTCTAGCCCTGCCTGGGCACAGATCAACACCCTCTCCCATCTCCATGCTGTTATTTCATCAGGGATGCGACCAAAACCAATCCAGAACCGCCGCAGTAGCTCTGTTGCCCTTTGTCACTGCTGCCATTCCGACAGAAAGGCTGCAAGAGACTTCCTTCCCCTGGTTGGGTCTTGGCGTGGGCTGAGGCCTTGCTCCTCGGGCTGACAAGGGGGTGATGCTGGGATGTGTGTAAATATCTTTTTAAAGCAGCGCTGTACCGCATTCAGCGTTGGGGAGTGCAATGCTGGAGGAAATAGTACATTAAAGAGCAGAGTCTTAATTGACCGTGCTGGCAGTGGGTTTGTGCAGGGGAGCTGTGAAAAGTGCCAGCATGTTCTTGGAGAGCTGGACTAGAGGGGAGCAGAATCGCCAGAGATAAGTGCTCTCCTTTCCCAAGCTTGTTTTGTGCTGCCCTGCCTGCTACAGCCTCTGCACCCTGTGAAGAATCTGCAGCTGCCCTGCAGGATCAGGAGTGAGGGGCAGCTGGGGATGCTGAGAACAGGGCTTGCAGCCAAACTTGGAGCTTTTGGGATTGAGCCTGAGCTCTCTGGAGCCACAGATTGGCCTGTGCTACCTCTGCAGGAGCTCAGTGGGATGTAAGACAAGAAGCTGTGGGGTTTGTTTGGTTTGGGTTTTGTTTTGTTTTCTCTTAAGAGGGTACTCCCAGGGGTGCCATGACTGCTCCAGAGCTCATGTGTTAAAGACCGGGAACAGGGCAGTTTTTACTTTTGCCTGATTTGATGTACTAATGTCCCTGTCCAGTATGTTGTTTGTCACAGTCCATGACCCCTTCCAGCCCCTGAGACACCAGCTCAGACCATGCAGCTTTGCCTGTGCCAGCAAGAGGCACCGTGGGTGTTCACAGTGGTGCCAGCCTGGGTTTTGATGCTATCCACAACCTTTTGCCCACGCGTCTTTTCCATTACATCACCTTTATTACACGCTTTTTTCCTAACATCAAGCCCAGTCCCCACCCTGAGTCCTCAAAGCCAGGCAGGGTGGCTGTGGTTGCGGTGCAGAGCTGGGCAGAGATTGGTAATGGGGGATTCATGTCCTTCCTGCTGCTGGTGGGGGACATGAGGGAAGGGGTAGGGAGTGGAAAAGGCATCCATGGGGTGATTTGTGGGTGCAGTGCAGCCCTTATTCCCTGCCAGGCACAGCCCAGAGCCCCCAGCCCTGTCTCTGGCCCCAAGTAGGTGCCCCCACAGTGCTGGGAGCACTCCTGGTACCCTACAGCAATCCCCCCATTGCAACTCCCCCAGCACAGCCTTCTGCACTCAGGGACCAGCACATCGCCCCAACTCTGCCCTCGCTCTCCCTGAACCCTCTTGTCTGGCTCCCCAAAGCCACGTGGAGCAGCACAGGCATCCCCAAAATACACAGGGACGATGCAGGGGACACATCAACACAACCACACGGGCCCTTGGCCGCGCTACCCTACACAGCGCTACATGCACAGCGCCCGCCTCGGGCTCTGCCCTCTGCTCCAGCCCCAGTAAAACCCAGTAAACAGCACCAGTTACACCCCTGGGGTGCTGGCTCAGGGGGTGCCCCTCAGTCAGGCAGCAGCTGCTCCAGCTCTTCCTCGTTCAGGCCGTTGGTGGTGACAATGTGATCCAGCTGCTTCATGTAGCGCTCCAGGTCCTGCATGAAGTGGGGGATGCGAGCCTTCTCCAGGACCCCAAATTCCTTCAGCCGGTTCACATCTTCATAGGACACCTGGCAGGAAGGAGATGGGGGTCAGTCCCCTCCACCCCAAACCCTGGCAGGTGCTATGGGGGGCATCTGGTGCCCTTGCAGCCGCCCTGGGTCAGTCAGAACACCCCTGCTGCTCATGGGGAGGCAGTAGGAGAGCTGCTGGGGGTGTGGGATTTGCAAGGATTTGTGGGTTTGGTAATTTTCGGTCACTGCAAGGACAGGTGACAGCAGGACTGCTGTGGCCAAGGGCCAGAAAGGCTTAACCTGCTGGGTTAAGCCTCTTCTCGAAAGTCTCCCACAGAGGATTATGGATTGTCCTGTCCTTCCTTGCATCCTACCCAGCACAGCCTTTCCCTGGTACACAGAGATCCATGAGCGCAGGGAAAGACAAAGAGCTAAGGGCTGCCAGGCAAGGGCTGGTTTTTGGGAAGCCACGAGATTGAAAGGAGCCTCTGTGAGCTTTGTGGTGGGATGGGACTGTGGGGTCAGCCACCCCCTCAGGCTGGCTCTTACCTTTCCAAGGGCAGCCAGCAGTGGGAAGTCGATGGTCTGCCGATGGCGCAGGATGCGGAGAATCCCGTCCAGGTACACCTGGTCCTTACTGAAACAGCCTGGAGCAGCAGAAAGGGCCTGGGAGAGGGCTCCTGGCTTCCAGCACCCTCCCCTTGCCTGAACGTTTGCTGACCACAATAACCAGAACGAGGGCACTGCCCACGAGTGTGCCAGGGCTCAGGACCGCCAGGTCCCAAGGGATGAGCACTGGGGAGGCAGCCGGGTGCAGCCAGAGCCACAAACCCCACTGGGATACTTCCCAAGTAATCCCCAAGGAATTTTTTAAAGGATAAACCACTGCAAGCATCCAAATGTATCCAAATGTTTCCTCTCCTTTGCCTGCTGCTTCCCCAAGAGCTTGTGCAAATCACTCCCATGGGACAGGGAGACTGGTGCTTGGGATGGGAAGGGATACAGGGACTGGGTGCTGTGGCTATGTTGGGAGGAAAGGGTTAAAAGCAAAACTCTGATCTGGAGGATTGTAAATTGCTCAAGTGGCCTTGCACCTGGGTGTAACTCTTGATAAGCTTGTGAACAGCAGGCTGGTGACCCTTTGATCTTGTGTTCCTCTGCCCAGGTGTTGGGTGTTGCTCTGGGGATCCCCCCAGTCAGCGAGGTAATGCAAATAAATTTACTTTTTGTGTTCTAGCCATGAGTTTGTGCCTGTTCTGGCTGCCTGTACCAACTCACACTCTACAGGACTGCTGATGCTCAACCTACACAGCAGCAGAACATACTGTACTCTGTTTTTTCTTAGAAAAACAAAAAAGAAATATATAAAATAAGTCAATAGAATTCTTCTCAAAGCTCAGTTGACCCCCCCCCAGTGGTACCTGGCCGTGAGGTGTCCGTCTGGCCCCGCTTTGCCCGCACACAGTACTCCCACCGGACCCCAGCATCCTGCACGTACTGCTCCAGGTCCTGGAAGAGGGCAGAGAAGGAGAGGTGGCTGGCCCTCTCGATGGTGTAGTAGAGCAGGGCAGCCCGCCACAGGAAGGGCTGCTTGCGGAACAGGACGCTGTGCAGGCTGGCCAGGCCCTCCTCGGTGGGGTTGGCGGGCTTCAGGCTGTACTGCTTGCGGCCCTCGGAGCTGTGCCACGGCTGCCGCGTGTTGTTGACCCCTCGGATGTAGTGGGTGCCTGGGGAGAGGGGACAGGAGTGAATGCCCAGAGCGTCCCCCAGCTCTGCCCCCGCCCAGAGCAGCCCAGCTGACCGATCTCGTGGCGCAGCATCCCCTCCAGCCAGTGCTGCCGGGCTCCAGCCAGGTTGATGGCCAGCGTGGGCCGGCTGTCCTCCACCATCATCACCGCCTGCGACAGGAGGTCATCGGTCAGCTGCACCACCACCTGTGGGAGGAGGAGGAGGAGACGGCCATGAGTGAGGGCTTGGCTCTCAGCAGAGGCTGAGATGTGGCAGATGGTCAGAAAGATCCACTGACACCACGGATGGTGCCGTTTGGCACTGCTGCACCATCACTGGGCTGTGCTGCAGTTCCCCAAAGGAATGACAGAGAGCAAGAGCCACTGGGGGTGGGGGGGATAATGAGAGGAGAGAGATGATCTCATGCAGGGATGAAGTAGCTCCTTTAATCTCTTTACAGCCAACAAAGCTGAGCAGGCACTGTGGGGGGAGCAGGCAGCTCCTGGGCAGCCGCCTGCAGTGCCCCTCTGGCTCCAGCATCACCTCCCCAGCTTGCTCCCATGGGCTCCCCAGCCTTTTGTGGCCACACAGGATGGACATCCTCTGGAGACCTGCCTGGCCCCCCTTCTGCATCCCCACTGGCAATGGGATGGGGCAGTAACTTTGGCCATCAAAACAACCCCACCTGAACACCCACCAGCATCAGCTTTGTAACGGCTCTGCACTCCCCAAGAAACACTTCCTGGGGGATCCAAGGCTCTGGTTCCACTTCCATGGACTTCTCCACAGATTCTCTTATTTGAGGCTTCAAGACATGAGCAGTGAGGATGGCTCCATGCCAGTCCATCCTCACAGGAGGAACCATGTGGGCTGACCACAATTCACAGCAGGGATGGGCATTGCATGTGCAGGACTATGCAGTATCTTTATACAGAAAAAAACCCTGGTATTTTGAGAAACATGGCTATCACAGGTGCTGGAGCCAAGAGAGCTGCTCACCAGAAGTTAACTTGCCAGCCAGCAGCACTTTCTGACCACCTGGCCTCATATCTGCAGAAACTCAAAGCTGCAGCATCACCAGAGGATGGTCCCTTGGAGCTCTTGTATCTGAGGTTTGGCAGTGGCAAACCTCAGGATAGCAATCAAAATCCCCTACATACCTATTAACTCTATAAACCACCTGTTATTTCACAACTGACACTTTTCAGGATGAAAACATGTGCCTGTGTTACTACATGACAATGCTTCTCTTACTAAAAATAAAGAGAGGAGACTGAATTGGTTTGCTGTAAGTCAGATTTATTATTATTATTAAGAAAGCCAGAAGAGCAGCCTAACAGAGTCCACCACTGGGCAAACCAACAGCATCAAATACTCACAGTGCAACTGCTTACCTGGGTTAAAATACACCAGTGTGAAAAGGAATCCCTCCAGTGCTGAGCCTTGTCAGTTCACCTCTGACTCCTCATGCAGAACCAGCCATCCAGGAGCAATGGAAAGGGACTCTGGGCAGTGCCAGAGACCACAGCTTCTTATGCTGCAGCTCTTCTCCTGCTACAAAACCTCATCCTGCTGAGCAGCACCACTTGCCTTGTTTTGGGACCCTCCAGCTCGGCAGACACAACCAGGGCTGCAACTCCAGCCAAAGAGCAGCAGGACCAGTTCTCCAGGTCTGTGACCTCTCTCATTCTGAGCAGCATCCCCACTGCATCCTTGTGGTCCATGGTTTTGCTCAGCTTTTGTGAATGCACTGATGGAGAAAGAGCTCATCCCAAGGAACCAAGGGAAGGCTTCTGGTGATCCCCATGGCACTGGGGTATGGGCTCCTGTCTCTCCTGGCACTGCTCAGGACCTCTGACACTGAGCAAGCAGCTCAGAGGTAGAGGGAGGCCATTGATGAGATCCCAAGAGACACCGGCTAGCACTGTTTAGGCTGACAACACTCCACAACCCCAAGGATTGCCATGCAGCACTTACCAGTGGGGCCAGGTGTTTCTCTGCTGCAAGCTGTGAGCCCACTGAAATCCATATGGAAACCTCTGGCAGCATCATGTCTGTCCTAAGTCAGAAAAAAAGCAGAAGAGCTTCAGGATCTGCAGCTTGGACCCCAACAAAGCAGCTTTTGAGGGCACAGATTTAATTCCAGCATGAGCACTTACCCAGGAGCGTGCTGGGAGCGGGATCCTGCCTTTGCTGATCAGTGCTGGGGACAAAGGGCAGCTGCAGGGGCTGCACCAGCCTGGCCACGCTGCCTGCCAGGGCTGCCCCTGGGCAGGGACACACCAGCTGCTGTGCTCTGGGCTAAGGTACCCCCACAGGAGCTTCTTCTCTTTCAAGCAAGCCACCATGATTAGTACAGATCAGGGAAGCAAAGGGCACGGCAGAACAGACACAGATGGTGAAAGTCAGGAATCAGAGATACAGGTGCAGGGAGGGAGACACAAGCTGAAACCACCCAGTCCCCTGACAGGGTGTGAGATTATCAGTGATGCAGAAGTTTCACCAAGTTTTGGTGTTGTACAGGGTGCCAGTTCTGCCAACGTGGCTGTATTGAGAGCAAGTGAAACCCTTCTCTCTTCTACCCCAGACACATCCAGCAAAATTTCCATTGGACAGAAAGGAACAAACCAAAGTTTTCATTGTTTCCAAAGCACTTATCAAAGGCCCCAGGTAAAGCAGCCACACCGATGTGCAAACAGTGACTGAACTCTGCGTTGCCTTGAATCACAGAATGTCCTGAGCTGGAAGGGACCCACAGGGTTCATTGAGTCCAGTCCTAAGAGCTCTGAGCCCAGGGACAATTACACAGGGCTGGAAGGAAGCCAGTTGTACACTAACATGTAAGAAAACCAATGGCTTTCTGCCCAGCCAGGGCTCAATTAATGGAGAACAGAGTAGCTGAATTTAATCAATTAATAAACCCAAGAGATAGAGCTCAACTAGCAAGGTGTAAGTGCAGGTCTGTAAGACTGGCAGCTGCTTGGCTGGGTATTGGGACTGGCTCTGGGCACTCAAAGGCAGATGAATTATAGGGAAACATCTGCAGAAATCTGTTCTGTCCCAAGCAAAGGCTTAGGAGGACCAAGGTGCCAAATCCACATCCCAGGAACACCCTCAGGAGGCATCAGGGCAAACCAAGAGTGTTTGAAGAGGAAATTAAATGTCCCTGGGCAGGAGGGACCTCAGGGGAGCACTCATTCCTGCTTTGCCTGCATGGAATGCACTGGGTACCACTGGGTGAGGTGATACTTTGGAGAAATGCTCACCAATAACCCTCTTGGGAGACAGAGGTGAAAAATCAGAGGTAGGAAATAGAGTCTGGCCAAGCAGCAGTGGTGAGGAAGCCCCCACACCAGCCAGCACTGCACAGTCCCTGCCCTGCAGCCAACAGCCCCAGGGAGCCCTGCAAGCCAACCCACACAAAGCCAGGTCCAGAAATCCTTCTCAGACTTGGAACCCAGGATGGTGAAAGTGTTTTGCCCACACCTTGCTGGCAGAAGGGATAAAAAAGCTCCTTAATGGCAGCTGTGGCATGCTCCATGCTGGAGGCTGCAGGGAGTGCAGAGAAACCAGGTTAGGAGATGATGAACTTCTCCCCTGGCTCCATCCCACGTGGCTGTTGTACCTTAACCACGTATTTCCCAGCCTTAAAACCCAAGCCTGGGGTTTCAAAACACCATAACCTGCATGTCCTGCAGGACAGCAGGAAATCTCTTCCCCTGGCTTTGCTTTTGGACATGTGGGTTAAAGCAGCTGTCAGAGAAGTCTGCCCTCCCACTGCCAAAAGCAAGAAATGACTTCCCAACAGTAATTAATGCCTCATGCATGCAGCAAAAGGCTCCTGGCATGGCCATGCAGACAAGCAGCAGCTGCTCCCTCTCTCTCAAGCACAGAAGGGAGATACACATGGAAAACATCACAGGAAGTTTGTGGGGAACCAGCACCCAAGTCCTAAAGCCGGGGTATGGTGAAGCTGGAGGTGAAAGGACACTGCTCAGAGCAGAAAAGCTTCCTCTTTGTAACCAAAACATTTCTAAATCAGAGTCCCTTTTATCAGAAAATAAATATTTTGCTGTGTTTTACAAGTGATAAAGCAGGGATGTGGATTACCTCTCCCACACAGCCCTCCTTCTGCATGTACTTTCGGATCACGGACCAGATCTGGCACTTGCTCAGCAGCCGCCCGCCCGTGGCCACCTCGAAGCTCTCGTAGGTCCCGTACTTCTCCAGCACGGCACGGATGATCCTGATGGCCTGTGCCACACAGAAAGTACAAACATAAGCACAAACACCTCCCTGCTTACAAACAGAGCCTAAAATCCCACAGGCAACAAAGCCAGTGAAGGGAACCACGATTAACACCTCTAAAATCCCATGTGGTTTTGCACAATCTAAAAAACCAAGGAGACTGAGCTGGCTGGAGGTGGCCACCAGGACAGACAGACACTTCACACAATCAGCATAACCCACAGCATATTCTTTCTGCTTTTTGTCCCCCTTGCAGGGATCTCTTGCAGAAATGGGACAAAGCAGAAGAGAAACTGCATGGTCGCAGTGTGGTTAAATCCATGATTATTGTCAATCTTTTCTGCTTTCAGTTCTTCTGGCAAACTCCAGTGCTTGCACAAAGATCTCCAGCTTCTGAGCTTGCTTTTTACTCCCAGAGTTTCTTACTCCAGGGCTGAATTCCAAGCCCAGCAGTGAGGCTGTGCATCACCCTCTGCAGTGATGCTGCTTCAAACAGCATCTCAGCACACCAGCCTGCTGTACACCCAGCAGCCTTCTAATAAAAGCATCATGTGCTCCATTATTCACATTAACATTTATGGAGCATCTATAAAACATGAACATTTATTAGCACATTTCCTCCCCAAAAAGTGTGCTTCCATTGCAGACATTTTCGAGCAATTACTTTCTCCAGTCATTGGAATATATATTAATATATTAATATTAGATATTATATTCATATTATATTAGTACATATTCCAAAGCAGATGACTTTCAGCCAGTTCTGGAGTTTTTCCAGCAGTTTTATTGCCTCTGCAAACCTGGCTGGGCTGCTGCCAAGCTTCCCAGCCCTGGACCACTTGTTGTCCCTCCCTAGCCCCTAAGGTTACCCAGGATCAGGAGATGGGTGCTCACCACCAGGACTGGTGCTCAAATCATCCAACACCCCATAAGAGAAGAGGAAATGGCTCAAGCTGTGCCAGAGGAGGTTTAGGTTGGACATTAGAAAAAAATTCTTTATGGAAAAGGTTGTCAAGCATTGAAACAGGGCAGAGGTGGAGTCACCATCCCTGGAGGCATTTAAAAGATGTAGATGTGGCACTTGGGGACGTGGTTTAGTGGTGGGATTGGCAGTGCTTAAGTAACAGCTGGACTTGATCTTAAGGGTCTTATCCCACCTAAACAATTCTATGATCCTAAAAGGGGCTTTAGGTCTGCATCTGGTGAGCAACCTCCTCCACCCCTGCAGAAGGTCCTGATTTTCCTTGCCTGGGCAGTTTTCACAGCCGGTTTTTATTCTCAAGTCATTTGCTGAGTCTTTCCAGGAGAAGCTGTGCACAGTTTTTCTGCTGTCAGTTTTGTTTTCTGGGGTGCTGGGGTGGGGGTTTTGGGTTTTTTTTTTGCTTTGTTTGCTGTACAATCAGACTCATTTTTACAGCACTGCAAGGTACCTTCAGCTGACCACTGCAGAAACACAACCTCTCATCCTCCCACCTCTGTCAGCCACTTGCTCTCTCTCCTCCCAGGGGATCCAAATCACTGAGCCAAGAGAAACCCAGCACAGCTGGAGCCCAGGAGTAAGACAACCAGAGAGCTCCTTCCTGACCTTCAGAGCACATCCTGGTGAGCAAAATTCCTGAGATTCCAACGTCCTGAGCATCCCCAGATCATGCACCCAACATATGCAGTGGGACAACAAATCCTCCAGCTCTGTGCTGGTGCCACTCAAATGGCAAACCAGGGATGTGATCTCCAGGGTGAGGAGCCTCCACAGGGCTGGAAGAATCCTCCTGGCTTATTTAAGTTTTCTATTAAGAAAAGAAAATAACCCCCCAAGCACATGCAGAACAGCTGGAAGCAGGGAGTGGTGTTGGTTTGTCTGCTCATGTCCAAGGATGCTGACTTAGCAAAATGTCTTATTTGTTTAATCTCCATTAATGAAGGTCTTTGAAAATAAAAGCAGTTTACAGCTAAGAGTTAGCTGCCAATGAAAAATGCTTCCCAAAACAAAAGAGACTGGAAGGAGGTTACTGCAGGGCAAGAGCAGAGGAACAGTGCCATGAATGCTGTCCCATCCCAGCCTCACCAGAAAACCTGGAGAAACATTGGCAGAAACACTCAACACTTAGTATCTCTTGCAAAGGCTTCCAGGACCCACAGTGGTTACAAACCTTCATTCCATTCATTCAAAGCACTGCCCAGAGAAAAATAATCTCCATTATTTATCTTCTACTCTGCTGCAAGCCAACTGCACCAAAGGGAAAAGCACGGGGAGAAGGAGCTCTGAGCAACTCATTTTACTGCACGACTCAGGCAATAAAATACAGGAGGGAAATGCCAAAAGCTGAGAGGTCTCTGCAGGCGTCAGAGTGTCTCCCCTGCAAGAGCCTCATTGGCACCAGCTCATCTGGGGCAGAGGTATGGCACACACTGGGAATGACAAACTGCTCAGAAAGCTGTGTGCAGAAAGAGCCTGAATCATCTGGATAATGAATGCCCAGGCAGAGGCATGGGCAGCGATGCAGGAAAAGTAAACATTCAAAAAACAACAAATAAATCAGTGAGGAAGTTGTTATTTGAATAAGTAACTCCTGACTGAGAGGTGCATAGAAACACCTCTGGTGTGCCAGCCTGAATTTGGCATAAGAGGGGGTTTTGATCTGCTCACTGGTTCACGTGGCAGAAAGGATGCTCTTCCTAGAGGCAGGATGCTCACTCCCAGGTGCAAACTGGTTCTGGGACACAGCCAGGCTCCCAGCTCCAAGCACAGGGCAAAGGGACAGAGCAGCTCTACTCCTGCAGCCATGAAAGGCTTGTTTGTGGGCACAGCACCCTGGAAGCACACTCCTGCCCCTTTCCTCCTGATGAATGACCAGGAGCTGTTTTCTCAGTGCCATCCCCATGGCAGAGAGCAACTCAGAAATGTTTCACTAGTGTATAAGCCATGGAAACAGTTAAGTAAAATAATACAGACTCCTTAAGTGGCGTCTTCATCAATTAGTATCATTACTGACCATGTTTGCTGATGCCTTGAGGATGCTGCTGCACTGGACAACCTTTAGGCCTTCCAGAAAACAAGCCAGACTTTACCACCAGGTAATTCAGGCTAAGGAGCACTTCCCATGCTGTCATCCATGTGCTCCAG